>JAVIAB010000156.1:83247014-83847014 GCA_032433765.1 Megaustenia siamemsis | reverse complement strand
TGCATTGTCATCAAATAATCATATTATATGGCACAAAAAAAAAAAAAAAAAAAAAAAGGAAACATAAATAAAAGTGACAATGATCTATCTTTCATTAATCTCACAAACAATTTATCTGACCTGAGACCAGATCAATAACATATGATAATCATATATAATTTAAACAATCATCATTGTTTGGCCATGTAATGAAAAAGGGAACAGCTGGAATATATTGTGACAACAAGAAAGTTGTGAGACGAAGAAACAGAGGGAAGCAAAGAGAAAATATACCAGACAGCTTAAGAGAATGGCATGGCAGAAGTTGACAACAGAAATAATAAATAACTGTCGAGATTGAAAGTTGTGGAGAGACATGATCATGCCAGCAGACATGGTACTTGATGATGATGACGTAACAAATTAAGACATGGTTATGCATTCTCTTCAAACATGCCTCACGAAATTTGTCTGTATCTTTGTTCTATATCTTCATACATTCGTTCACATTCAAGCTAAAATGTGTTTTAAAATATATATGCGCAAACAAGAGTAATGAAGGCTACATCAACAAACCCAGAATAATCAGAGGCTCAGAATAGCCCTCTTTTGACGATCAGATTGCCTCCTGCTGCAAAGCTCTGTACAATGAGTCTCCTATTATTATATATACTTGTTCATATCATGATGCTCTTATAGTAAAAAGAAATTAGCCATCTTGAGATCAACTCAAGCGTCTGTAATCAACTATCTTATATTAGAAATATGGAATTAAAGTTTTGGGTAATTAAGGAAGAAATAAAATCGTGTGTACCTCATATAACAAGCAACTTGTGTGTGCATGTTTACCTTCTGCTAAAATGTTCAGAAACCAAATAGAAACAAACATGTGGACTTAATGATAGCTGGCTGATTTCCATTGTAAGGTAGGCATGGTGTGTAATGGCGATGACGAAATTCTAAAAATGTATTTTAACTCTAGATTATAATACCATCATAAAAATGACAGCATCAAAACCCAAATTCGGAAAAATTTGACATTTTGCCATGGTCACAATTACTCTCCTCCAAGTACCTTCCTAATTACTACTTCCAGTGACCATTGGAAACACAGCGAATAAAGCTATGAGGTAGCCAAGCATAATGAAGGTCTTACAGCGACAGCACCGATAGACATCGTAACACATCCAGTTCATGAGATGAAACTCAGGATATAAATCAACCTGAGCCAGGAAGCCAGGAGCCAGAGTCCCTGTGTTTTGCCTACTGTGAACACACGTTAGTGTGTCAAAAGCTCAGAGAAATTAGTATTTTTAGAGCACCTAATGTTACATTTAAATGGTAGTAATTGTAATTATGGTAGCATAAACTGGAAGAGTTACAGATGGGCCTCGTAATTAAGGGCTAAACAACATTTGGTATTATCCCATTTCTGAAGATTGTGAAAGGGAGATTTGGGAAGGGGGGGGGGGGGTGGTGTTTAGAAATCAATAAAAATAAAGGTCCCTTCCTTATTACAATCAGCACTGTAGGCACAGTCAACTGTAGGTTTACGAAGGTCCACGGGTAGAAAATAAAACCGGAAAACCCGACCGACTAGCATGACTTTATCAATTATGGGAGCTATAGATGGATGACCTCAATCTACCTACAGCCACCCCTGCTCACAAAGTTGAAAAGGTCACGCTAGTTGGTGGATTTCCCCTCAGCCTGCGGTAAACCTATAGTTGGCTTGTGTTGTATGTGTACAGGGTTGTTTTATTCTCAACAGGAACAACACTTTTCATCCTACCAGGAATTAAACCAGAGTTCATCTGATTGGACAATGACTGAACCAATCCACTCATTTCACGTAAACAAACAAACAGAAAGTGCCAAGACAATAACAATTGTGTGAGCATGCTTTCTTCCCAGCGCAGTCTGAGAGTGAGAATAGCAAATAAAATTATCATTCTTAACAGATGTAAATTTTGTAAATGTCATATAAAATGGTCATCAATAAAAACATATTCACAGGAACAAATATATGTATTTTGTTTGTAATAACTATACATGCATCTTACACTAACCTAATCGTTTTAATGATATATTTCCTTTTAAATTCATGTACAATTCAAGATTAATCTACAAATAAAACTGAGGTTGAATATAATTATAATAAGCACTCATATCAAAGGAATATAATAATTGTGTGCAAAATATAATAATAATTGTGTGCAAAATATAAGAACAGTGATGTTTTTAAATAGCAGATTTCCAAAAACCTGGCATTATTTATAACATTACTGTTTGGTGGGAGTGGAGAATGGAGCATGATGGACAAGCTAACAAAATCAATCAAAATATAGCTCAACAGAGGAACGATGCACATTAGTTGGAGCAAGCATGTACGACACTACAAACTATTCAAGCAGGAGAACACAAAATGCCTCAAATAATGCAGAAGTGTTTTAAAAACATGAACAATATTACAAAATATACAGTTAAGCACAAGCTGGGAAAAAACAATTAAATATAAAAGAAATGACAAAACTATCCCATTTACTTTTTTTGCTGTTTAGTGGTGTTTTACAAAGTATTTGTTGACGACTTTAATTTTAGTCTTTAGCTTGGGCTCATGCCAAAACTGTCAGGTCATTTCCTTATCTGTTCAGCCTCTTGTTCCAGCAACTATTGAAGTGTTTGTCTACTGAGTGTTCATCTTCTGAGTGTTCGTCTATTGTGTCCTTGTTCTGCATTCATTGAATGTGTTGCATTTTTTTCTACTGAGGATGCTTTTCCAGCTTTTGTCTTTGATAATGCCATGTTCCACCACTCCTTTGGTATGTGGGTTTTCTCTGCTTTGTTGTCACCTTCTTGTGAGAGGTTTTCTTTTAAAGCTGACAATGTCATACACGTCTGTTTTTAAGGTTTCTTGTGCAATGACAGACCCCCACCAACCTGCCGCTATTTCACTGCCACAAACTCCTGCATGCTGAGGGTAATATTTCAAAGCCAGGCTTTTATTGTCAGATATCTGTATTGCTCAACGAGCAATTGACGAGAAATGAGAATTGTACTCCTGTGTTTGATGCTGGAAAATGTAGAAAAAATACCAGACAGCTGTTAAAAGAAAAAAAAAACAGAAAAACTAAGCCCCTCCTTGATTTGGTGAAGTTAGTTTTTATGTGTCAAAGTTTACAGCAAAACCAAGAAGTCTGCTTTGTTCATTCTCATTTACTTGGAAAGTATGAACCAGGCAGTCATTATGACATGATCTACAGCCCATACCACCTTCATGGGCATGGCATTAACAAATGAAATGTTTGATATTGATATAAGTAGATAATCTCTTGGTGAGATTAGATGAAAGGGTAAACTATGAGGTTAACCACCCAATGGTGGGTACTAGGCTATTTAAGGAAGCAATAGTTGGCTTTTGAAGACTTTTGAAGGATTCATTCAGAGAGACAGTTGAAGACATCTGAAGGATGACTTTCTTGAGGGAAATCTTTATCAATGAAAGAAAATATCCTGGGAAAATATGGCTGCAGATAGTAGCACATGGAGAACAAAAATAAAAAATGGCACAGCATCTTTCGGGGCACCTCTGATATCAAATTCAGAAGAAAAAAAAGGCACAGGAGAAAGAAGACGAAGCCAGGCACCACGGATACATCTTGTTCCTTCTACCGATGGATCTGTCTATACAATATCTATGAGAGCTGTTCAGCAATGCAACATCCAGCATAAGACACTAATATTTTTACCAAACTACTGACTTATCATGATTGCTTGCTACCAACCATCTGTCAAGACGCCAAAGACCATATTTCTTTACTATGTTTATTATAACTTTCTTCCATCTATTAAGAAAGTGGTAACTTTGACGAAGATGACAAGACAACAGCTTCGTTATATTTAGCATGAGATCTTGATAAGGCTATCTCATTACTCTAACAGATTAGACAGGAGAAAAACTGGTTGCTTTTAAAACAGTATTGGTGGGGACTAGGTGGTCTAGAGATAAGACACTGGCATCTGGACAGGAAGGTTCAAATCCCACCACAGTTGGGTGGGGATTTTTTAATAAGTGAATTCACAGTTTTTCCATGGTGTTTAACTCCCCTGGTGTATGGGTAGTGAAATCTGATGTCTAGCCATGAAATCCGATGTCTAGCCATGAAATCCAATGTCTAGCCATGAAATCCAATGTCTCGCCATGAAATCCAATGTCTAGCCCTCTCAGAAAATGGTGAAAAATGGAAGGCCCCATGTGCACTCGCACATCGAATCCTCCGGTAGTTAAAAGTATAAAAAAAAACATAGGCCAAAAATAGCTGTTGCCTGGGGAAAAAAATGATGAAGTAAATCTACCCACACTGATGATGGATGTGTTGGCCTAATGGTGCAGATATCGCAGCTTTGCTGTAAACTATCAACACAATGTATCCACACCCACATAATGTGTAATCTAAGAAGGAAACTGTCAGTGATATTCAACGGGACAAGGAAAACATTTATTGAAACAAATAGAGTGTTAACAGATCATAATCTAAGTCAGAGTAGACAAAAAATATGTGTGAACCATCTAAACCTCAGTCAAATAAATAAAAAAAAGGGAGTGGGGGGAATGATGCCAATGAAATAAAATTGATCTCAGACAAAAAATACAAATGGAAATAAAAAAATGAAAAAAGAACCATGAATGTTCTTTCAAAGCAAGTAAAAATGATTATGCAAAAAGGAAAAACTTGAGCTCCAAGAAACAAAACAATTCAAATCCCCATTTGTGTCAAAGCTACGTGGTTAAAAAGTAAATGAAAACATTGTCACCTTTCATCATCAGAACTGTTGTGAGCATAACGCTTAAGGACCGAGGCTGGTCCATCATCAATGTCTTGATCATAGCTATATAATGTGGAAGTTGAAGCCTTCTCATAATTTCCAATAGTTTTAGCAGCTCTCTCGGTAAAGTTCTCACTTTTCTGCAAGTCATCATCTTCAATCTTAAGCAGGTCATCCACAGTACCTTCTGAAGCCTGAGCTTCCTGAGACTTTGATGAAGGTGGTGTCCATCCTGAGGCTTTTCTCCAATAATCTGATGAGTCAGCTCTAGGCCATCGTGACTCCCCTGTTGCTGGTTCATGACTCTTCCAAGATTTTGTGTCTTGTTCTGGACTGTTCTCATAATGCCTAGGTCCACTCAGTCTTGACCCTGGTGTTCCACCTTCTAGCTGCAGACTTGTCAAGCAGGGGACACAGAACAAATTGTCATGAGGAACAAGCTAACATACAGCGAGGTAGAGAAATGTACTATAGAACAAGTGAGGAGAACAATGAGGGAGAATAGATGAGATGAGAATAGACATAGTTTAAATAGAAGAAATAATGTAGTAGAGTGTTGGCAGTTATATATATATTTAAATATAACAAAACAGACACCATTAAGAAGGAACAAGACACACCAGAATTTCATGGAACAAAACACATGCAGAAAAATAAAGAAATAGTAATTAAAGAGAACAATTTAAATCATAATTAGAGGTAGCAAGACAGACCAGGATTAGAGGTAGCAAGACAGACTAGAATTAGAGGTAGTAAGACATACCAAAATTAGAGGTACCAAGACAGACCAGAATTAGAGGTAGCAAGACAGACCAGAATTAGAGGTAGCAAGACATACCAAAATTAGAGGTAGCAAGACATACCAGGATTAGAGGTACCAAAACATACCAGAATTCATCATCATCATCAAGTAATGGGCCAGCTGACATAGGTGATCATGTTTCTCCACAACTTTCTATCTCGACAGTTATTTATCATTTCTCTTGTTGACCTTCTGCCAAGCCATTCTCTTAAGCTGTCTGGCATCTTTTCTCTTTGCTTCCCTCTAACTTTTCGTCCCTCAATTTTCCCAGTTGTTACAATATATTCCAATTGTTCTCTTCTCATTATGTGGCCAAAAAAATGATGATTGTTTCTTCCTAATATTGGAAATTAGCTCTCTTTTTGCTTTGGCCTCTTTCAGAACGTCTTCATTACTCTTCTTAGCTGTCTATGGTATTCTCAACATTTTTCTGAAAATCACATTTCTACAGACTCCAGTGATTTTCTTGTCTGTTGTCCATGATTCACATCCATATGTTAAGACTGGTTCTACATAACATTTAGGAAATCTTTTTCTCGTTCCTATTGTCAATAATGGATTGCATAGTATCTTCCTCATTTTTGGAAAGCTGCTTTTGCCTGAGCCTTTCTGCATCTCACCTCTTTTGTACATCTTCCGTCTGAGGTTAACAAAGTTCCCAAATATTTAAATTCATTTACCTGTTTTAATATTGTTCCACTTGTCTTTATTTTATCTTAGATTATTTATATTATGACCTCCAATTGTTATTCTAGGCATGCCCCTTATGAATCTTAAAATAATCTCACTATAAATATTAAACAAATCTGGTGACAGCACATACCAGAATCAGATTAACAATAAACATCAGTACAAGCTTCACTTTTAAAAGAACATTTTGCAGCACGTCTAGAATGTGTACATCCTTCGGTCCAGGACATTCCATGTTGGTAACTAACGAGGATATGCTTCGTTTATACGACACAATCAGGGATATGAAAACAATCTTTAAATTAAGGCTCATACACAGCAACACTAGTGCTTTAGAACAGAATATATAAAAAGGCAGAACTAAAAAATAAAGCATTACTTATTTCAAAGGATCAATAAATTGCTTGTCCATCTGGTACGAGGTTTAGCTTCTCAGATGATTTAACTATTTCAACCATATTATATTGGATGCATGGATTGCGAAAAGGCATTTGATAGTTTGGACAGAGGAGTCCTTTGGGGGTTGCTGAGTCATTACGGAATCTCCATAAAGTTTATTAACCTGATAAAAACAATGTAAGAAGGAATGAAATGTAGTGTGGTGCATGAAGGGCAGCATACAGAAGCATTTGAAATAAGAACAGGAATGGGGCGGGAATGCCTTCTGTCTCCATTTCTCTTTGTGTTGGCCGTAGAATGGATTATATGAGAATGATTCGGAACAACAGAGGTTGAGTCCTGTGGTCACTGGCCAAGTAACTTAATGATTTGGACTTTGCTGATGACGTGGCTCTCCTATCGCACGGCCATTAACAGATGCAGGATGGGCATGCTTGATGAGGGATCACAACAGTTGGGACTGAAAATTAATAAAGATGGGACCAGCATTGTGAGAATTGATGCAGTTGGCAATGGTCAAATAAAATTGGGAGAAGTGCCTCTGCTGGACATGCAATCTTGCATATATCTGGATAGTGATGTGGATAAAGAGGGAGGAACAGTGAATGATACCAAGGTGGGGTTATCAGGGGCAGGAGGGGCTTTCATTGTGCTGGGAAACATATGGAGATCCAGAGAGATTAGGTTAAATACAAAAATAAAAATTTTCTTCTCCAATGTTGGGTCAGTCCTGTTGTATGGATGTGAAACATGGAGAACAACAAAATTGACAATCATGAAGATACCGACTTTCATTAATGGATGCTGGCGCAGAGTGAGGGAATGGAAGTGGCGGGACAAAATCACTAGCATAGAATTATGGAGATGTGCCGGTCAGGTGCCAGTGGATGGATAAATACGGCGGGGACGATGGCGCTGGATAGGACACACACTGCGGAAGCCAACTGAGAGTATTACACAACAGGCCCTTTTTTGGAGTCCCCAGGGGAAAAGACAGAGGAAGACCAGGAAATTCTTGGAGACAGAAGCGGAGATGAAGGTGGTGGGGATGGCATGGAGTGATCTTGAGGGAATGGTGGGAGACAGAACGACTTGCAAGGTGTTTGTTAGGAGATGAAGGTAGTGGGGATGGCATGGAGTGATCTTGAGGGAATGGTGGGAGACAGAACGACTTGCAAGGTGTTTGTTAGGAGATGAAGGTAGTGGGATGGCATGGAGTGATCTTGAGGGAATGGTGGGAGACAGAACGACTTGCAAGGTGTTTGTTAGGAGATGAAGGTAGTGGGGATGGCATGGAGTGATCTTGAGGGAATGGTGGGAGACAGAACGACTTGCAAGGCGTTTGTTAGGAGATGAAGGTAGTGGGGATGGCATGGAGTGATCTTGAGGGAATGGTGGGAGACAGAACGACTTGCAATGTGTTTGTTAGGGAGCTGAAATGTAGAAGAAGAAGAACCATAAGCAAGCAAACCTCTAGATCAATGGGAACTGTTGACATTTTGTCGCTAGACTGTACTACCTGTGAAAGGCTATCTTTGAAGGTAATGAGGTAGGCCAGGAATGAATAATGACAAATTGGGCATTAGGTTATGACAGTGGCTATGCTCTTCATCACTCTTAACCCTGGACCATCTCTCAATAACATAAAGTAAGTAGTATGTTATTATGTTTAACTTATGTTGTGCAATATTCTCACTGTGACCTAAATGTTATATCTCATTAACTCCTTATGTTATACAACATTCTCTCTAATATTCATGTGGACAAGTTTTAACAAAGTACATGAATACAAACATTTGGAATTGATGATAATGGGTAGGTCACAGTCTCAGGACAGACAACTCCACTGAAACAAACAAAATAATGTTCTGCAGTTAATACTATCCTAACTCATTGAATCAAGTACCCATTCTTTTAAATCATCACTGACTTGAGAGTCTTGGAGTTGTGACTGAACAAAGGCATTTAGTTTAATGCCAAGCTTGCATACTAACCACTATGCTCTCTGCAGTTATAGGGCAACTTGTTCAATAATTATAGGTAATCTTGTTCTTAAGTTATAGGACATGGTCTGTAGCCAGAGGATAACATGTTCTGTAACTATAGAGCAAATTGTTCTGCAGTTAGAGGGCAACATGTTATGTAGCTATAGAGCAAATTGTTTTGAAGCTATAGAGCAACATATTATGTAGCTATAGAGCAAATTTTTATGAAGCTATAGAGCAACATATGTAGCTATAGATCAAATTGTTCTACAGCTATAGAACAAATTGTCCTGCAGCTATAGAACAACATATTATGTAGCTATAGAACAAATTGTCCTGCAACTATAGAACAACATATTATGTAGCTATAGAACAAATTGTTCTGCAGCTATAGAACAACATATTATGTAGCTATAGAACAAATTGTTCTGCAGCTACAAAACAACATATTATGTAGCTATAGAACAAATTGTTCTGCAGCTATAAAACAACATATTATGTAGCTTGAAGACAAAAACATCTGCCAGAGCACTAGCTTACCCTGGCATAAAAAAAAACAACTAAGAATAGAGATGGAAAAAAAACCTTTAGAAAAAAAATAATTTTATGGATAAATAAATTATTGCAGAACTAGGTGAAGTCCTAGTTTAGGGACATAAATTATTTCAGTTCAGAAGAGTAACATTCCCTGGAATGATATTGCACTTTATTCAGAGGTTTTCTAAGTTGTCATTAAACCCCCCCACACACACCAAATTGTATACAAAAAGCGAAGCAATGCGAGGGTAAAGTTCTATGTTTCCTAACTCAAACCAAAAAATACAATAAGTTGTGTTAGTGATGAGCAGAGAGATCATTTTTAGTATTTGAGAACAATGTAATAGTTTTGTTGTGACACCATTAAGGCAAGATCACTTTAATTTGTGTCCCTAAATTAGGACTTTACCTAGAACTTTTTCTCAAAGAGAATCTATCCCTTGAGCAGAATAATGCATGACAAAGGTTGTCCTATAGCATTGCCATTGGGTGATGAAATGTTAGTGATTTCATTGAACTAAATAAGCATCAGTTCCATGAGGTGGTGTGGCAAATTTTCATCCCCATTGCCTTTCCTTCTCAAAGAATATCTCATGTACCCATTTAAAGAGGCTGGGTGGACCATGGGAGCCTTTCAGGTCAGATAAATGTGTTGTCTTAACTGGCATTTGAACCCTGAGCCTTCAGGTCAGCAGGTGAGTGCACTAACCATACTGCCATATCTCTACTTACAACTCACAAATCAGTGCACTAACCATACTGCCATATCTCTACTTACAACTCACACATCAGTGCACTAAACTGCAAACAAAGGCCAACAGACCTTGCCAGTTAAGCTCCATGAGCTCAAAACAAAATAAATCACAGATGGCTACCCATACAGCAACTGCCGAGGGTACGAGGGAAAAAAAATAGTGAATAAACATGAGGAGAATGTCTTCACATTATTAACAAGAGCATACTATCAAAAAAAGAAAAAAAATTCTTATGCCTGGAGCAGGTGGTGAAATGGATAGTCGATGAAACACATCAACCTCTACAATTCTAAAGTTTCATAATTCTGGAGTTTCAAAGGGAAATAAAACTACAAATGAAAGTACTAATTCTGAGTTAAGAAGCTCTCTATATATTGACAGAAAACACTACCTCAAATGCAGAAAGGTAAAATGCTACCAGAAAGAGAGAAAAATCGAGTGAAAACTTTCACTCTGAGGTTAGCACATGTGAGGTTTAAAAGCGAGCCAAAATAGATAATGTTTACAAAGAAAACCTTACCATCTTGCACATCTTATGAACACAAGAAAAAAAAAGGAAAAAACACACAAAAAAAAAACCATTTTTAAACATATAACCATTAAACTTGTTTATTTTGGTTTCTCACCATATTATTATGTCAACAAACATGTCCAATGCTTCAATTACTGACTGTTTTATAACGTAAATTAATCATACAACACCACTGATGTGAAGTGTTTACTATACAAATGTGAAGTGTTTAATATTATGATGTGAAGTGTTTACTATACAAATGTGAAGTGTTTAATATTACGATGTGAAGTGTTTAATATAACGATGTGAAGTGTTTGACTGTATATTTCAAAACTGCAACAATGAAGCTAACTGGGGCAATGTGCTTCATTACTCTAGCAGCCAAAGTGCCCACTGAAGCAACAAAGTTGTCAAGAGAAGATAATTGACGTGTCCTCTAAAACCTCTAACTTATGCATTGTGGGATGCTAACTTAAACTAAGGAGAAATTTCTTCTTACTTCTCTCTTACAAACAACACATCTACTCTTCTCATAGAAAGCTACACATTATTAGATGAAGACACCAACCCTGAAAAGAAGACAGACGTGTCAGTTCTGAATCAACTGAAAATATAAAAAAAAACTATTAGCACGATTCGAAAAGGACAACTCACATTTTATGTGGGAAGAAACTCACATTTCTTCTACATGTGAAGTGACACAATATACAACTGAAAGTCATCTTGGAGGGGAACGTGTAAGATAGATGAGACAGACCAAAACTAAAGTGGAATGATAAGGTGGTACAATGAACCTATGTCACCATGCATCATCAAGACAATAGACAGAGTAAAATATTGCTCCATAGTAGTCAACATTCAAAGTGAAGATGGCATTCAATGAAAGAATAGTGAACCTATACATAATGGATATGTAGACAAGCTGACCTAGAACTGGACATAATAATCTTCATAATGGACTGGGTAGTAAATAAGAATGTGAAAGCAATAAAAGTAACAAGAGAAATCAACAATCCATTCTATCAAGAGAAATAATGTTCAAAGGTAATGCCAAGAAGGACAAATATTTCTATGGGAAAACAGGAGGTTGGGAAGTCATGAAACAAGTAGACCAGGTGTTGAAGGAATGACAGAGAACAAAAGCTCCTAGCAGAGAAAAAGAAGCCCCAACAAACACAGGCACACATACACACTCACCACAAGCAAGTAAATAAATCAGATAAATGACAAGACAAACAAAATGGTATTCTTTTTTTTCTTATTTCCTTCCACATTTGCATTTCAACGTTGAGGAGAAATAAAATTTGTGGTCTTTTGCTCTTCTGTTTGCCTCTCTCTGCTGCTGTTATGTTTCCTAGTGTGTTTAATATTCCGTCAATCCATCTTTTTTGTGGTTGGCCCTGGGTCTGATGTTCTCGCAGCATTTACTGAAGGCTTGTTGTGTTGTGATCTTTCTGCCTTGTCATGTAGCCAAAACATTTTATTTGTTGTTTCTTTATATGTTCTATGGCTGGCGTTATTCCTAGCTTTTTTCTCAGTTCTTCATTTCTGATCTTATCTCTCAGACTGTTTCCTGT
Organism: Megaustenia siamemsis; assembly: GCA_032433765.1. NCBI lineage: Eukaryota > Metazoa > Mollusca > Gastropoda > Stylommatophora > Ariophantidae > Megaustenia > Megaustenia siamemsis. The sequence goes on along the minus strand of JAVIAB010000156.1, from coordinate 83,834,949 downwards.
CATTCGTCTAACACATTTCATCTCTGTAGAGGTTACTTTTCTTATTGTTCTTGCATCTAGGGTCCAGGTCAGGCATTGGTAGCACAACGTTGGGACGAAGATTGTATTGTAGAGTGCTCGTTTTGTCTCTAGAGTTATTTCCTTGTTGGACAATAGTGGTGATAGCTGTCCAATTATTTGACAAGTTTTGTTGCATCTTGATTCTATTTCTGCTGTTTGTGAATTGTCGTTTGTCACTAGACTTCCTAAGTATTTAAATTCCTATACTTGTTTCAGTTGTCTGCCATCTATAGTTATGTTGATGTTCTGTTTCACTTTTGTGATATTCAAATGACATTCAATATGAGATATTTATGACAAACTAACAGTTACACTTCAGTAATTTTATCTAATTTTTTTAAAGGTAAGCTTATCCTTCATAAATGTGTTGAGAAATGTGAAACAAACAAAAAAGACCTTTTCTACAGCTGAACTAACAAAATATCAAAATTTCACACAAAAGATTCATAAATAAAAACATGCAATACATCTAATTGTTATATCATACAATAAGTGGACAACTTTACAACAAGCATTAACTCATGTTGTTCCAAATATTAAAAAATGGAGACAGTGTTTGTGTCAATTCAATTCTGAATTTCTGATTTAAAAATGTCATACGTGTATTTCTAAAATTTATATGAATCTCATATGTTTGCATATGACAGTTCTTTAGCAATATTTCTAGGCATTTGCTGCCACACATCAACAAAGTTTGTTTAGTTTGTGACTCATAACCTCAGCTTCTTAACATCAAACATAAATATGGGTTCTAATTGTTTTGTTTTTAAATCATGTCACAGCTTTACATGATCATTTATTTAATGTACTTTGAATGTCATTTTTCATTGAACTAGTTCACCTATGGCTGATGTACTTTCATGTGTCATATGACTTGCACTGAGATCATGAATTTGTGTAGCACACACAGTATTGTTGTAGTTCATGAACTAAGTATTTGCTTACAACATTCAGAAGCTACAGCAGATTAAACAAGACTTCATTTACAACACCTTGACTCTATGGAACGGATTTACTGAACAAATGACAATTGCTACTAATCTGAAGTATCTGATTATTTTACTTAACACTGCATTTACAACCTTCCTCGATTGTTTATGAACTTTCCCTTAGATAAACCTTCACCTAATGGCAGAGAAACCTGTGGTCCCCCACAACCAAACCCACAAGAAACATGTTTTATTAATAACCTCACAATTTACAATACACATTTATTTGACAACATATTGTATTTTTATTGTGCGCAATATTAATTTATTATTTTTAAAAAATTAGAAAGAATAAATATTATGTCGGAACATTATACTCAATAATATTCTACCTTTACTGTCCGACTTAAAAAGTGCCCATACAAGCAGATTTGACTACAAAAATGATGTTACACTGAAACTGTAACCTGTTGTAAACAATATCTGAAAATTTAAATTTAAAACAAAATTACATATAAAATATAGCAGAAGAAAGTCTAGTCTACATATATATGAACAACAAGTTTGGTGACACTGAGAAGAGACATACAAAATAAAATACTTACTTTTCATCCTGATCATCTCCATCTTTATCTGCTCCATCCTGATTGGATGTTTCCAGGGCCAGTTTTTTGCTCGTTTCTGTTAACTCCTGAAGACAAGAAGGTTGAAATGATTCAAACTGCTAATACCACTGAACTAAGATTGACATCAACTGAACTCTTTTCAAGAATAAAAATAAGACAGCCAGACTGCATGACAAACAATGGAGAACCAGCAAAAGACTTCAAGCACATCAACCATACAGATTTCTTGCCAGTTGAGATATGTACCAGTATTGAAATACTGAAGAAGAAATCATTTAATTGAAAGTCATTCACTTCTGATCTTTCTATTTGTTTTCTTATCTCCTCCAACTAAACCAGTGCTGGATCAAAGACATTCCCTAGTGGATGGATGGATGGATGCGTTCGCCCGATGATTTGAGGTATTCTAGCGGATACGAACCGTAGACTTCCTCCTCGTCATCCGCCCTTAAAAGGACGTTAAGTGGACGTAGTTACGTTGTGTTGAAGTTTGCAGTGTAACACTGTGATATCTGCGCCTTTCGGCCCAACACATCCGACTTCAGCACGACTTTTTTGAGTACCGGGTTGTCTTCCCTCTTCGATCCCTGCTCGCTTGGCCAGACTAGACAGGTTAGTCTGTTTCTGGAGGCACCGCGGAGAGGTGTAGCAGGGTCTGGATGGTTTTGGTTCACCGATCCTGGCGCAAGCCGTCAGCTATGAGTCGCTGACAACTTCCAGCTCTGGTGCTGGGGGGACGCGCCTTCGCCTCCACACATTCCCTAGTGTAAAACCTTTTATCTTTTGTGTTAAACTGTCCCACCCATTTAATAGAAAAATATATCAAGGTGGTAGAAAACAATAAAGGTGACTCATAATTATAAAGTGGCTAACATCTAGGAAAAGAAGAATGTTTGTTTTAATTCATTGTTGAGTTTTCTTATTGTTCCAGATAAGTTTTAGCCTTGCAAGGCTTGCTGTAGTTTGTACTATTCCAGATGACATTTCTGAGTCTTCATTGTTAACAATTGATCTTATTTAAATTTGTCAAATGTCTCTAGATCTTGTCCATATATTTTAGTTTTTACCACAGTAACCCCATGGTTATCATCAGTTTTGTTTTCCAGCATTAATCTCCATGCAGTAGATGTTTTATCTAGTCGTGTTATGTTAGTTCGTGTATAAGAAAAATAAATATATGAAAGCAGACAAACCCGAAGCATGTTGAACTCATAATACTGGTAGCCCTTAAAGCTCTCTGCCACTGCTGACATTGTTCTGGAGGTCTTCTCCCAGTAGTGGAGCAACATGGTCTGGTAGTTGGCAAGGACATGAGAGAACATGTTACATCTGCTGGCTGCTAGCAGATCCACCTTCTGCATCACATCCAGTTTCAGCTTGTCAAAGCGGCTCTTCGTTTTACGTACTTGACTTTGAACCTGGAATGTTGGTAGTTCTCAAATGTGATCAGAGTCTACAATAGTGTGAATAAAGTATGACCTATGTAGTATACAGTCTGACATTAAAGCACACAAATATGTAATCTCATTAGATAATTATTGACACTAATATTTTACCAAACTACTGACTTATCATGATTGCTAGCTACCAACTGTCCCAAAGGCCATATACCTAATGAACTGGGGATGACTCAAAGGTGAAAAATTACAGTAAACACAGTAATACTCAAGGAAATGTAGACGTAGCATGGAAGATGAGAAGTCACCACAAGTTATGTGGTCAGCTATGAAGACAAATAATTTCTCAGCAAAGAACATTCAAATGGCACAAGATGATTCTATAGACATGGTGCAGGGTGAATATTGTTAGCTGCCTATAAAAGAGCAGCCAGAAGTGCTGCAACTGGGTCTATGGTCAACACTCCACAAACAAGCTGCTAATGCAGCAATCAGACTTGTAGAACAGCAAATCCACTGCAGTCATTGTGACAGACTCACAAATCATGCATTAAAAAAAGATTGAAAACAAGGCACACTAAGCAGACAAGTCAACTCAAAACTTTGCAGGTCATGGGGCTAGCGCTGGATATATTGCTCTTGACATGCCGGTGTTCATGGTAATGAGTTGATCGATTGGCTGAGCAGGAGTGATCCAATACAAGGGATAGGTTCATGGTAATGAGTTGATCGATTGGCTGAGCAGTAGTGATCCAATACAAGGGATAGGTTAATAGTAATGAGTGGACCAACTGATGACCACTAAATGATGAGTGCAAAAAATAAAAACAGAATTAGACTTATTGCACCAGAATTAGACTTATTGCACCGGCATTGATTTAACAGCATCAGATTTAGACTTATGGCACCAGAATTAGACTTATTGCACCAGAATTAGACTTACTTCACCAGCATTGAGATTTAACAGCATCAGATTTAGACTTATTGCACCAGAATTAGACTTACTTCACCAGCATTGATTTAGACTTATTGCCCAAGATTTAGACTTATTGCACCAGAATTAGACTTATTGCACCAGAATTAGACTTAATTCACCAGAATTGACTTAACAGCATCAGATTTAGACTTAATGCACCAGCATTGATTTAACAGCATCAGATTTAGACTTAATGCACCAGAATTAAACTTATTGCACCAGAATTAGACTTAATGCACCAGAATTAGACTTACTTCACCAGAATTAGACTTATTGCACCAGAATTAGACTTACTTCATCAGAATTAGACTTACTTCACCAGAACTAGACTTACTTCATCAGAATTATACTTACTTCACCAGAACTAGACTTACTTCATCAGAATTGACTTAGCATCAGATTTAGACTTACTGCACCAGAATTAGACTTACTTCACCAGAATTAGACTTATTGCACCAGAATTAGACTTATTGCACCAGCATTGATTTAACAGCATCAGATTTAGACTTATTGCACCAGAATTAGACTTATTGCACCAGAATTAGACTTACTTCACCAGCACTGATTTAACAGCATCAGATTTAGACTTATTGCACCAGAATTAGACTTATTGCACCAGAATTAGACTTACTTCACCAGCATTGAGATTTAACAGCATCAGATTTAGACTTATTGCACCAGAATTAGACTTACTTCACCAGCATTGATTTAGACTTATTGCCCAAGATTTAGACTTATTGCACCAGAATTAGACTTATTGCACCAGAATTAGACTTAATTCACCAGAATTGACTTAACAGCATCAGATTTAGACTTAATGCACCAGCATTGATTTAACAGCATCAGATTTAGACTTAATGCACCAGAATTAAACTTATTGCACCAGAATTAGACTTAATGCACCAGCATTGAGATTTAACAGCATCAGATTTAGACTTATTGCACCAGAATTAGACTTACTTCACCAGCATTGATTTAGACTTATTGCCCAAGATTTAGACTTATTGCACCAGAATTAGACTTATTGCACCAGAATTAGACTTATTGCACCGGCATTGATTTAACAGCATCAGATTTAGACTTATGGCACCAGAATTAGACTTATTGCACCAGAATTAGACTTACTTCACCAGCATTGAGATTTAACAGCATCAGATTTAGACTTATTGCACCAGAATTAGACTTACTTCACCAGCATTGATTTAGACTTATTGCCCAAGATTTAGACTTATTGCACCAGAATTAGACTTATTGCACCAGAATTAGACTTAATTCACCAGAATTGACTTAACAGCATCAGATTTAGACTTAATGCACCAGCATTGATTTAACAGCATCAGATTTAGACTTAATGCACCAGAATTAAACTTATTGCACCAGAATTAGACTTAATGCACCAGAATTAGACTTACTTCACCAGAATTAGACTTATTGCACCAGAATTAGACTTACTTCATCAGAATTAGACTTACTTCACCAGAACTAGACTTACTTCATCAGAATTATACTTACTTCACCAGAACTAGACTTACTTCATCAGAATTGACTTAGCATCAGATTTAGACTTACTGCACCAGAATTAGACTTACTTCACCAGAATTAGACTTATTGCACCAGAATTAGACTTATTGCACCAGCATTGATTTAACAGCATCAGATTTAGACTTATTGCACCAGAATTAGACTTATTGCACCAGAATTAGACTTACTTCACCAGCACTGATTTAACAGCATCAGATTTAGACTTATTGCACCAGAATTAGACTTATTGCACCAGAATTAGACTTACTTCACCAGCATTGAGATTTAACAGCATCAGATTTAGACTTATTGCACCAGAATTAGACTTACTTCACCAGCATTGATTTAGACTTATTGCCCAAGATTTAGACTTATTGCACCAGAATTAGACTTATTGCACCAGAATTAGACTTAATTCACCAGAATTGACTTAACAGCATCAGATTTAGACTTAATGCACCAGCATTGATTTAACAGCATCAGATTTAGACTTAATGCACCAGAATTAAACTTATTGCACCAGAATTAGACTTAATGCACCAGCATTGAGATTTAACAGCATCAGATTTAGACTTATTGCACCAGAATTAGACTTACTTCACCAGCATTGATTTAGACTTATTGCCCAAGATTTAGACTTATTGCACCAGAATTAGACTTATTGCACCAGAATTAGACTTATTGCACCGGCATTGATTTAACAGCATCAGATTTAGACTTATGGCACCAGAATTAGACTTATTGCACCAGAATTAGACTTACTTCACCAGCATTGAGATTTAACAGCATCAGATTTAGACTTATTGCACCAGAATTAGACTTACTTCACCAGCATTGATTTAGACTTATTGCCCAAGATTTAGACTTATTGCACCAGAATTAGACTTATTGCACCAGAATTAGACTTAATTCACCAGAATTGACTTAACAGCATCAGATTTAGACTTAATGCACCAGCATTGATTTAACAGCATCAGATTTAGACTTAATGCACCAGAATTAAACTTATTGCACCAGAATTAGACTTAATGCACCAGAATTAGACTTACTTCACCAGAATTAGACTTATTGCACCAGAATTAGACTTACTTCATCAGAATTAGACTTACTTCACCAGAACTAGACTTACTTCATCAGAATTATACTTACTTCACCAGAACTAGACTTACTTCATCAGAATTGACTTAGCATCAGATTTAGACTTACTGCACCAGAATTAGACTTACTTCACCAGAATTAGACTTATTGCACCAGAATTAGACTTATTGCACCAGCATTGATTTAACAGCATCAGATTTAGACTTATTGCACCAGAATTAGACTTATTGCACCAGAATTAGACTTACTTCACCAGCACTGATTTAACAGCATCAGATTTAGACTTATTGCACCAGAATTAGACTTATTGCACCAGAATTAGACTTACTTCACCAGCATTGAGATTTAACAGCATCAGATTTAGACTTATTGCACCAGAATTAGACTTACTTCACCAGCATTGATTTAGACTTATTGCCCAAGATTTAGACTTATTGCACCAGAATTAGACTTATTGCACCAGAATTAGACTTAATTCACCAGAATTGACTTAACAGCATCAGATTTAGACTTAATGCACCAGCATTGATTTAACAGCATCAGATTTAGACTTAATGCACCAGAATTAAACTTATTGCACCAGAATTAGACTTAATGCACCAGAATTAGACTTACTTCACCAGAATTAGACTTATTGCACCAGAATTAGACTTACTTCATCAGAATTAGACTTACTTCACCAGAACTAGACTTACTTCATCAGAATTATACTTACTTCACCAGAACTAGACTTACTTCATCAGAATTGACTTAGCATCAGATTTAGACTTACTGCACCAGAATTAGACTTACTTCACCAGAATTAGACTTATTGCACCAGAATTAGACTTATTGCACCAGCATTGATTTAACAGCATCAGATTTAGACTTATTGCACCAGAATTAGACTTATTGCACCAGAATTAGACTTACTTCACCAGCACTGATTTAACAGCATCAGATTTAGACTTATTGCACCAGAATTAGACTTACTTCACCAGATTTAGACTTATTGCACCAGAATTAGGCTTACTTCACCAGAATTAGACTTACTTCACTAGCTTTGATTTAACAGTATCAGATTTAGACTTATTGCACCAGAATTAGACTTACTTCACCAGCATTGATTTAACAGCATCAGATTTAGACCTATTGCACCAGAATTAGACTTACTTCACCAGAATTAGACTTACTTCACCAGCATTGATTTAACAGCATCAGATTTAGACTTATTGTACCAGAATTAGATTTACTTCACCAGAATTAGACTTACTTCACCAGCATTGATTTAACAGCATCAGATTTAGACTTATTGCATCAGATTTAGACTTATTGCACCAGAATTAGACTTACTTCACCAGATTTAGACTTATTGCACCAGAATTAGACTTACTTCACCAGAATTAGACTTATTGCACCAGAATTAGATTTACTTCACCAGAATTAGACTTACTTCACCAGCATTGATTTAACAGCATCAGATTTAGACTTATTGCATCAGATTTAGACTTATTGCACCAGAATTAGACTTACTTTACCAGAATTAGACTTACTTCACCAGCGTTGATTTAAGAGCATCAGATTTAGACTTATTGCACCAGAATTAGACTTATTGCACCAGAATTAGACTTACTTCACCAGCATTGATTTAACAGTATCAGATTTAGACTTATTGCACCAGAATTAGACTTACTTCACCAGAATTAGACTTATTGCACCAGAATTAGACTTACTTCACCAGCATTGATTTAACAGTATCAGATTTAGACTTACTTAACCAGATTTAGACTTATTGCACCAGAATTAGACTTACTTCACCAGCGTTGATTTAACAGCATCAGAATTAGACTTATTGCACCAGAATTAGACTTACTATACCAGATTTAGACTTATTGCACCAGAATTAGACTTACTTCACCAGCATTGATTTAACAGCATCAGATTTAGACTTATTGCACCAGAATTAGACTGACTTCACCAGCGTTGATTTAACAGCATCAGATTTAGACTTATTGCACCAGAATTAGACTTATTGCACCAGAATTAGACTTACTTCACCAGCACTGATTTAACAGCATCAGATTTAGACTTATTGCACCAGAATTAGACTTACTTCACCAGAATTAGACTTACTTCACCAGATTTAGACTTATTGCACCAGAATTAGGCTTACTTCACCAGAATTAGACTACTTCACCAGCTTTGATTTAACAGTATCAGATTTAGACTTACTTCACCAGAATTAGACTTATTGCACCAGAATTAGACTTACTTCACCAGAATTAGACTTACTTCACCAGCGTTGATTTAACAGCATCAGATTTAGACTTATTGCACCAGAATTAGACTTATTGCACCAGAATTAGACTTACTTCACCAGCATTGATTTAAAAGCATCAGATTTAGACTTATTGCACCAGAATTAGACTTACTTTACCAGAATTAGACTTACTTCACCAGCGTTGATTTAACAGCATCAGATTTAGACTTACTGCACCAGAATTAGACTTATTGCACCAGAATTAGACTTAGTTCACCAGCGTTGGAAGCCGCGATAGCTCAGTGGTTAGTGAACTGGACTACCACGGACAAGGGGTAGGGTTCGATCCCAACCGACGGCTTCCGGGTTCACCCAGCCTTAAATGGGTACCGGATTTTTTTCTGGGAAAGTAAAGCAGCACGGGCATAATACTGACCACCTTACCCCAAAAATCATGTGCTGAAGGTCTGTAAAATATAGGGTCACTAACACCATATTTCCCTATACGCCACTTGGCGTGACGGGGGTACTTTACTTACTTTTCACCAGCGTTGATTTAACAGCATCAGATTTAGACTTATTGCACCAGAATTAGACTTACTTCACCAGCATTGATTTAACAGTATCAGATTTAGACTTATTGCACCAGAATTAGACTTACTTCACCAGAATTAGACTTACTTCACCAGATTTAGACTTATTGCACCAGAATTAGGCTTACTTCACCAGAATTAGACTACTTCACCAGCTTTGATTTAACAGTATCAGATTTAGACTTACTTCACCAGAATTAGACTTATTGCACCAGAATTAGACTTACTTCACCAGAATTAGACTTACTTCACCAGCGTTGATTTAACAGCATCAGATTTAGACTTATTGCACCAGAATTAGACTTATTGCACCAGAATTAGACTTACTTCACCAGCATTGATTTAAAAGCATCAGATTTAGACTTATTGCACCAGAATTAGACTTACTTTACCAGAATTAGACTTACTTCACCAGCGTTGATTTAACAGCATCAGATTTAGACTTACTGCACCAGAATTAGACTTATTGCACCAGAATTAGACTTAGTTCACCAGCGTTGGAAGCCGCGATAGCTCAGTGGTTAGTGAACTGGACTACCACGGACAAGGGGTAGGGTTCGATCCCAACCGACGGCTTCCGGGTTCACCCAGCCTTAAATGGGTACCGGATTTTTTTCTGGGAAAGTAAAGCAGCACGGGCGTAATACTGACCACCTTACCCCAAAAATCATGTGCTGAAGGTCTGTAAAATATAGGGTCACTAACACCATATTTCCCTATACGCCACTTGGCGTGACGGGGGTACTTTACTTACTTTTCACCAGCGTTGATTTAACAGCATCAGATTTAGACTTATTGCACCAGAATTAGACTTACTTCACCAGCATTGATTTAACAGTATCAGATTTAGACTTATTGCACCAGAATTAGACTTACTTCACCAGAATTAAACTTACTTCACCAGCATTGATTTAACAGTATCAGATTTAGACTTACTTAACCAGATTTAGACTTATTGCACCAGAATTAGACTTACTTCATCAGAATTAGACTTACTTCACCAGCATTGATTTAACAGTATCAGATTTAGACTTACTTAACCAGATTTAGACTGACTTCACCAGCGTTGATTTAACAGCATCAGATTTAGACTTATTGCACCAGAATTAGACTTACTTCACCAGCGTTGATTTAACAGTATCAGATTTAGACTTATTGCACCAGAATTAGACTTATTGCACCAGAATTAGACTTAATTCACCAGAATTAGACTTACTTCACCAGCGTTGATTTAACAGTATCAGATTTAGACTTATTGCACCAGAATTAGACTTATTGCACCAGAATTAGACTTAATTCACCAGAATTAGACTTACTTCACCAGTGTTGATTTAACAGTATCAGATTTAGACTTATTGCACCAGAATTAGACTTATTGCACCAGAATTAGACTTAATTCACCAGAATTAGACTTACTTCACCAGCGTTGATTTAACAGTATCAGATTTAGACTTATTGCCCCAGATTTAGACTTATTGCACCAGAATTAGACTTATTGCACCAGAATTAGACTTAATTCACCAGAATTGACTTAACAGCATCAGATTTAGATTTACTTCACCAGAATTAGACTTAATTCACCAGCATTGATTTAACAGCATCAGATTTAGACTTAATGCACCAGAATTAGACTTACTTCACCAGAATTAGACTTACTTCATCAGAATTGACTTAACAGCATCAGATTTAGACTTGTTGCCCCAGATTTAGACTTACAACACTTCAGGCAGCATCTAAAGTGATTAATTTACCAAAGGATGTCAAAGTGTATACAAACTGGCTGATCTTGAGTTACTCATATTGACAAGTGATCAAAGCTTAATATATGAAACAAGTTATAGAAAACAAACCAACCATTCAATTAATAGCAAGACTTCCTGCTCTCACAAACATACTATTCTAGAAAGTATTGGTCTCTATTACCTTCCTAAATTTCTCTAACTGCTTATACATATCTGGGTCAAGTTCTTCAGACACATTCTTCATCCACAATAGTGCGCCCCTATATTCCGTACGTGCGCTCTCCATTCTATTTATAGTCACAAGAGTGTCAGACACAGCACGGTATCGAAATGTTTCCACTTCCTGGTAGAGTCTTCGTAATGGGTTGTGAAGTGCCAGTCTGTGAATAGACAAAAGATAGCAATAACCCTAGATTAAAATGGGAGCTGCGATAGCTTGGTGGTTAGTGACTGGACTACAGAGGACTAGAGTTCAGGTTCGATCCTGAATGACAGCTTCCAGGTTCACCCAGCCTTAAAAGGATACCGTTTTTTTTTCTGGGAAAATAAAGCAGCACTGGCGTAATACCAACCACATTACCTAAAAAATCATGTGCAGAAGGTCTGTAAAAATTATGGTTACTAACACCATATTCCCTATACGCCACTGGTGTGACGGGGCTCTTTACTTTACTAGATTACAATACCGTCTTTAAAATTACTGCACCAAAATACAAATTCTTCAAATTTTGACAGTTTTGCCATGGTCAAACATTATCCCCCTCTGTGTATCTTCCTTATTTACTACTTCCAGTGAACCGTGAATGTTGGATTTGTTTCCTTTGATGTGCATTTTCTTTTTCCATTTGTGAGATATGATCTTGTATAATTCGTTAAAAAAATCAACTAATGTTCAACAAATTGGTCGTTTTTTCCTTTTTTGCGGGTATTTTATCCTTTTTTGCAGGTATTTTATTCTTTTTTTGCAGGTATTTTATCCTTTTTTGCAGGTATTTTATCCTTTTTTGCAGGTATTTTATCCTTTTTTGCAGGTATTTTATCCTTTTTGCAGGTATTTTATCCTTTTTTGCAGGTATTTTATTCTTTTTTGCAGAGTCCAGGGAAGTTTCCTTAGTCATCAAGGGACATCAAACAACCCTTTGTACTCAGGAAACACAGCGAATAAAGCTATGAGGTAGCCGAACACACTGATGGACTTATGACGGCTGTGTGAACATACAATGTTACACGTCCAATCTATGTGGTGTAATTTTATGTCATAAATCAACCTGAGCCAGGAAATCTGAGTCCCTGTGTCTCTCCTAGTGTAAACACACAGCTGTGCATCAAAAGTTCAAAGAAAATACTAATTTTAGAGCTAATGTTACAATTAAGTGGTAGTAATTTTTACTATGGTATCGTAAATATGTGAGTCACAAACAGGTATTGTAATGACAATTATAAAAAAGAAGAAAAAAGTGGTATGGTAACATAGGTAATTAACAAAACAAAAGTGGACGTTTTGGCCAAGTAAGCCTTCAGCTGGAACATTAAAGCTGTTACCATACCACTGTTTTCTTCTTTTTTTATAATTGTCATTATAATCAGCTTTACAGCAGCTTTGCATCTCTATGCTCTTGATGCCTTTACTCCTTTAGGTATCGTAATCTAGGGTTTAAAATAAAATCAGAGATACTCTCAAACCTGAATGATCTTTGTTCATGTTTTCCCACTCGTTCAGACAATAAACTTGTATAAATGTAGGCAAATATACAATGGTCATGGAAAAATATTGCCATGTTTAAGAACTCTTACTAACTAAATCAACAAAATGTATTTACTTAGCAAAAGCCGTTTTCCTAAAAATGAGGAAGATACTGTGCAATCCATTTTCGACAATAGAAACAAGAAAAAAAAAAGAGTTTTTAAATGTTACGTAGAGCCGGTCTTAACATATGGATGTGATTCATGGACAATAGAAAAGCTAAGAAGGGTAATGAAAACTTTCTGAAAGAAGTCAAAGCGTAAAGAGAGCTAATTTCTAATATTAGGAAAAACAATTATCATTTTTTGGCCATGTAACAAGAAGGGAAAAGCTGGAATATATTATGACAATTGGAAAATTGAGGAACAAAGATATAGAGGAAAGCAAAGAGAAAAGAAACCAGATAGCTTAAGAAAACCGTTTGGCAAAAGGTCAATAACAGAAATGATAAATAACTGTCAAGATCGAAAGTTGTGGAGAGACATGATCACTTATGCCAGCAGGCATGGTACTTGATGATGATGAAATGCATTTACCAAAACAATCATATTGAAGATGTCATCGTGTAATGCAAGGTGCAGGTATCGTGGCTTTGCTGCAAGCTACAAACACAACACAACCATGATCACTTAATGCACCAACACTAAGAAGATAAAAGAAAACCACAACTACAACTGACCGTTCCTGGGCTGAATTACTCTCTGCTTTCCCTACAGCTGCCATCATTTTCCCAGCTCTTGTTTTATCCTTGTTACTGTGTGCCTTCAGTAGCCTCCCCATGGTATTCTCTTCCTGTGAGACAACTAAACAAAGACAACAGATGACAATCTTTAAATCAAAAGAATTTGGTTCAGGTGATAAAAAATAAGAGTGGAACCAAATTATTTCTACAACAATTATAGAGATATTGTGGCATGAGCCAACCTTGACAGTCTTACTGGCTAGATCTGGAAGCATGCAACATTATAACTTAATAGATGTTCTACAATCAAATGAAGTTTTGTGCACTAACACTTCAACTGAAGAGCAGCTGTACACGTTTGCTCCTCTGACATGTCCTTACCACAAAGTGGTAGAGGAGCCTGTGTGCCTATATCCCTTAGAGCTGTTCTGGTGGCAGCAATGCTACCAAAAGATCATCCAAGCTGGATATATCAAATAGATGCGATCAGGAAAAGTGAGACACAAACATGTTGAAATCAGATGCACTGGACTAGATGCCTAACATAACAGTGGAAAATAATGTTCTCAAAATGAAGACATCACAGTTTAGAAGAAAATGACAATGTGCTCATCCCATGGAGTCAACTAAGGGGTGACAGTGCCGAGCCCCATCCTTGAAAGAGTCCAACCAACGCCACAAGTGGTTACTTACCTCTGTGTTGTGGAAATCATACCCAACATTTGATGGATAGATAAAGCTCTTGTGACCATCACCGATACCATACCGGACAAGCTGAATGGAGATTTTACCAACCTTGAAAGCTGACTAACCTCTTCGAACTACTTAATATTGAGGTCTAGAAGAGTATGTAGAAGATATAGATATTTGAACATTTCATTAGCTTGTCACAAAGCAATACCATCATTATTTTCCATAATCCGTATGTTCTAGGCCAATTCTTCCTGTGTTGGCGTCACTGATCTTTTCTGCAGTCACTAAGTTTTATCAGATATTTTTTTTCCTAATTACATCTTTCCTTAATTTTCAATTGACATTTCCACAGTTTGATTGATTACTGGACTCTTGGTACTGATCCCCTACAACAATCTATTACCCAGACATGTCCACAGTTTAATTGATTACTGGACTCTTGGTACTGATCCCCTACAACAATCTATTACCCAGACATGTCCACAGTATGATTGATTACTGGACACTTGGTACTGATCCCATACAACAATCTATTACCCAGACATGTCCACAGTTTGATTGATTACTGGACTCTTGGTACTGATCCCCTACAACAATCTATTACCCAGACATGTCCACAGTTTGATTGATTACTGGACTCTTGGTACTGATCCCCTACAACAATCTATTACCCAGACATGTCCACAGTTTAATTGATTACTGGACACTTGGTACTGATCCCATACAACAATCTATTACCCAGACATGTCCACAGTTTAATTGATTACTGGACTCTTGGTACTGATCCCCTACAACAATCTATTACCCAGACATGTCCACAGTTTGATTGATTACTGGACTCTTGGTACTGATCCCATACAACAATCTATTACCCAGACATGTCCACAGTTTGATTGATTACTGGACTCTTGGTACTGATCCCATACAACAATCTATTACCCAGACATGTCCACAGTTTGATTGATTACTGGACTCTTGGTACTGATCCCATACAACAATCTGTCACCCAGACATGTCCACAAATTTGCACTATTGAGGAATGGACTAGTTTAACAGAATGTAATTTTTGTAGTCACTTCACAACATTCAGTGTCAATGTGACGAGACAGCAATGAACTGAGCAGCTGTAGCTCACTGCTTTATGAACTGGACTTCTACAGGACAAGAAGTTGGCTTCGGTTCTGATCAATGACTCCCAGTCTTAAATACCAGATTTTTCTGGAAAGAAAGGTAGCATGGATGTAATACCAACATTATTACCCAAAAAATAATGTGTTGAAAGTCTATAAAAAATGTGGGCACTAACACCATACTTTCTGTATGCCACCATCTGGTGTGACGGGCCTATTTCTTTCTTTTCCTTTCAATGAAATGAATATGTTCCCATGACTTACCACACAGTCTGTCTTGATATTTCTCAATTACTCGTAGCAGTTCCATACTTGACCGCTGGATGGCTTTGAAAACCTAAAGAAACAAAACAAAAATCCCAATAAAGAACAAACATATATCTAGAATTTTTCACACATATGAATACCATTCACTACACACATGTGCACACTCATACAGAAGAATTCACAAATGTATGTACATATATTCATCTATTGGCAAAAGCCAAATCTGACACCTTGCTACATAAATAGATCCATGCAACAGTCTACACAAGACAGAATGTAAACACAGCTTTCATCTTGGAACACACAGAAAGTCCATTATAGATCAGCAATGTTTTACTATAAAGTTTTGAGTCATATAATAGTACAAGCATTGCATGCGTACACATTGTTCTACTAATTAATATGGAAACACTTTCTGTGATTGAGAAGGAACGTGTAAACTACATTGTAGAGAATTGAAGACGCAAAGTGGCTGGAAATCATCGCAGAAGTTGGGTACTCGAGAACACATCACAGAGGTAGGGTGGTGATAACCTATCACAGAGGTAGGGTGATGATAACCTATCACAGAGGTAGGGTGGTGATAACCTATCACAGAGATAGGGTGATGATAACCTATCACAGAGGTAGGGTGGTGATAACCTATCACAGAGGTAGGGTGATGATAACCTGTCACAGAGGTAGGGTGGTGATAACCTATCACAGAGATAGGGTGATGATAACCTATCACAGAGGTAGGGTGGTGATAACCTATCACAGAGGTAGGGTGGTGATAACCTATCACAGAGGTAGGGTGGTGATAACTTATCACAGAGGTAGGGTGATGATAACCTGTCACAGAGGTAGGGTGGTGATAACCTATCACAGAGGTAGGGTGGTGATAACCTATCACAGAGGTAGGGTGGTGATAACCTATCACAGAGATAGGGTGATGATAACCTATCACAGAGGTAGGGTGGTGATAACCTATCACAGAGGTAGGGTGATGATAACCTATCACAGAGGTAGGTTGGTGATAACCTATCACAGAGGTAGGTTGGTGATAACCTATCACAGAGGTAGGGTGATGATAACCTATCAGAGGTAGGTTGGTGATAACCTATCACAGAGGTAGGGTGATGATAACCTATCACAGAGGTAGGTTGGTGATAACCTATCACAGAGATAGGGTGGTGATAACCTATCAGAGGTAGGGTGATGATAACCTATCACAGAGGTAGGGTGGTGATAACCTATCACAGACGTAGGGTGATGATAACCTATCACAGAGGTAGGGTGGTGATAACCTATCACAGAGGTAGGGTGATGATAACCTATCACAGAGGTAGGTTGGTGATAACCTATCACAGAGGTAGGTTGGTGATAACCTATCACAGAGGTAGGGTGATGATAACCTATCAGAGGTAGGTTGGTGATAACCTATCACAGAGGTAGGTTGGTGATAACCTATCAGAGGTAGGGTGGTGATAACCTATCACAGAGATAGGGTGGTGATAACCTATCAGAGGTAGGGTGATGATAACCTATCACAGAGGTAGGGTGGTGATAACCTATCACAGACGTAGGGTGATGATAACCTATCACAGAGGTAGGGTGGTGATAACCTATCACAGAGGTAGGGTGGTGATAACCTATCACAGAGGTAGGGTGGTGATAACCTATCACAGAGGTAGGGTGGTGATAACCTATCACAGATGTAGGGTGGTAATAGCCTATAACAGAGGTAGGGAGGCTTGAGAATCCACACAGAGATAGGGTGATGATAACCTATCACAGAAGTAGGGTGGTGATAACCTATCACAGAGGTAGGGTGGTGATAACCTATCACAGAGGTAATCATGCTATATCTTATGTATTATCTATCTATCGTCCTTTCGAGCCGAAGACGGCACATAGGACAGAACCACAATCTTAAAAACAGAAACCTTGCGTGCCAAAATGGTACATATTGCAGAGATCACTGCTTCCAAAACCTATGGCTGTTTCCATAACAATACTTTTTACAATGACAGCTTGTCAAGCCATCGATCAATCTCCTTAGTCGCCTCTTGCAACA
The DNA here is from genome assembly GCA_032433765.1 of Megaustenia siamemsis. Taxonomy (NCBI): domain Eukaryota; kingdom Metazoa; phylum Mollusca; class Gastropoda; order Stylommatophora; family Ariophantidae; genus Megaustenia; species Megaustenia siamemsis. The sequence continues at coordinate 83,817,196 of JAVIAB010000156.1, read as the reverse complement.
TGCCTGGAAGGTCACAGTGTCACTATTCTTTACTTCCCTCATAATGAGGCCCCGGTAACAAACAGGAGAGCCCGATATTATGTATTATACTAAACTACATTCACCAGGAGAGCCTGATGGCATTATGGATAGTGCAGTTGCCCACTGACCTGAAGATTTAGAGCTCAAATGCCAAATGAAACAACATTTTTCCCCCAACTAAACGGTTCACCAGGTCCACACAGCCTCTCTAAATGGGTAGCAGAGATATTCTCAGAAGGAAAGACAGGTAGGAGAAGAAACTGGTCACCCCACATCAGGCTCGGTACAATAAAGGCACTAACATTTCATTATTATTATTTCATTAACATTACAACAGCTCCCATGGGATTACCTTTATCTGTCTTCATCTACTAGGTTGGCATGAACCAAAGAAATCAAATCAACAGCACATGAAGAAATCAGGAAGTATATAAAACATTGTTACCTCCAGCTTGGCATCAAGCTGTGAGTCAGAGGCCACAACATGTTCATCCTCTTTCTTCCCAAGCTTTTTAAAGACTGCCTGCTTGGTTGTCCAATAAGTTTCTTTCATTTTGTGAAGTGTCGAGGTGTTGGAGTTCTCCACAAAGCGGTCATAGTTAGACCCAGAATATCCATACATCCTGTTAGGATAATAACAACATTGATGTAGTGGTTATAGTTAGACCCAGAATATCCATACATCCTGTTAGGATAATAACAAAATTGATGTAGTGATCATAGTTAGACCCAGAATATCCATACATCCTGTTAGGATAATAACAACATTGATGTAGTGGTTATAGTTAGACCCAGAATATCCATACATCCTGTTAGGATAATAACAACATTGATGTAGTGGTTATAGTTAGACCCAGAATATCCATACATCCTGTTAGGATAATAACAACATTGATGTAGTGATCATAGTTAGACCCAGAATATCCATACATCCTGTTAGGATAATAACAAAATTGATGTAGTGATCATAGTTAGACCCAGAATATCCATACATCCTGTTAGGATAATAACAAAATTGATGTAGTGATCATAGTTAGACCCAGAATATCCATACATCCTGCCATCCACTATGAACACTGACACTACACCTACTAGCACAGTCATGTTCTATCACAAAGGCCTACACAGCTAGGACACCAAATTTGAGAATGGCTATGTGCTGGACCAAACCAGAGAGATGTAGTAATCAGGCTTATAGAATTGGTGAAACATTTAACTGATGAAATAATGAACAAAGATTCACAACAAAGACCAACCACATGCAGTAGATACAATTAAAAACTTTAATCTGAAGTGGGAAACAAAGCAAGAGGGAAAAAAAAAGCAGACATAGAGAAATAAAAGAATATTGAGGCAAGAAATAATAACAGTGGGTATCAGTTTCAGGGACATGTGGCGAGATACAAGCCCTGTGCTTACACTTAATAGTATCAGTTTCAGGGACATGTGGTGAGATACAAGCCCTGTGCTTACACTTAACAGTATCAGTTTCAGGGACATGTGGTGAGATACAAGCCCTGTGCTTATGCTAAATAGTATCAGTTTCAGGGACATGTGGCAAGATATAAGCCCTGTGCTTACACTTAATAGTATCAGTTTCAGGGACATGTGGCAAGATACAAGCCCTGTGCTTACACTTAATAGTATCAGTTTCAGGGACATGTGGCGAGATACAAGCCCTGTGCTTACACTTAATAGTATCAGTTTCAGGGACATGTGGCGAGATACAAGCCCTGTGCTTACACTTAATAGTATCAGTTTCAGGGACATGTGGCGAGATACAACCCCTGTGTTTACACTTAATAGTATCAGTTTCAGGGACATGTGGCGAGATACAAGCCCTGTGCTTACACTTAATAGTATCAGTTTCAGGGACATGTGGCGAGATACAAGCCCTGTGCTTACACTTAATAGTATCAGTTTCAGGGACATGTGGTGAGATACAAGCCCTGTGCTTACACTTAACAGTATCAGTGTATATGGAAAGTATAGAATCTCTGCCCCATGTGCCATCAATGGTTCAAAAGGACAATAGATTAGACAGACAGTGATAGGTACAGTAGTTCATGTGATTACCATCATTTGAATTGTTCTATATAGTCTCCTATCATTCTAGCTGCTTTTCCTAAATACTTAACTCTTTCCATACATTTCGCTGCACTGTACGCCATGCCGATTTCAGCAGCATACTTTTCTACGCATAGTGCGCAAAGCTCAATTTGATTAGCGTGAACGCCATCAAACCATATTCATTTTACATGTCTTGTATCACCTTGATATTGGTGAAAACTAATACCTCGTTCAATTATCTAAACATTCATATATAATATGTTATATGTTAGATAAATATAAATATGTAGATTGATTCTTATAACCATGACAAATTGTGTCTCTGAAATCTCTTCCGTTGCGTCGATAAAAGAGCTTCTATACGGAAAGAGTTAACAAATAACAATAGAACCGAACGAAGACTAGTCATGCATGAGATATGGGGTATTCTTAATTCTTCTGTAATGTGTCTACTCTATGTTTGCATTAAGTAAGGACTGTAAAATAAAATACAAAAGTTAGACCACTGCATGTTTACTCAAATGTCCAACTAATCTTGTTTGCATGTTCTTTGCAGAATGCTGATCTCATTTCAACCAGACTAAATGAATCTGCAGAATGCTGATCTCATCATAACCCGACTAAATGAATCTGCAGAATGCTGATCTCATCATAACCCGACTAAATGAATCTGCAGAATGCTGATCTCATCATAACCCGACTAAATGAATCTGCAGAATGCTGATCTCATCATAACCAGACTAAATGAATCTGCAGAATGCTGATCTCATCACAGCCCATCTGAATGAATCTTTGCAGAATGCTGATTTCACCACACCCTATTTGAATGAATCTCTGCAGAATGCTGATCTCACCACAGCCCATCCAAATGAATCTCTGCAGAATGCTGATCTCATCACAGCCCATTCAAATGAATCTCTGCAGAATGCTGATCTCATCACAGCCCATCCAAATGAATCTCTGCAGAATGCTGATCTCATCACACCCTATCTGAATGAATCTCTGTAGAATGCTGATCTCATCACACCCTATCTGAATGAATCTCTGCAGAATGCTGATCTCATCACACCCTATCTGAGTGAATCTCTGCAGAATGCTGATCTCATCACACCCTATCTGAATGAATCTCTGCAGAATGCTGATCTCATCACACTCCATATGAATGAATCTCTGCAGAATGCTGATTTCATCACAGCCCATCCAAATGAATCTCTGTAGAATGCTGATCTCATCACAGCCCGTCTGAATGAATCTGTCTCTGGCCAGATTTTCAAATGTTTGTCAATGTCCTTTTGATATCATGAAACCACCTTCTTCTTGGTCTGCCCATGTTCCATCTCCAGGAACCATGCCTTCCAAATTTATTGTTCTTCCCAGACCAGTGTCTCTTGATGTGATGTGGGCGTAGTAGCTTCCTGTGTAAGATGTTTACAAGCCAGTTCTCTTCAGTATTCAGGTCATTTGTTAGATCTCAATTTTTCTGTTTTCATTATCCAAGGTATCCTAAGAATTTTCTGTAGCATTTTGTTTCAAATGAACACATTTTCTTCATTACTGTTTACAAGATTTCCATGATTCACAACCATATGTTGCTATTGGGAAGATACATGTTGTTAATAATTTTACATTTATTGTCTTGTTGGCATTATGCCATCTGAACTTTAAAATCCTCAGTTATTGCTACAAGTGTCTTGTTTTTTCCCTCTAGCTTTGAAATTAATTAAATGTTACCTCAAGAGTACTCCTTTATTTCTGTAAGCTGTACAGCACATGATGATAGAGAACAAAACTGTTTGTTCATAATTTATTTAGAAGATATATATCTTAAATCAAATGCCTCAGGAAAGATACTCTGTAAACACACGAATGAATTCAAGACCAGTGCAGATATTGGAGAGGTAGCAATACAACCAACAATCTCATCTATAAACAAGGAAAGAATGGTGGCATATGCCAGCTGTGTGATGAGAACAGATAACAAAAGAATAAATCACAAAGCAAATTATAGGGGAAGTAAAAAAAAGTCAAGTAGCCCCGTCACGCCAAGTGGCGTGTAGGGAAATATGGTGTTAGTGACCCTATATTTTACAGACCTTCAGCACATGATTTTTGGGGTAATGTGGTCGGTATTACGCCTGTGCTGCTTTACTTTCCCAGAAAAAATCCAGTACCCATTTAAGGCTGGGTGAACCCGGAAGCCGTCGGTTGGGATCAAACACTACCCCTTGTCCTTTGTAGCCAAGTTCACTAACCACTGAGCTATCGTGGCTCCCACATTATAGGGGAAACAACAGGTAAAAAAGATCAACCTATAGAAGCACTATGAAGAACATTAATAAGTGAGGCAAAAACAATGGGCACAAACTCCCTTGCAAACCAAGATTTAGAGGCTTGCCCAAAGTAGAGACATTTGGCTAGGTACACTGCATATCCTGTTTAAAATAAAATGACTTAAAATACTCACAGAGAATCATTGGACGTGTGTTTTTTATTTCTGCCCCTTTTTATGTCTTTGGTATAGGAACAACCAACTGATATACTCCACGACACATTCATACTTTTATATTTTACTAATTTACTCACAAGAAAGTGTCTGTATGCATTCACATGTCTTCAACTCACCTTAACGTGGCAGTACATAATGTGTTGCATGTCATATGTTGATCTACATTACTTCATAAAACTGTCAGCTCAGTGTCATGTGACTTACTTCAAATTTTTCAGTCTTCATTAGCATTTAGTTTATTGATCTAGAAATGACTGGTTACAGAAAGTTAAGGCCTTTGAAATGTGAATCTATAGGAAAATTGGGAGGCATGAAAAGATGACAAAGAAGGAAGTTCTCAATCAGCTGATAATGAAAATAGAACTATTTAATAAAACAATAAAAAAGACAACTGAAATTTTTTTGACATGTGCCATACTGGTTGGCGTAGGTGATCATGTCTTTCCACAATGTTCTATCTACACTGCATCGTATCAGTTCTGTTGTTGACTGTTTTCCATGCCATGACACCAAGCTATCAGTATTTTCTCTCTTTGTCGTCCGCGATCTCTCTTTCCTTTTATTTTGCTAGTTGTAACCAAGTATTCCAACTTTCCTCTTCTCATGATGTGCCCGAAAAATGTTGATTATTTCTTTCTAATGTTCTTTAGGAGCTGTCTTTTTGTGTTAGCCTCTTTGATAACTTCCTCATTGGTCTTTTTAGCTGTCCAGGGAACTTTCAACATTCTTCTGAGAAATGCCATCTCTGTGGCCTCTAATCGTCTTTTCATTTGTTGTTTTACTGTCCATGATTTGCTTCCATAGGTAAGAATTGGTTCTAAATAGCACCGATGAACTCTCTTTCTCATTTTTATTGACATGGATTTGTTGCATAAGATATTTTTCATTTTCTGAAATGTTATTTTGGCCTGAGCTATTCTGCTTTTTATTTCCGTGGTGCATCTTCCATCTGATGTTATTATTGTGCCCAGGTATTTGATGCGTTGCACTTGTTTCAAATTTGTCCTGTTATTTTTATGCTGCATGCTGGTGATGATTGTTTCTTCGATATGACCATTACTTCTGTTTTCTTACTATTCAGACTGAGACCTTTCTTGTTGCTTTCTTTTCCTATTATGTCTCTCATTTCTTGTAGTTCACTCTCTGTCTCTACTATTAAGACTGTGTCATCCGCATATCGCAAATTATTTATGTTGTGACCGTTAACTTCAATTGTTGTTTTTCAATTTCTTCACATTTCTGCTTTAACCATCCTTCCTTTGCTTCTCTGCATTTGTTTTGGATCTCTTTGTGTAATATTTTGTATGTCCGTTCTTCTTTCTTATGTTTTCTTCTTTCATCAATTAGTTGTAGTATTTCTTCTGTCATCCATTTCTTTTTGTTGATTCTTTTGGTCACTGGTATTATTACTTTTGATGTTTGTTGAATAGATTGTTTGAGCATTTCCCACTGCTCCTCGATGTCCTGTATTTTCTCAATAGCATTATATCTATTTTGTACTATCAAGCTATACTTATCACTCATCTGTTTATCTACTCTAAGTACATCTAGTTCTAATTTTATATTTCTTGGGGATTTATGTGCCTTCCGCAGTTTTATTCTTATCTTTCCAACTACTGGTACATGGTCACTATTGCAATCTGCTCCTGGCCTTATTTTAACAGATGTTAGCCCATTCCTGAATCTTCTCTGTACCAGTATAAAATCAATTTGATTGTGTACTTTTTTGTCTGGGCTTTGCCATGTCCATAGTCACCTAGGGAGTTCTTTGAACCTGGTGTTACCTATCATCATTTCATATGTCTTTACCCAATCTATCAATCTATCCCTCTGTCTTTCGTCTCTCCAAGGCCATGCCCCCCCCCCAGTCACATTTTGCACTTTAGCTGTTCCTACCTTTGCATTGAAATCCCCTAATATAATAGTTATTTCTTGGGATTTACACTGTTCCGCGGTCATCTCTAGCTCATTCTAAAAAGTGTCAATGTCTTCTTCTTCGCTATTACTTGTTGGTGCATAAGCTTGAATTATGTTGATATCCATTGGTCTGCCACTCAATTTTACTAGCAGAATTCTGTCTGATACTGGCCAAAATCCTTTCACTGTTTTGCTTCTTTCTCTATCTAACATGATGCCTACTCCTCTTTCGTGTGTGGTTCCCCCAGAGTAAATTACATTTCTGCTGTCGCGTTGTAATAACCCTGCCCCTGTCCATCTCATTTCACATAGTCCCAAGATGCTCAATTTCATTCTCTTCATTTCTTGACTGATGTTTTCTAGTTTACCAACCTGGAATGCTGATCTAATGTTCCAAGTTTCTATTGCTAGTGTCTCTTTATTTTTGATCTTGCATACAGTAACTTGATGATGATCGGGTGTCACCTGTAGCACATGATGCTCCCTACCGGATGAGGTGGCTGTGGAGTCCCCATTAACGTCGTTAGCTGCAGATATTAATTTGTGATTTGTCATGATTAGTCTAGGCAATATAAGAAGGTAGTTTGCCATTCCTGTCCTTCTTGACAGTGACTGTACTAGCCGGAGATCGCAGCATTGAGACATAATAAGAGACAACACCCTTTAGAAGTCATTATGGAAGGGCATGTACAAGGTAGGCAAAGACTAAAGTGGACTGATACATCAAAAGGTGGACAGGTGAACCTATGATAAAGTGCACCATCAAGACAAGAGACAGAGTATAATGGCAGTCCATGGTAGCCAACCTTCAATGTGAAGACAGCACCCAATGAATGAATGATTGGTTACTTAACCAAATAAGAGATGCATAAATAAAATGTACATAAATTAAATGGGAGTGCGGTAGACCTAGAAGGCAGCGTTGACCAATGAAATATTTGACATGATGAGAACCCAAGCATGACATTAGTTATCTAGCACTGAGCCACTCAAATATTTTTCCATCTCAGTTGAAAGACAACAAAGAAAGGAGGGAATAAAAGTCTGTAAATGCAGACACTTGATTTAAATATAAAAATTGGGACAATATTTTTGTAAAAACTTAGTGAAATAAGAGCTCATATTTATAATGTGACAACAATGGAGATATCTCAGCTATTCTGTGTACTGACAAAATATCAGCTATTAATTGTATGTGTCAAAATATCAGCTATTCTGTGTACCTGTCAAAATATCAGCTATTCTGTGTACTTGTCAAAATATCAGCTATTAATTGTATGTGTCAAAATATCAGCTATTCTGTCTACCTGTCAAAATAATCTTGGCTCTGAAAATCCAGTAACTGTTTCTTTGAAACCAGCAAGGTTTATTGTGTGACTCTTCTATCTGAAGAAATAATAACAGTAACAACAGTGAAATGCCTTAATAAATAAAAGACAATAAACAATAACAAAAATAGATGAGTTGTGAATGCATGTGAACAGATCAGCCCGAGACAGTTGATTTCTTCTTTTGAGTTTTATTTACTTCTCTAAGAGAAGACAGAACTTCTTTACCATAACAATAAGAGAAGATCGAGTCTTGAAGTTCTTGATCAGGTTATACTTTAATCTGTTATAAGTGCAAGAATTATCACTTATTTGTTTTGTGCAGCTGATATTATACATCATGTTTGTGATAGCCAAATCCAGTAGTTTATTCATCTGTTCCTGTATAATTTAGTGAACTTGTCACAAGTTACTCTAGAAATGGGAATAATCATGTAGTTAGATTAGGGCTTGTTAGGTACGTTGGTGAGAAGAAGGTGGGAAAAAATAAGATGGTTACAAATATATATTCTAACATGGCACAAAGTTGTAACCATGTTAGTAAATTTTACTTTTTCAAAACTTTTTTTAACGTTCTTACTCTTTTATCTAGCTAGGGTAACTTCCCTTTATTATCAAAGTGGATGACAAATTATGAAGGTGATGATTATGGTAATTCAACCGTATTTATTCTGCATGTTTTGTTGTCTGATAATGTTGAGTAGAAGTTAATGATATATTTACACTTATGGGCAGTAGGACAAACATTTTAACGATTTTGTGTAAAGAAATTATGTGTATGTTAATGACTTGAATGAGAAGACAATCATACAATGTCCCCAAAAAATGACTTCAAGCTGTTAAATAAGATCATTGATTTTCCGGGTTTGCCATCTCTGTCATCATCATCATCATCATCAAGTACCGGGCCTAGTGGCATAGGTGATCATGTCTCTCCACAACTTTCGATCTTGGCAGCTATTTATCATTTCTGTTGTTGACTTTCTGCCAAGCCATTCTCTTAAGCTGTCTGTTTTTTTTTCTCTTTGCTTCCCTCTTATCTCTTCGTCCCTCAATTTTTCCAGTTGTTACAATATATTCAAGTTGTTCTCTTCCCATTACATGGCCAAAAAATGATGTTTGTCTCTTCCTAACATTGGAAATTAGCTCTCTTTTTGCTTTGACCTCTCTAACATTGGAAATTAGCTCTCTTTTGCTTTGACCTCTCTAACATTGGAAATTAGCTCTCTTTTTGCTTTGACCTCTCTAACATTGGAAATTAGCTCTCTTTTTGCTTTGACCTCTCTAACATTGGAAATTAGCTCTCTTTTTGCTTTGACCTCTCTAACATTGGAAATTAGCTCTCTTTTTGCTTTGACCTCTCTCAGAACATCTTCATTACTCTTCTTAGCTGTCCATGGTCCATCTCTGCACAATCTTTTAATTAAAAATCTGAATGTCATAGTTTAAATGAAATTGTATTTTAACTGTGCAGTTAAAATGAATCTGCCTCCCACTCAGCCACTGCAGATTTTCCTCATTGCTGTCTTAAGACAGTGTCTTGCCTTTGACTTTGCCTTTCTGATTCAACTCAAGCACTGAACACAACACAATGAAATTAGTCTTTTGTGAGTTACATTGACTCTCTGACATGACACTGACTGTTAACTTGAATAAGGAATGATGGCTCTGCTGTACCTTGGAAGTTCAGTCAGTTAAAAATGAGCTGTCAGTCTGAGTCAGTCAGTCAGTAGTCAGTGAAGTGAGTGGCTGAACAAATTATTAAATTAATTTTAATTATTTAAATTTAATAAAACCACAATTACACACAAATTTACAAATCAGTTTCTCCTATTACAAAATAAGTCAACTATTCTGTGTGAAAATAGCTTCCTCAACTATTTATGACTATGATTGAGCAGCAGTCTTTCATTTCACAATCTGGTTGGCAGCTTTCTCATCGTTCTACACTGCTGCTACTACTCGGGCTGCTACTGGTTGCTTGTCCCCGGAGACAATTACAACAAAAAAAACAAAGCATCAGAAATCCAAATCGCAATCAACTGACCTATTTAATCAAACCGACAAAGAAAATAAATAAAACATACGTTATCATTTAACAAAACCTAAATGCGAACTATTGATTGTGAAAATTACAATTTACAAGTAGAAGTGAATGAAATGGCGAGTCCGTCTGCCTAAACGTCAGCCATGATGACCACCCAACAATACCCACTGCCACTTGTTTACCACAATCAATACATCACTCGTGCAGCTCGCATTTCGCAAATTACGATTTTATGTTTGAATTGTTCGTGAGGGACAGTCTTTGAACAAGAAGACAGAAGACGAAATCATGGCTTTTAAAATGTAGATATGTATCTACGGCTTCCGGGTTCACCCAGCTTTTAATGAGTACCGTCTTATTTTCTGGGAAAGTAAAGCGGCACGGGCGTAATACTAATCACATTACCCCAATAAATCATGTGCCGAAGGTCTGTAAAAATGGTGATCACTAAAACCATATTCCCTATATGCCATTTTAGTAGAATAACATTCCAATAGACAAACAGAAAGCTGCAAGACGGGAAAACCAAGATGCAAAACACATGCCTTTAGCACCAGAATAGCATCAGACGACCATCTTTACCCCAGCTGAATTAGATATTGCCCTGAAAGGATTGAAGCTCAAAAGTTCCCCTGGTAAAGATGGAATCTCCAACGAAATGCTCCTAAATCTGGGACAGAAAGCCAAGAGCCAGCTTCTAAGGATAATAAATGCTAGCTGGAAGAGAGGTCATGTGCCGGCAATCTGGAAAGAAGCTATTATGGTACCCATCCTGAGACCCAAGTAGCTATAGACCAATTAGCCTACTGAGATGCCTGAGTAAACTCATGGAAAGGCTGGTTAACAGAAGGCTTATGTGACATTTGGAGACAAAACAACAAATCGTACCACAACAAAGTGACTTCCGTCAGCACAGATCAACTGAAGACATGGTCACCTACATTGCACAGGAAATAGAGGATGCTCTACAAGAAAAGAAACACATACTGGCAGTGTGGGTCTACATGAAGAAGGCTTTGGATAGGGTTTGGCGAGAGGGTTTAAAGAACAAGCTTTTTAGACTTGGCATCCAGGGTCGTTTATTCATTGAGTCTCTCAATATCTTGTCCCTAACACTCTTTTTAATTTTCATAAATGACATCGTAATGGACATTCCACCCAGAATACACTCAGCAATATCCGCAGATGATCTGGCGTTATGGGCTCGCAAGGAAAGTATGTCGGTGGCTGGACCCAGGATGCAAGATGCCATAGGTGAACTTGAAAAATGGACGAACACTTGGTTCTTACCAATCAACGAAAAAAAAACTACATATACAATTTTCAGCCTAGCAAGAAACACACTCTCTGCAAACTTGAAGATAAAAGACCATACACTCCCTATTGACAAAACCCAACATATCTTGGCGCCACCATGAATCGCAGAATGACATGGAAAAATCAGATAGACAGAGCAAGGACAAAAGCCAGAAAACGAACAAATATGAAGAAATTGGCAGGAACGGACTGGGGGGCAGACAGCAATATTTTGAAAAGACTATACGTAGGAAGAGTCAGACCAGTTCTAGAGTATGGAGTCACAGCCTGGGCTATGTCTTCCAAATCACACCTTAGCAAAATTACAGAACACAGACCAAGCTGCCCGTACCTTCACTGGTGCTATGAAATCTACACCTATCAAGACTCTAGAAACAGTAACAGATTTACAACCCTTAGATGACAGACGGGTCACTAAAGTTTTGCAACAAGCGGACAAATATAGAAGGCTCCTTAGCCACCCCATGCACCAAAGAATATCTGGTTCCGGAATTGTACGACCAAAGAGGAGCAACTTCGTTGCAATTGCCAATGAACTAACTACTGGAGACCCAGTACTTTCCCAAACAATATCGAAACCTTGGGTCCATCTGATATGTCTCCACATGGAAAGCATAAATACCAGAACTTAAGGAAAATATAACAGAATCATGAAAAAAGGCACCCAATCAGACACAGAAAGAAAACACGTAGCAGAAAAACACATACATGATACCTACCCACAGGACTCTTGGTCCCACATATACACAAATGGCTCTGCTACAAAATGCCACCAGAAATGGTGGGGGAGGTGTGTTCTTGACGCTGAATAATCAGGACGAGATCACCAAGTTAATAGCTACTGGACAATTCTCAAACAACTTTAAAGCAGAAACTGAGGCATCAGAGATGCTGCAACACTGGCTACTCAACACAAAAATAACATGCACAATAAATTGGTGATTCTGACTGATGCACTGTCAGTATTATCAGCTCTTAAAAGCCCCGAGAACAATGAACTAGATGACTTGAGAACAACCCTGGACCAACTATGCAATAACTTCCAGAGAGCAGTCACTCGGTGGATACCATCACACTGTAATATACACGGGAATGAACGCGCAGACAAATTAGCTAAAGAGGGAGGGAGATTACTACAAGAGAACCATCCGCCCAGTTATGATGAAGCCAAATCCATCCTCAAGGGTCAGTTCCATGAAAAATGGAAACAAGAACACCCAAAGCATAACGAGAGTGACGGATACCACAAACTATCAAGGAGGGATCAAGTCATCATACTTCGCCTACGCACTGGCCACAATAGAATGAGAAATCACATGTTCACCAAATTCAAAATAGGTACAACCAGCCTATGCCACTGTACACTGGACAATATGACTACAAAACATGTTATTCAGGACTGCCCCCAGTACACAGACCTGAGAAGAGCAATGTGGTCTACGCCCACCTCCCTGGAAGAAAAACTATATGGGGCAATCGATTCACTTAAAGACAGATGACTTCATGAGAGAGTCTGGAATCCTACTCTGATTGAGTCTTGATCTCAGAGAGAGAGAGAGAGAGATATACACCATATGGTGTGACGGGGCTCTTTACTTTTTTTAAATGTATGAATATGACACATTTTATCAGGCCGGCTTCGGTTTACTACATGTGACTGTGAAACACACTGTGATGTGTCACAATATGTATGACTCGGCAGTCGAAGGTTACAGGAGTAAACCGAGAAAGAAAGTCCGAAAGAAGAGACCGCTAAGGCAATATCATATATGAGAGAGGATGTGTTCTGTCCATCATCGGGTTACCCCTATAGCTCAGATTTCATTTCGAATGCACAGATTGCGCTCCTCCTATAACGGTATTGACTATCCTGATTCGTTCTGTCTCCGTAATTATTGTCTCCCTGGCTGAACAAGTGCACATATTTTCATTCAGCTCTGTCCTCATAAGCCACATAAGGTGAGTTATGTCAATACGATATGGATGTAAGATATCAACCGTTTTATACCGGTCTCTCCTAATCAATAGTTTGACCTGTATGACTACACTCTACAACAGTGCGTCTTGTAAGATCATCATCATCATCACCATCAAGTATTGGGCCTGCTGGCGTAGGTGATCATGTGTCACCACATTTCGATCTCGACAGTTATTTATCATTTCTGTTGTTGCCTCTTCTGCCAATCCATTCTCTTAAGCTGTCTAATATCTTTTCTCTTTGCTTCCCTCTATCTCTTTGTCCATCAATTTTCTCACTTGTCACAATATATTCTTGCTGTTCCCTTCTCATTTCATGCCCAAAAAATGATGCTTGTTTCTTCCTAATATTGGTTATTAGCTCTCTTTTTGCTTTGACCTCTTTGAGAACGTTTTCATTAATATTCCTATCTGTCCATGGTATTCTCAACATTCTTCTGTAAAACCACATTTCTACAGCTTCCAGTGATTTTCGTGTCTGTTGTCCTATTGTCCATGATTCACAACCATTATGTTAAGACTGCTCTACATAACATTTAAGAACTCTTTTTCTTGTTTCTAGTGTCAAAAATGGATAGCACAGTATCTTCCTCATTTTTTGGAAAGCTGCTTTTGACTGAGCCATTCTGCATCTCACCTATGTTGTACATCTACCATCTCCCTCTGTTGTACATCTACTATCTCACCTCTGTTGTACATCTACCATCTCACCTATGTTGTACATCTACCATCTCACCTATGTTGTACATCTACCATCTCACCTCTGTTGTACATCTACCATCTCACCTCTGTTGTACATCTACCATCTCACCTCTGTTGTACATCTACCATCTCACCTCTGTTGTACATCTACCATCTCACCTCTGTTGTACATCTACCATCTCACCTATGTTGTACATCTACCATCTCACCTCTGTTGTACATCTACCATCTCACCTCTGTTGTACATCTACCATCTCACCTCTGTTGTACATCTACCATCTCACCTCTGTTGTACATCTACCATCTCACCTATGTTGTACATCTACCATCTCACCTCTGTTGTACATCTACCATCTCACCTCTGTTGTACATCTACCATCTCACCTCTGTTGTACATCTACCATCTCACCTATGTTGTACATCTACCATCTCACCTCTGTTGTACATCTACCATCTCACCTCTGTTTTACATCTACCATCTCACCTCTGTTGTACATCTACCATCTCACCTATGTTGTACTCTACCATCTCACCTCTGTTGTACATCTACCATCTCACCTCTGTTGTACATCTACCATCTGAAGTTAGTATTGCTCCCAGATATTTATAGAAAGCTACATACAGAACACCAAATAAACTGGTTTGCCCATGTAGAACGAATACTGTGTGATTCCTGACCATACACAGCATATATTAAAAAAGGAGAAGGGAGAAGAGGGAGAGGCAGACCCAGAGCAAGATGGACAGACATCATCAAGAAACACTACAACAACAATTGACAACGAGTGAAGCCGCCAGAAGGGCGAGAACCAGAACTTTGTATCTCCCTCGACACCCGCACGTGTACATGAGGAAATGACTCGACACCCGCACGTGTACATGAGGAAATGACTCGACACCCGCACGTGTACTTGAGGAATGACTCGACACCCGCACGGGTACATGAGGAAATGACTCGACACCCGCACGTGTACATGAGGAAATGACTCGACCCCGCACGTGTACATGAGGAAATGACTCGACACCCGCACGGGTACATGAGGAAATGACTCGACACCCGCACGGGTACATGAGGAAATGACTCGACACCCGCACGGGTACATGAGGAAATGACTCGACACCCGCACGTGTACATGAGAAATGACTCGACACCCGCACGTGTACATGAGGAAATGACTCGACACCCGCACGTGTACATGAGGAAATGACTCGACACCCGCACGTGTACATGAGGAAATGACTCGACACCCGCACGTGTACATGAGGAAATGACTCGACACCCGCACGTGTACTTGAGGAAATGACTCGACACCCGCACGGGTACATGAGGAAATGACTCGACACCCGCACGTGTACATGAGGAAATGACTCGACACCCGCACGGGTACATGAGGAAATGACTCGACACCCGCACGTGTACATGAGGAAATGACTCGACACCCGCACGTGTACTTGAGGAAATGACTCGACACCCGCACGTGTACTTGAGGAAATGACTCGACACCCGCACGTGTACTTGAGGAAATGACTCGACACCCGCACGTGTAACATGAGGAAATGACTCGACACCCGCACGTGTACATGAGGAAATGACTCGACACCCGCACGTGTACTTGAGGAAATGACTCGACACCCGCACGGGTACATGAGGAAATGACTCGACACCCGCACGTGTACATGAGGAAATGACTCGACACCCGCACGGGTACATGAGGAAATGACTCGACACCCGCACGGGTACTTGAGGAAATGACTCGACACCCGCACGGGTACTTGAGGAAATGACTCGACACCCGCACGGGTACATGAGGAAATGACTCGACACCCGCACGTGTACATGAGGAAATGACTCGACACCCGCACGGGTACATGAGGAATGACTCGACACCCGCACGGGTACATGAGGAAATGACTCGACACCCGCACGTGTACATGAGGAAATGACTCGACACCCGCACGTGTACATGAGGAAATGACTCGACACCCGCACGTGTACATGAGGAAATGACTCGACACCCGCACGTGTACATGAGGAAATGACTCGACACCCGCACGGGTACTTGAGGAATGACTCGACACCCGCACGGGTACATGAGGAAATGACTCGACACCCGCACGGGTACATGAGGAAATGACTCGACACCCGCACGGGTACATGAGGAAATGACTCGACACCCGCACGTGTACATGAGGAAATGACTCGACACCCGCACGTGTACTTGAGGAAATGACTCGACACCCGCACGTGTACATGAGGAAATGACTCGACACCCACACGTGTACATGAGGAAATGACTCGACACCCGCACGTGTACTTGAGGAAATGACTCGACACCCGCACGGGTACATGAGGAAATGACTCGACACCCGCACGTGTACATGAGGAAATGACTCGACACCCGCACGTGTACATGAGGAATGACTCGACACCCGCACGTGTACATGAGGAAATGACTCGACACCCACACGTGTACATGAGGAAATGACTCGACACCCGCACGTGTACTTGAGGAAATGACTCGACACCCGCACGGGTACATGAGGAAATGACTCGACACCCGCACGTGTACATGAGGAAATGACTCGATACCCGCACGTGTACATGAGGAAATGACTCGACACCCGCACGGGTACATGAGGAATGACTCGACACCCAAACTGGTACTTGAGGAAATGACTCGACACCCGCACGGGTACATGAGGAAATGACTCGACACCCGCACGGGTACATGAGGGAATGACTCGACACCCAAACTGGTACTTGAGGAAATGACTCGACACCCGCACGTGTACATGAGGAAATGACTCGACACCCAACTGGTACTTGAGGAAATGACTCGACACCCGCACGTGTACATGAGGAAATGACTCGACACCCGCACGGGTACATGAGGAAATGACTCGACACCCAACTGGTACTTGAGGAAATGACTCGACACCCGCACGTGTACATGAGGAAATGACTCGACACCCAAACTGTACTTGAGGAAATGACTCGACACCCGCACGGGTACATGAGGAAATGAAAAAGAAGAAATATTTATAGAATATCTTATACAACAAATCTATGTCAATAGAAGTGAGAGAGTTCATCGGTGCTGTATAGAACCAATTCTGACCTCTGGAGGCGAATCATGGACAGTAGACATCAAATGAAAAGACGATTAGAGGCCACAGAGATGGCATTTCTCAGAAGAATGTGGGAAAGTTCCCTGGACAGCTAAAAGACCAATGAGGAAATTCTCAAGAGGCCAACACAAAAAAAGACTCCTAAAAAACATCAGAAAGAAACAGTCAACATTTTCAGAGAAAGTTGGAATACTTGGTTACAACTGGCAAAATAGAAGGAAAGAGAGATCACGGACGACAAGAGGGAAAATATTGGATAGCTTGGTGTCATGGCATGGAAAACAGTCAACAACAGAACTGATACGCTGTACTGTAGATAGAAGATTGTAGAAGGACATGATCGCCTACGCCAACCAGTATGGCACATGATGATGATATATATATATATATATATATATAAGCAGTTTTAATCCCACTTTGATGCTTGTGCTGTAATAATGTGTATGCTGTTGAGTATTTGACAGCAGGTGTTCTAGCGCTGCTCGTTCTTTTCTCTACTGTTATCATGTTTCCCAGGAATGTAATGAATTCATGATAACTAACCCGAGGATCGCTATATTTAACTAGCCCAAGTGCTGCATATAAACCACGACAACTTTATAATAATCTGCAACGCCGCCGGCTCTGGACAATTACAAGGCACGCATTGTTCTTGGTTCCACAGGAGACCAAAAAATGAGAGAAGCACGTCGCGAATAGAAGAGAGAGAAAGTGATAAAGAAAGAACGATAAATAAAAGGAGCAGGATAGAAATTATATTTTTAAAATGGCAGTCTGACACAAGAAGAAAGAAAAAACAAGCGAAATTTATTGAAAATAGGAGAGCATAAACGTAGTGTCCGAAAAGAATGTACCTTTTTCAATAAATTATTGTGCCTGCCCCCTCTCCCTCCTCCCCTGATGTGATATGAGGATCCTTTTGATACCAAAGGTAATGCATATCTCAACTTTTTTGTTGTCCAGGTTACAAAGATTCAATATGGGCGCCTTTCGTGACATGGCAGATATCTAGTCGATAGTTTCATGTTCTCTCAAACTCTACGCGTATTTCTACTGCCAAAAATACTTTATTTGATTTTGTGAGCGCCATCTTGAAAATATGTGTGTATACGTACACGCTGGTGCTACAACTTTTCTGCTACAATCGGTGCTTCATACAAGGCACACGCTAGTCATCCGGTATAAATACAGAAATGGTACATTCTGTTTTCGAACATTCAATGCACTAAAAACAAACCGACCGAGTTATCTTCAGTTTGGCGTTAGCCGTGGAGCTAGTAATGCGGGTTTGTCTAGATGGTATGAGAGGACCCATGTTTAATTACTGCCCCTCTCTTTATTCCTGAACAGAACACTAAGTGTCTGCAACACAGGGAAGAGGAACGACTAACGATGACTGATGTTCGCCCCTACCTACATCGTTGAGGTGTTGCCAAATAGCTTCTCTTGCCATGAATTGCCCGGATCACAGCAAAAGCGGATGTTTAAGGTGGTGGCACTGAGGGTAAACCTGTGTTGTAAATGTCGTAGTGGGGGGAGCACGGGTAATTGCGAGGAGGAGGTTCAAAATATCTGGGAATGCCGACTGGCGCATGCGAAGACAGGAGAACTAATGGAGGGATTGTACAGGGAGTCGCGAGACGCTGAGAAGAAAGTTAGCAACGTGAGTTGTTGACAGCTCATCGAGCCGGTCCATAAAACGTAAGTTTTTAAACCGTGTTTTGTTGTTTACCTACTTTTCTTTTTATATATTAAAGATATGTGTGTTTTGAAATACTGATAAACACATTATGTTTTCAGTATTAAATCAGTTAAACTGATTTCATTATATTTGTTTTGTAAACTTGGAAGTCTTACCAACTTGCGTTGGCGCGCACGGTGTGAGATAATAGAAAGGCATTGCGCTGACGTGTAGGCTAGTTCTCTGCTCAACATAGCTATGTAGATGCCTACCGATCGTTGTAAAGCACGCTTGATTGCAAGAAGCTTGGCAACAGGTAACCACGATAATTCCAATGTTTCTTTAAATTCCACTATTACTTGGTGATTTAACTTCCAATATTTGTGTATTCCAACTATTATGTTGTGATTTAACTTCCAATATTTGTGTAATTCCAACTATTATGTTGTGATTTACTTCCAATATTTGTGTAATTCCAACTATTATGTTGGTGATTTAACTTCCAATATTTGTGTAATTCCAACTATTACGTTGGTGATTTACTTCCAATATTTGGTGTAATTCCAACTATTACGTTGGTGATTTAACTTCCAATATTTGTGTAATTCCAACTATTACGTTGGTGATTTAATTCCAATATTTGTGTAATTCAACTATTATGTTGGTGATTTAACTTCCATATTTGTGTTTCCAACTATTATGTTGGTGATTTAACTTCCAATATTTGTGTAATTCCACTATTACGTTGGTGATTTAACTTCCAATATTTGTGTAATTCCAACTATTACGTTGGTGATTTAACTTCCAATATTTGTGTAATTCCAACTATTACGTTGTGATTTAACTTCCATATTTATGTAATCCAACTATTAATGTTGTGATTTAACTCCAATGTTTGTGTAATTCCAACTATTTATGTTGGTGATTTAACTTCCAATATTTATGTAATTCCACTATTATGTTGGTGATTTAACTTCCAATATTTGTGTATTCCAACTATTATGTTGGTGATTTAACTTCCAATAATTTGTGTAATTCCAACTATTATGTTGGTGATTTAACTTCCAATATTTGTGTAATTCCAACTATTATGTTGCTGACTTAAATGTATGTTGATACCATTTGGAAATCTATTGGTGGAGTTACCCCTATCATATCGGGACAAGCGGGATAGTCGAAACAAAGGAAGTCTTTAAATGATGAATCAGCTGGAAGCAGTTTGAAATGTGTTGTCTGTGATAACTCAAGACAGCGGATGATCGAAACAAAGGAAGTCTTTAAATGATGAATTAGCTGGAAGCAGTTTGAAATGTGTTTGTCTGTGAGAACATCAGACAAGGGGATGAGTCGAAACAAAGGAATCTTTAATGATGAATCAGCTGAAGCAGTTTGAAATGTGTTGTCTGTGAGAACATCGGACAGCGGATGAGTCAAACAAAGAAAGTCTTTAAATGATAATCAGCTGGAAGCAGTTTGAAATGTGTTGTCTGTGAGAACATCAAGACAAGGGGATGAGTCGAAACAAAGGAAGTCTTTAAATGATGAATTAGCTGAAGCAGTTTGAAATGTGTTGTCTGTGAGAACATCAAGACAAGTAGAAGAAACAGACAAAAGTGATATCTGTCAATGAAAGTGATATCTGTCAATGAAAGTGATATCTGTCAGTGTGTCTAGATGATACACAAAGAAACGATGGACAACACATATTGGCAAATCTCTGATGAGAGAAACAATGCGTGAGCAGCAAGAGCGACAGTCGGGCACCAACTGATTAACTGAACACAAGTTTGGACCTTCATTATATCTTAGTTTTTGTGCAACGTGGAGCCGCGATAGCTCACAGGTTAGTGAACTGGACTACAAAGGACAAGGGTAGGGTTCGATCCCAACCGACGGCTTCCGGGTTCACCCAGCCTTAAATGTGTACCGGATTTTTTATGGGAAAGTAAGCGGCACGGGCGTAATACCGACCACATTACCCCAAAAATTATGTACTGAAGGTCTGTAAAATTTATGGTCACTAACACCATATTCCTATACGCCGCCACTTGGCGTGACGGGGTAACGTTTTTTTTTTTTTACTTTGTGCAACGTAGGGCTAAGTCCAGTAGTGATGTTTTTATTATCAGTGCCGCGTCCTGGTCTTTTCTGTCATTTGTTAGATCTGTGTAGTTGATGACTTGGAATGTTGTGTTTAATGTGGATAGTTTGTTATTCCTCATGAAGGCTTTTTGCCGAAACGTTTGTAGTAGCTTGTCTTGTCTTTCTGTTAGTCTAGCTACTCATTACCATTTTATATTTATTTTCTTTGTTTCCTGCAGATATCACGTGGTCCTGCATTGTATTGCATATTTGTTATATATATATATATATATATATATATATATATATATATATATATATATATAATATATCCCCTTACAGTACTTTTAATTAGTTGGCAAACTTTATGTGAAGGGAACTTATATTTATGGTGGAGGGAACATGTATTTATGGAGAAGGAAATATATATTTGTAGTGAAGGGAACATATATTTATGGTGAAGGGAAGCTATATTTATGGTGAAGGATTATACATTTATGGTGAAGGGAACGTACAATTATGGTGAAAAAAACATATATTTAAGTAAATAAATGCAGAAACATATAAGACAATTTGTCATAAATCAGAAGAGTTACTATTATTGTTAATTATTATTTATATAAAATGTACGCTCTTACTAAGGGGTATCAGATCACAAAAATCATGCTCACAGTATGTCCACGTTATCATGAAACAAACAAACAACAAAAGATAAATTAACGTTGTGTTACTAAAGAATGACTGTCTACCAGATTTTAGAAAGAGCAGACATAAAAGTGCTAAACATGGGACTATCTTATAAAAATAAAAGAAAGAAATTAAATAAAATGTAATAAATCAATTAAATTGTTGCACACCTGTGTTCCTGGCCATTTGTGCAACCATAAAATATTGTTTTTGTCTCAACATAACACAACATAGCATAGAGTAGCGTAACGTAACACAACAAAACAAAACACAACACAACGTAACACACACACACATAGCATAACGTAACGTAACGTAACGTAGCGTAGCGTAGCATAACGTAACGTAACGTAACATAACATAACATAACATAACATAACATAACATAACATAACGTAACGTAACGTAACGTAACGTAAGCACAACATAGCATAACATAACATAACATAACATAACATAACATAACTAACATAACATAACGTAACGTAACGTAACGTAACACAACATAACATAACATAACATAACATAACGTAACATACCGTAACTTAACTTAACGTAACACAACAAACACAACACCATACAACGTAACGCAACACAACATAACATACATAACATAACACAACATAACATAACATAACACAACACAACATAGCATAGCATAACATACATAACATAACATAACACAACATAACATAACACAACATAACACAACATAACACAAACAACATAACATAACACAACATAACACAACACAACATAACACACAACACAACAACAACATAACATATACACAACATAACATAACACACCATAACATAACATAACCAACATAATATAACATAGTACAACATAACACAACATAACATAACATAACACAACACAACATAACACAACACAACACAACATAACACACATAACACAACATAACACAACATAACATAACATAACAATGACCTCTTTCCTCCCGTTCACCCCAGTAACTACTAAGGGAATTGCTGATCTCTTCCCCATCTGTCATTAGAAGGACGTTAGGTGGGCGTATTACGATGTTGTTGCAGTTTGCAGTATAACTGTGATATTTGCGCCTTTTCGGCCCAACACTCCGGCTCCAGCATGTTATTTCTGAGTACCGGGTTGTCTTCCTCTCCTCGATCCCTACTCGCTTGGCCAGACTAGACAGGTTAGTCCTGTTTCTGGAGGCACCACGAAGAGATGGGGTTTGTCTGAATCATTCTGGTTCACGCCGATCCTGTCGCAAACCATCAGCTAAGGACCATCATGTACTTCCACAATCTTCTATCCACGGTACATCGTATCAGTTCTGTTGTTGACTGTTTCCCATGCCATGTCACCAAGCTTTATACTATTTTCACGCTTTGTCGTCCGCTATTTCTCTTTCCCTGTACTTTGCCAGTTGTAACCAAGTATTCTAACTTTCATCTAATTAAGATAAGCCCGAAAATTTATATTTTTGTTAGTAGCTTCCTTTTTGTGTTTGCCTCTTTGAGAATGCCTTCGATGGTATATTTAGCTGTCCAGGTAGCTCTCAACATTTTTCTATCTTCATCTGGTTATGGTTATGGAAGGCCCCGGTATCACTGTAAACGAATTAAAACCCATAATTGTTCATCGCCCGTGCCAGTGGAATCATCCGATTAAAACTCATCTCATTGAAGGATCTAAATAAAGAAAGGCAGCTACAGTTTTCCGTCTTAGCAGTAACACACACGCCAAAAGACATAAGGTCAAGCGGTACCGAAGGTGAAAACATATGACCAGTCCTTCGTCATAGGATATCATCATTCATCGTAAGCAAATGGGATATCAAACACAATCTGGATGAAAAACAACAGCTCGCAGTGTGCACAGAGCACTAAATTCAGTAGTGGGGACTGGTTGGTTTCGAGGCATGACGCCGCCTCGATTTTTATTGGGATTTTTATTTCTGATTTCTCTCTGTGGCAACCACCCCTGGTCTCAGCAGCGAGGCCTAGCTTGAAACGTCAAATAATCATGGACGGAAAAAATATGAGTACCTCCGAATACGGAGTTATCTGCCTGTCAGAACACTTTTCATACTGAGTCTCAATGATTCCTGCCGCCTATCCGCCATATATATATATATATATTATATATATATATATATATATATATATATATATATATATATATATATATATATATATGAGTAAATATTGTTCAATATTTGATCAACTTTTATTTTGTTTTAGTTTCATTGGTAACAAGAGTTCTGGAAAGATCTAATCTAACCTGGCTATGAATGTTGAATGTTCCTGGAAGCGATCGCATAGTTACCTGGAACTAATCTCCATAATTATGAGTTTTATAGCTTTTTTCTAGATTAAAATGTGTTTGTGTAATAGGTGAGGTGGGGGTAGCTCGGGCAAAATCTGCATTCTAAACATAGAAAAAAAAATAACATAATATTGCCAAACTCACCTTTAAAAAGAAAATAATCGCCCACTATTATGTAGATCAAATCTTGAAGTGAATTATGGACAATCGGACAACAGAGGCTTCCTGTGCGGAGCCCCCACGGTGAGGGTATAAAAGAATAGAGCTACTGTTACCTGCCATGTGTGTCTTACGAGCAAATAGGTTTGGATCGTCGCCTATTCAGTCGAGTATACATGCATGGAGCGACCATGTCAACAAAACTTACCGATGCATTGTGGGTAATACTGTGACAAGTGGTGGAGCAGATACAGGTAATTCATGACTGCAAGGAAATTTGTTCCATGGATATGATTGAATAGATATAGAATAGAATAGAATAAGACAAGAGACACAAAAGTATAGTAGGCTGTACGTTTCACAAATGTATGTTGAGAATATAGTGGACAGCTAAAAATATGGTAATTGTTATGGAAGGCCCCGGTATCACTGTAAACGAATTAAAATCCATAATTGCTCAACCGCCCGTGCTAGTGGAATCATCCGATTACTATTTCATCTCCGAAACAAAGAAAGTAGCTGTAGTCCCCATTATGGCAGCCTCAGCACATGCAAAAGACATAAGGCAAAACCGCACAGAAAGTGAACACAGCCATCTGTTCATCATACGATATCATCACTCATCGTAAACATCGGAATATCGAAACACGATCAAAACAGATGAAACGCACAGCTCACAGTGTGCACAGAGCACTTAACTCAGTAGCTCTTGCAACAAGCCGGACTTGGAATATGAGGAAACTGCAACAAGGAACACTTCTCAGACATGGCATTTAATGGTTCCTGCCGCCTGAGCATAGGTCTTCAACAAACACTTTCCAAGTCGTTCTGTTTTTTGCAATTCTTTTAAGATCATTCCATGTCTTCCCCATCATCTTCATCTCTGCTTCAATCTGTCTTCTCCAAGAATTCCTTGGTCTTCCTCTTTGTCTTTTCCCCTGGGGTTCCAAAAAAGGGCCTGTTTGTTACTCTCAGTTGGTTTCCGTAGTGTGTGTCCTATCCATCGCCATCGTCTTCGCTGTATTTCTTTATCCACTGGTATTTGACCGTACATTTCATAATTCCACGTTAGTGACTTTGTCCTGCCATTTCCATCCCTTTATTCTGCGCAAGCATCCATTAATGAAAGTCTGTACTTCGTGATTGTCAATTTTGTTATTCTCCATGTTTCACAGCCATATAATAGAACCGACTTAACATTGGAGTTGAAAATTTGTATTTTTGTATTTAGCCTAATTTCTTTGGATTTCCATATGTTTCCCAGTGCAATGAAAGCTCCTTTGCTTTTGATATCCTTATTTTGGTATCGTTTTCTGTCCTCCCTCTTTATCTATATTACTGCCCAGATATATATAAGATTGTACGTCTAGTAGAGGTATTTCTCCTAGTTTTATTTGGTTATTGCCAACTGCATTAATTCTCATAATGTTGGTCTTATCTCTATTAATCTTTAGTCCTAGCTGTTGTTATCTCTCATCTAATATATTCATTTTATCTTGCATCTGTTGGTGGCTGTGTGATAGGAGACGCTATGTCATCAGCAAAGTCTAAATCATCAAGTTGTTTGGTCAGTGACCACTGGATCCCATTTCTGTTGTTTTGAGTTATTTTCATAATCCAATCTATGGCCAGTAGAAAGAGAAATGGAGACAGAAGGCATCCTTGCCTTACTCCTGTTCTTATTTCAAATGCTTCTGTAAGCTGTCCTTCATGCACCACACTACATTTTGTTCCTTCATACATTGTTTTTATCAGGTTAATAAACTTTATGGGGATTCCATAATGACTCAGCAACTTCCAAAGCATTCTTCTGTCTAAACTATCAAATGCCTTTTCGTAATCTATGAATCCAATATAAAGTGGGGATTTTAGTTCTAAACTTTGTTCAACTATTATACGTAGAGTAGTTATTTGATCAGCACATGATCTGTTCTTCCTAAAACCTGCTTGTTCATCTCTCAAGTGTTTCTCTATAGCCTCTTTTAGTCTCTCCAGAATGATTCTGCCTAATATTTTTCCTGGCACTGATAGTAGCATAATTCCCCTATAACTTGTGCACTCCTGTAAACTTCCTTTCTTTGGTAGTTGATCATATAACCTTCTCTCCAGCCTTTAGGTATTCTTCCCTCTCCCAAATTTTATCCAATAGATTATGTAACATCTTGGTAGAGGTGATAATATCTGCTTTGATGGCTTCGAAGGAATTTCATCTGGTCTGTGGCTTTACCATCTTTTAAAGTTGATGGCTTTCATTATTTCTTCTTTGCTTGGTTTCCGCAGTTAACGTGTAATTCTTCTTCTGCTGGTAGTATATCTGGAGGATTATTTGAGCCGGGTCTGTTCAAAAGTTCTTCAAAGTGCTCTTTCCATCTCTCCATTTGTTCCCTTATATTACTAAGCAGATTCCTTTCTTATCTTTGATAAAGGCGTTGATCTGTTTGTATTTTCCACCTAATTTCTTTGTGCTGTTGTACAGTTCTTTCATATTCCCTTTATTTGCTGCTTCTTCTGCCTCTTTAGCTAATTCATCTATATATTTCCTCTTATCCCTTTTAATGCATCTTCTCACTTCTTTGTTCACCTCTGTGTAAGCTTCCTGTGTCTTGGCTTTATTACTTCTTGTTTTGCTTTTATATTATGTCTGCTTTCTTGTTCTTTCTTTCTTTAATTTTATCCAGGTCTCTGCTGTCATCCATGCCTTATTCTGGCGTTTCTCTTTTCCCCAGTGTTTCTTCGCATGTCTCTTTCCATATATTTTTTACCTGTTTTCAATGATCTTCTATATTTTTGTATCTTCTAGTTGTTGGAGGACTTGGTATTTGTTTGATATTGTGACTGCGAATTTATCTTTAATTCCTTGTTCTTAAAAACCCTACATTGAAATACTTTCTGCCCTTATTCGTTGTAGTATACCTTTTTAATTAATTTTAAGTTTGGCTAACAGAAGATGATGATCAGAAGCTATATCTGCCCCTCTATATACTTTTACATCCTGTAAGGATGACTTAAACTTATTATTAATACATATGTGATCAATTTGATTTTCCGTTCTATGATCTGGTGACACCCATGTAGCTTTGTGTATTCTTTTATGTTGGAATATTGTTCCTCCTAGGCTCATTTGATTAAGGGCGCAGAAATTCACAAATATCTCTCCATTCTCGTTATATCTCCAAGTCCATGTTTTCCCATAATCTCTTCAAAGCCTCTGTTGTCTGATCCTACCTTAGCATTTAGGTCTCCCATCAAGATTATAATATCCTTGGCTCGTCTTGCATCCATCTGGCATTGTAGCTGTTTATAAAAATCATATTTAACTGAGTCATCTTTATCGTTGGTTGGTGCATTGCATTGTATAATGTGTAATTTTATTTTGTTTTGGTTGTTCTAAATGATTGCTCTCACCAGTCTTGGTCCCACTGCCTCCCATTCTATTAGTGTCTTCTGTGCATTCTTTGATAGCATTATAGCTACCCTTCGCTATGTTGTGCTCCTGGTTCCTGGTGTCCTGATGATAAAATCATCTCCCCTGTATTCAATTTTATTCTCTCCGCTCCCAGCCATCTTGTTTCACACATTCCCAGAATATCTATCTTGTAGTTGTTCATTTCTGCTGCCACTTGTGCCGCTTTTCCCTGTTCGTTAAGGGTACGAACATTCCAGGTGCCAATTCTGGATGATTTCCTGGTAGACAAAGGGTGAGTCGGCAACCCGGACTCCTTATGGCTTTCTCCGGATTGCGTTCATACGTCTCTTAGACAGAGAGCCCTTCTCTTTCCTGGTTGACGGATTTACTTATCTTTCTTTGACTTGTTCATGTTTGTGAAGTTTTTTCGGCTTATTTTTTTACAGTATGGGATAGCCAGTCCCATGCCTAACCCTCCTTTCTCGCCTCTTACGAACATGCCTGGTAGGGTACAGCGCCGCTATTCTTTACTTCCCTTTCGGGCCCCGGCAGCGCACGGGCGATTATTGATGTCACTGCAGGAATATTTCATCATAGATGTCACTGCAGGAATATTTTATTATAGATGTCACTGCAGGAATATTTCATTATTGATGTCACTGCAGGAATATTTCATTATTGATGTCACTGCAGGAATATTTTATTATAGATGTCACTGCAGGAATATTTCATTATTGATGTCACTGCAGGAATATTCCATCATGTATATCACTGCAGGAATGTTCTTGTTTTTCTATTGGTTTTATCACAACCAAGATGTTATTGTTTATCCGTTAGAGTGGTCTGAAGGTGGCTGTTAAAGTCATGAAAAGCTCTAAAGTATCTGCTGAAATGAAGACATGGATCTTTGAGTGTTGATCTATTTAGCAGGATAATGATGAATTTAAGTCTGACTTGCCAGTTGATCACTTCAAGATGGCATCATTTATTTGTTCTTCTCTCATAGAATGCTGGAATCATAGTCATCTTGTTTCACCATAATGATGGATGGAAGCAGTTCTCTTCAGTGCACGGTGACTGATACTTACACTTTTTTTAGTGAACTCTTTAGTTTGTTCTTGAATCTGTTCTTCAGTCCAGCTTATGATCTTCCTCACTTTTTACAATGCACTTTCAAGTTGTTTCTTTAGTAGATGTTGATCTGGCATACCAACCACGTGTCTAGCCCATCTCAACCATGACTCTCTCTCATAGAATGTGCACATCTCTCCAACTCAACTTGTGCTTGTATTGGATTTCAGTGCAGAAGAGCTGCACATCAACACTATTCTCAGGAGACAGGAATAACACATTAATGTGATGTGACAGGATTTATACTCTAGAATTTAAACAAACATAATATAGTAAAATCAGTGCAGGAATTTAGTTGGAGATGGCTTAGATAAGTGTTAAACAAATAATTGCTGCCATCAAAATGCAGCTTCTTTTTAGAAGCCTGAGGTGGCAAAACAATAAGGAAATACTAAATAACGAGAGATTATGTAAAATAGATAAGATGCAGAAGTAAGGCAGAAAAAGAAATAATTAAGAAGATAGGCTATATAGAACATTTTGGAGACATTCTGTGAAGTGTTGTATTTACACAGTGTTGGAAAGGAAAGAAAAATGAATAAAGAATATGGTTGCTCCCATTTTTAAAGTGTGTCTAATAGTGTTCATACATAAGTTAAAAAATGAACAAGTTCTGCTCAAATTATCATTAATTGTTCATGTAAACAGTTTTGTAGCTATTATTATTTACTTGTAGATGTTGTTTACTTGTAGATGTTGTTTACTTGTAGATGTTGTGTACTTGTAGATGTTGTGTACTTGTAGATGTTGTTTACTTGTAGATGTTGTGTACTTGTAGATGTTGTTTACTTGTAGATGTTGTTACTTGTAGATGTTGTGTACTTGTAGATGTTGTTTACTTGTAGATGTTGTTTACTTGTAAATGTTGTTTACTTGTAGATGTTGTGTACTTGTAGATGTTGTTTACTTGTAGATGTTGTGTACTTGTAAATGTTGTTTACTTGTAGATGTTGTTTACTTGTAGATGTTGTGTACTTGTAGATGTTGTGTACTTGTAGATGTTGTGTACTTGTAGATGTTATTTACTTGTAGATGTTGTTTACTTGTAGATGTTGTGTACTTGTAGATGTTGTTTACTTGTAGATGTTGTTTACTTGTAGATGTTGTGTACTTGTAGATGTTGTTTACTTGTAGATGTTATTTACTTGTAGATGTTGTTTACTTGTAGATGTTGTGTACTTGTAGATGTTGTGTACTTGTAGTGTTATGTACTTGTAAATGTTATTTACTTGTAGATGTTGTGTACTTGTAGATGTTATTTACTTGTAGATGTTGTTTACTTGTAGATGTTATTACTTGTAGATGTTATTTACTTGTAGATGTTGTGTACTTGTAGATGTTGTTTACTTGTAGATGTTGTTTACTTGTAGATGTTGTTTACTTGTAGATGTTGTTTACTTGTAGATGTTGTTTACTTGTAGATGTTGTGTACTTGTAGATGTTGTGTATTTGTAGATGTTGTTTACTTGTAGATGTTGTTTACTTGTAGATGTTGTTTACTTGTAAATGTTGTGTACTTGTAGATGTTGTGTACTTGTAGATGTTGTTTACTTGTAGATGTTGTGTACTTGTAGATGTTGTTTACTTGTAGATGTTGTGTACTTGTAGATGTTGTGTACTTGTAGATGTTATTTACTTGTAGATGTTGTTTACTTGTAGATGTTGTGTACTTGTAGATGTTGTTTACTTGTAGATGTTGTTTACTTGTAGATGTTGTGTACTTGTAGATGTTGTTTACTTGTAGATGTTATTTACTTGTAGATGTTGTTTACTTGTAGATGTTGTGTACTTGTAGATGTTGTGTACTTGTAGATGTTGTGTACTTGTAGATGTTATTTACTTGTAGATGTTGTGTACTTGTAGATGTTGTTTACTTGTAGATGTTATTTACTTGTAGATGTTGTTTACTTGTAGATGTTGTTTACTTGTAGATGTTGTGTACTTGTAGATGTTATTTACTTGTAGATGTTGTGTACTTGTAGATGTTGTTTACTTGTAGATGTTATTTACTTGTAGATGTTGTTTACTTGTAGATGTTGTTTACTTGTAGATGTTGTGTACTTGTAGATGTTATTTACTTGTAGATGTTATTTACTTGTAGATGTTGTGTACTTGTAGATGTTGTGTACTTGTAGATGTTGTGTACTTGTAGATGTTGTTTACTTGTAGATGTTATTTACTTGTAGATGTTATTTACTTGTAGATGTTATTTACTTGTAGATGTTGTGTACTTGTAGATGTTATTTACTTGTAGATGTTATTTACTTGTACATGTTGTTTACTTGTAGATGTTATTTACTTGTAGATGTTATTTACTTGTAGATGTTGTGTACTTGTAGATGTTATTTACTTGTAGATGTTGTTTACTTGTAGATGTTATTTACTTGTAGATGTTGTTTACTTGTAGATGTTGTTTACTTGTAGATGTTATTTACTTGTAGATGTTATTTACTTGTAGATGTTGTTTACTTGTAGATGTTATTTACTTGTAGATGTTGTTTACTTGTAGATGTTATTTACTTGTAGATGTTGTTTACTTGTAGATGTTGTGTACTTGTAGATGTTGTTTACTTGTAGATGTTATTTACTTGTAGATGTTGTGTACTTGTAGATGTTGTTTACTTGTAGATGTTATTTACTTGTAGATGTTGTTTACTTGTAGATGTTGTTTACTTGTAGATGTTGTGTACTTGTAGATGTTGTGTATTTGTAGATGTTGTTTACTTGTAGATGTTGTTTACTTGTAGATGTTGTTTACTTGTAGATGTTGTTTACTTGTAGATGTTGTTTACCTGTAGATGTTGTTTACTTGTAGATGTTGTTTACTTGTAGATGTTATTTACTTGTAGATGTTGTTTACTTGTAGATGTTATTTACTTGTAGATGTTGTGTACTTGTAGATGTTGTTTACTTGTAGATGTTGTGTACTTGTAGATGTTGTTTACTTGTAGATGTTGTTTACTTGTAGATGTTATTTACTTGTAGATGTTGTTTTCTTGTATACGTTGTTCTTGATTTCTAATTGTTAGAGAGATCGCAGCTCTTGGGAAGCTCGCTACAGTGGCTTGAGGCCAGGAACATGGTACTTTGTTGAGGTCAGTTGGTCTCCCAGTCGGGGACTTTACCTTTATATTGACGGCCAAGAAGTTGACCGGCAGGTACAAGAGAATGTTTTGAGGGAGCGAAGATCTACCAGTGAGCTGAAAGCCTTCATTGGCAGAAGCAATGAAGGTGGGCGGAGAGAACAACTAACTGATGCAGCACTTGATGATCTAGATATCTACTATGGTACAAGAGATATGCTAGTGAATGCTAATTATGTCAAAACAGGTAACAACTCTTTTGCCCACTCACAGAAATGTGACCATTCTTTGCTAGAATTTGATTAGTTATTTTTATAGCTTTCAAGAGCTTTTCATTTGTCACTTATTTTATATTTTAGGAATGGCATTTGCTAGTTGTCTTCTTTTTTTGGAATTGGTGTTTGTTAATTATCTTTTCATGTTAGAGATGATGTATATTAGTTATCTTCATTTAATGAGGTGATGTTTGTTAGCTATTTTGCTATTGTTGGGGGATTATGTTTGTTAGCTATTTTGATATTGTTGGGGGATTATGTTTGTTAGCTATTTTGCTATTGTTGAGAGATGATGTTTGTTAGCTATTTTGCTATTGTTGAGAGATGATGTTTGTTAGCTATTTTGCTATTGTTGAGAGATGATGTTTGTTAGCTATTTTGATATTGTTGAGAGATGATGTTTGTTAGCTATTGTTGGGGGATGATGTTTGTTAGCTATTTTGATATTGTTGGGGGATGATGTTTGTTAGCTATTTTGATATTGTTGGGGGATGGTGTTTGTTAGCTATTTTGCTATTGTTGGGGGATGATATTTGTTAGCTATTTTGCTGTTGTTGGGGTGGACATCAATGTAAGATGTGTTGCTGCTACAAAGTTGATGATAAGCGAGTGATGAACAAAAATGTACGTTAAAGCTATAATAGAGGGAAAAAATACATGGCACAGGTAAACTTTCACCAATAATACTTTCTATATAGGGCACACTATTGATACGATCTATCTATTGACCTTTTGAGCCATAGCCGGCCAATCGGGCATAGACCAAGATACTCCCTCTCTTATCTAAATTTTTATTCTAGCAGTTTTCAATTCTTAAAGATATTTTATCAAATCTCGCTATTTGTCTCTGTTCTGTGCAAGCAGCTCTATCTCATTGAGGGAGCCGATTCCTGCTGCTTTTGCCTCTCTCATCAATGTTCTTCTCAGTGTCTCTCTGAGTCTTCCTCTTTTCCTATTACCTGTTGTTTCCCACATGTGGGCTTGCTTTGCTATTTGGTTATTATCTCTTCTCATCACATGTCCAACATATGGCCATCGTCTTTTCTTGACTACTGAAGATATTGATACTAAGTGGAACATAAATAATAAAATATACATAAAGAGCCTAATCTAAGATACCATCAATTCAAAACTACAGGATAGAAAACACATACATACTCTCTTACACACAGACATATAGGTACACACACTAGTTCCCTCTAGCTTCTGTTCGGCTGAATTGAAAAGCACAATAGTATCAATGAATGGGTGTGGTTATGGTTATTCGAACGCCCTGGTATCACTGCAAATGAATGGAAATCCATAATTGCTCAACCGCCCGTGCCAGTGGAATCATCAGATATAACAACTCATCAAATATCCAAAGAAAGGCAGTTGTAGTCTCCATTGTAGCAAAAACAGCACACTGCAAAAGTCATAAAGCGTAATTATAGCACTGACAGTGAACGCAGCTGAACTTTGTCATACGATATAATAATTCATCATAAGAAATCCGAATATAGAAACACCATCCGGATGAAACACACAGCTCACAGTGTGCACAGAGCACTATTCAGTAGCTCCGGCAGCAAACTGGACTTAGAATATGAGGAAACTGAAACAAGGAACACTTTTCAGACAGTGCATCAACGGTTCCTTGTCGCCTATCCACCATATTGACCGGTACCCCAGTGAGTGATCTTTGCCAAACTCACTAGCAGTATTATGAAAGATTGTAATAATTTAACATTGTATTTTCTGCTATATTTCTAACCAAATGGTTCAAGAAAACTACTGCTGTTTCTTGTTCCTCATTTAGTAAACCATTGGCTAATAATCAACAAAAAAACAAGACAATTGCTTCTAAAAATAAACATTAAACAACACTAAGCTAATTATTCATCTCCTTTTTTACTGTATAAATTGTTCTATAATTCATTTTTGTTGGAGACAAATATTGTTGACAATTTATCCTTTTGCAGGAAAACCAAACTACTACCATTTTGGATTTGAAGAAATTAGAGGAAATCGAGTGGTACATGATAGAATGGATATCACACTGACTGGTTCCCCTGACCACGTTGAAGGGAAAGTTGGAAAAGCTTTAAGATTGGATGGGAGCAATGAGTTTGCTGATTTTGGTGATCACAGCTCAGATTGTTTTGGTAACCTTGATCATTGTCACTATGGAGCTCTTTATTCTTTGTGGATTCGACCAGGCCGACTCAGAAACAAAATGCACTTTCTATCCAGTGGTGACAATGGAGTGAACCTTGTATATAGGTAAACAAATGAAGATTTTGTCTTATTTTTTAAAACTCTTAACAAATAAGCTGTTTTTCCGCCAAACAAAAGAGTGGTATTTTAAATTCTTGTTGGTCACAATTTATTGTTTTAAACATAATTATTGAATATTTATATTACTTATTTTGACAGCCTCACAATTAAAAGTTCACAATTTTTGTGAGTTCATTAATAGTGAATTATTGTGAGTTCATGAACAGTGAATTAATGTGAGTTCATTAACAGTGAATTATTGATCAGCAACAGCTGATCACCCTTGATCAAAAGTAGTGTTTCCACTTTAGGCAGTTCCAATGTTAGCTCTTTCATTATAATGGACTCCAGTATATGCAAAGTAATACATTTACATACCTCAGATTTGAGACCTCTATGAAACAAGATTGAGAGAGAGAGAGAGAGAGAGAGAGAGAGAGAGAGAGAGAGAGAGGAAGAAATGGATATTTCTTGTTGTAGGCTTTCATGCTCCAACAACCATCAATAGTTAAGGAATGAGAGAACAAGAGAAAATGCCTTACTTTTTAGCTCTTGTCTCAGATATTATAAGATTATAATCTTTACAGTGTGTTCAACTTAGATGACCCAAAAGAAAAACCATATATTGGCCTCTTTGAGAATTTCCTTATTGGTCTTTTTAGCTGCCCAGAGAACTCTCAACATTCTTCTGAGAAATTCCATCTCTGTGGCCTCTAATTGTCTTTTCATTTGTTTGTCTACTGTCCATGATTCATTTCCATGGTCAGAAGTGGTACTTTATGGCACTGATGAACTGTCTTTCTCACTTCTTTTGACACTCATAGATTGGTTGCACAAGACGCTTTTCATTCTAAAAACCTATAGAGACATAAAACTTGAGACTTGGTTCATGAAGTCTTTTTCTTTTACCCTTAGCAGCAGACAGGTTAAATCAGAAATCAGTAACTGACGCACAGTTGGACAACAACAGAGTCTCTACACTTCATGCAGCCTATTGTCACCCTTCACCACATGCCTCATGTCTGACACACACTATCCATCTCTATTTCCACTTCCTCTGCAACCTTGTTAGAACTGGATGGTCTGCATTCACTGAGATTATAATTTAACATTTGATGATGCAACCATTTTGAGTTTGTAAGAGTTTGAAACAAAGTAATGAGTATGAAAGGATGTGTGTATAATCAGTGATCCACAGTAATCATCAGATTTAATATTTCTGCCATCTACAGAACATCATCATCATTATTGAGTGCCATCTTCACATCAAAGTTTGGCTCCATGGAGAGCCATTCTGTTCTGTTTCTTGCTTTGTTAGTGCAGGTTGTCATAGACTGACTTTAACATTTCTTTTTACTTTACTCATGCATGTTAGTCTTGGTCTGCCTAATGACCTTGTATTTTCCCTACCAAGATTATTTTTAGGAGGCTGCTCCATCTTTTAACATGCCCAAAAAATCTAATTTGTCGTGTTTGAATTGTGTTTAACAGT
Organism: Megaustenia siamemsis; assembly: GCA_032433765.1. NCBI lineage: Eukaryota > Metazoa > Mollusca > Gastropoda > Stylommatophora > Ariophantidae > Megaustenia > Megaustenia siamemsis. The sequence goes on along the minus strand of JAVIAB010000156.1, from coordinate 83,781,614 downwards.
TCTCTTTTCATTTTAATTTTTTAAGACTTGTTAAAGACATCATTTGTTTTCTTTTCTTTTCATCCAATTCTTCCCATTCTTCTATAAATCCACATTTCAAAGGCTTCAATTTTCTGTTCTGTGTTCCATCTAATGTCCATGCAGAACATCACTACATACTTAAGAACCTTCCTGTGAACAGTCAGCAAGTCATATTGGGAACTGTAACATTAATGTACACTGGCAGCCCTGAAAAGGTAAAAATTTGTACGGCCAAAGTGCATATCAACAGCATACAATTGTTTGCATGCAGTTAATTTTTTTTTTTGAGCTGTCAAAAATTATTGAAATTCTTCTAGACTCGGTTAGACCACATATTTTTGTTTAACTAGGGGAGACAAGCTTCGTGCCAGTGCTTCAACTTCCTCAAAACAGTGGGAGGTGTCAACTTCAAACATTGATGATAATAAGTGGTACTTGGTTGAAGTATCATTTCATCCGATTCGTGGCCTTGGCCTCTACATCAACAATCAACTTGTAGCTGAAGACACAAGACCTCAACCTCGAAGGAGTTCTCCATCACGTTTTCCAGAGAATAACAGGTGGGTAAACAATGCTTGATGTCAGTTTGTGAAAATTGACTGATCAAACTGCCTTTCTTGATTTTGAATGTGATGTTTGGGAACAAAGAGTATAACCTTTTAAGGACACCATTGGTGCTACATGGTGTCAATATTATTTTATTGTTTCCATGAAGGTGTCAATATTGTTTTATTGTTTCCATAAAAGTGTCAATATTGTTTTATTGTTTCCATAAAAGTGTCAATATTGTTTTATTGTTTCCATAAAAGTGTCAATATTGTTTTATTGTTTCCATGAAGTTGTTACCACAAGAAAACCAGCTGCTGTAGTAACCTATCACACCTTCACTTCTTATCACCATCAATTGTTAACTCTCTTTGCTTTTCCTGGATGTGTATGAGTATTATGTTGATATGATTGCATCAAATCGCTCGCGCGCTGCCTGGGCCTGAAAGGGGAGTAAAGAATATCGGTGCTGTACCCTACCAGGCATGTTCGTAAGAGGCAAGAAAGGAGGGTTGGGCATGGAACTGGCTATCCCATACAGTAAAAAAAAAAAATAAGCCGAAAAAACTTCACAAACATGGACAAGTCAAAAAGAGAAAAAGTAAATCCGCCATCCAGGAAAGATAAGGGCTCTCTGTCTAAGAGACGTATGACGCAAGCCGGAGAAAGCCGTAAGGAGTCCAGGTTGCCGACTCACCCTTTGTCTACCAGGAAATCCTCCAGAATTGGCACCTGGAATGTTCGTACTCTAAACGAACAAGGAAAAGCTGCACAGGTAGCAGCAGAAATGACAAACTACAAGATAGATATTCTGGGAATGTGTGAAACAAGATGGCTAGGAACAGAAAGAATAAAACTAAATACAGGAGAGATGATTTTATCATCTGGACACCAGGAACCTGAAGCACAACATAGTGAAGGGGTAGCTATAAAGCTATCAAGGAATGTACAGAAGACACTAATAGAATGGGAAGCAGTAGGACCAAGACTAATGAGAGCAACATTTAAAACAACCAAAAACAAAATAAAATTACACATTATCCAATGCTATGCACCAACCAACGATAAGGATGATTTAGTTAAAGATGATTTCTATAAACAGCTACAATGTCAGATGGATGCAAGATGAGCCAAGGATATTATAACCTATAAGGGAGACCTAAATGCTAAAGTAGGATCATACAACATAGGCTTCAAAGAGATTATGGGAAAACATGGACTTTGAGATATAAATGAGAATGGAGAGATATTTGTGAATTTCTGCGCCCTTAATCAAGTGAGCCTAGGAGGAACAATATTCCAACATAAAAGAATACACAAAGCTACATGGGTGTCACCAGATCATAGAACGGAAAATCAAATTGATCACATATGTATTAATAATAAGTTTAAGTCATCCTTACAGGATGTAAAAGTATATAGAGGGGCAGATGTAGCTTCTGATCATCATCTTCTGATAGCCAAACTTAAATTGAAACTAAAAAGGTATACTACAGCGAATAAGGGTAGAAAGTATTTCAATGTAGGGTTTCTTAAAGAACAAGGAATTAAAGATAAATTCGCAGTCACAATATCAAACAAATACCAAGTCCTCCAACAACTAGAAAATACAATAAATATAGAAGATCATTGGAAACAGGTAAAAGATATATGGAAAGAGACATGTGAAGAAACACTGGGGAAAAGAGAACGCCAGAATAAAGCATGGATGACAGCAGAGACCCTGGATAAAATTAAAGAAAGAAAGAATAAGAAAGCAGACATAAATAAAAGCAAAACGAGAAGTAATAAAGCCAAGACACAGGAAGCTTACACAGAGGTGAACAAAGAAGTGAGAAGATGTATTAAAAGGGATAAGAGGAAATATATAGATGAACTAGCTAAAGAGGCAGAAGAAGCAGCAAATAAAGGGAATATGAAAGAACTGTACAACAGCACAAAGAAATTAAGTGGAAAATACAAACAGACCAATGCCTTTATTAAAGATAAGAAAGGAAATCTGCTTAGTAATATAAGGGAACAAATTGAGAGATGGAAAGAGCATTTTGAAGAACTTTTGAATAGACCCGGCTCAAATAATCCTCCAGATATACTACCAGCAGAAGAAGAGTTACGCGTTAACTGTGGAAAACCAAGCAAAGAAGAAATAATGAAAGCCATCAAACTATTAAAAGATGGTAAAGCCACAGGACCAGATGAAATTCCTTCGGAAGCCATCAAAGCAGATATTAACACCTCTACCAAGATGTTACATAATCTATTAGATAAAATTTGGGAGAGGGAAGAAATACCTAAAGACTGGAAAGAAGGTTATATGATCAAACTACCAAAGAAAGGAAGTTTACAGGAGTGCACAAATTATAGGACAAACACAAAACTTAGGCTATTCAAATCAAATGTACTATCAACCCTTACGTATGCATGTGAAAGCTGGAAAACAACAAGAGATATAGAAACAAAGTTGAACGCATTCGAAAATAATTGTCTAAGGAAAATACTTGGTATAGCGTGGAACGAATTCAAAACAAACGAGGAAATTAGAGAAATTGCCAATCAACCACTAATATCTTCAGTAATCAAGAAAAGACGATGGTCATATGTTGGACATGTGATGAGAAGAGATAACAACCGAATAGCAAAGCAAGCTCTCATGTGGGAAACAACAGGTAAGAGAAAAAGAGGAAGACCCAGGGAGACACTGAGAAGAACATTGATGAGAGAGGCAAGAGCAGCAGGATTCGGCTCCCTCAATGAGATAGAGCTGCTTGCACAGAACAGAGACAAATGGCGAGATTTGATAAAATGTCTTTAAAAGAATTGAAAAACTGCTAGAACAAAAATTCAGATTGGAGAAGGTGTATCTTGGTCTACGCCCTATGGGCCGGCTACGGCTCGAAAGGTCAATAGATAGATAGATAGACAAATTATAGGGGAATTATGCTACTATCAGTGCCAGGAAAAATATTAAGCAGAATAATTCTGGAGAGACTAAAAGAGGCCATAGAGAAACATTTGAGAGATGAACAAGCAGGTTTTAGGAAGAACAGATCATGTGCTGATCAAATAACTACTCTACATATATCATCATCATCATCATTGAGTGCCTTCTCCGCAGCGAAGGTTGGCTACCATGGAGCGCCATTTTACTCTGTTTCTTGCTTTGATGGTGCAGGCTGTCATAGATTGACTTGTCCATATTTTGATGTTACTTGTCCATGTTAGTCTTGGTCTGCCTCTGCCTCTTTTACCTTGTATTTTCCCCTCCATGATTACTTTTAGTAGGCTGTTATGTCTTTTAACATGGCCCAAACATCGCATTTGTTTTGTTTAAATTGTGCTTAGTAGTTCTCTTTTCATTTTTAGTTGTTTTAAGACCATCATTTGTTTCTTTTCCTTCCATTCAATTCTACCTATTCTTCTATACATTCACATTTCAAAGGCTTCAATTCTTTGTTCTGTTTTCTTGTCTAATGTCCATGTTTCTGCACCATATAGGAATATTGAAAGATGTAACATTTTGCTATTCTTAGTTTTAGCCCTGGCGTTATTTGTTTTGATGTTAGTATGTTCTTCATGACATTAAAATTACTTTTTGCCATTCCTATTCTTTTGTTTATTTCAGTTGTAGATTTTCCATCACTGGTTATAGTATTTCCAAGGTAGTTGTAGTTCTGAACTGTCTCCAGGTCTATTCCTTCAATTTATATCAAGATAACACTGAACCATTTCCAAATCATTGCTCCATATTTTTATGCCACATTTAATATTTTCTCCAAATTAGGTTGTCTATTTTTATGATTTATATACATCACCATATTCACCAAGTAATGCCAGGGCTAAAAATAAGAATAGCAAAATAGTACATCTTTTCAACATTCTCATATGGTGCAGAAACATGGACATTAGACAGGAATCTATCTATTGACCTTTCGAGCCGTAACCGGCCCATAGGGCGTAGACCAAGATACACCTTCTCCTATATGAATTTTTGTTCTAGCAGTTTTCTTTTAAAGATATTTTATTAAATCTCGCCATCTGTCTCTGTTCTGTGCAAGCAGTTCTATCTCATTGAGGGAGCCGATTCCTGCTGCTCTTGCCTCTCTCATCAATGTTCTTCTCAGTGTCTCCCTGGGTCTTCCTCTTTTTCTTTTACCTGTTGTTTCCCATATGAGGGCTTGCTTTGCTATTCGATTATTATCTCTTCTCATCACATGTCCAACGTATGACCATCGTCTTTTCTTTATTACTGAAGATATTAGTGGTTGATTGGCGATTTCTCTAATTTCCTCGTTTGTTTTGAATTCGTTCCATTCTATACCAAGTATTTTCCTTAGACATTTATTTTCGAATGCGTTCAACTTTGTTTCTATATCTCTTGTTGTTTTCCAGCTTTCACACGCATACGTAAGGGTTGATAGTACATTTGATTTGAATAGCCTAAGTTTTGTGTTTGTGCTAATGAGTTTTGATTTCCACAACTTTTCAAGGCTTCTGAAAGACATTGCTGCTTTAGCCAGTCTGATTCTAATTTCTTTGCTCGTATCCCCTTCTCGATCAATGTGACTTCCAAGATAGATAAAGTGATCGATCTCTTCTACTGGTTTGTTTTCCATGTATATTTTGTCACTTGTTGGAATTAAACTTTTCATGACTTTAGTCTTTTCATGATTGACCTCAAGCCCAATTTTGCTGGCTATTGATGATAGTTCATTTGTGTTTTCCTGCATCGTTTTTATCTGACTGCTGATGAGAACTATGTCATCAGCAAAGTCGAGGTCCTCCAAATGGTCTCCTTGTATCCATTCGATGCCTTTATTACCAGTGCAGCATTTCTTCATTATGAAGTCCATAACAATTCCAAATAACAAGGGCGATAAAATACATCCTTGTTTAACCCCAGTTTCTATTGGGAAACATTCGCTCAGTCCTTCCTCTGTTCGAACTGCACATGTGTAACCATCATACATGTCTTTGATAATATTTATGATTTTTGATGGTAAACCATATTGCTTCAGAATTTTCCACAAAGAATCTCTATGAATACTATCAAATGCTTTTTGAAGTCGATGAAGTTAAGTACAAAAGGTTTTTGCTTTTCAATATGTTCCTCCAATATAAGTCGTAGAGTGAAAATGTGGTCAAGACAGCTTCTCCCTTTTCTAAACCCAGCCTGTTCTTCACGCATTACTGTATCTATTGAATCCTTTATTCTATTTAGGATGATTTTACAGAATAACTTTGAGGCAACTGACAAAAGTGTCACGCCTCTCCAGTTGTTACAATCTCTAAGATTGCCCTTTTTTGGGATCTTAACAATGATTCCTTTTTTCCATTTATGAGGCGTCTTCTCTGTTTTCCAAATGATGTTGAACATTTTTTGGAGATGTATTAAATTATGGCTATCAATTGCCTTGAGGATCTCAGCTGTTAACTTATCCTCTCCAGCAGCCTTGTTATTGGTCATTAGCTTTAAGGTGGTTTCTATTTCACTCAAGGTGAAGTCATCTAAATTTACATCTAATTCTGCTGCTGGTGTTTCAGCTTCAAAATCTATTAAACTGTGAGGTAGTGGACGGTTAAGAATTTCTTTGAAGTGTTCTGCCCAACGGGCTTTTATGTCTGCGCTTGTTGTTATAGACAGGAATACAGAACAGAAAATTGAAGCCTTTGAAATGTAAATTTATAGAAGAATTGAAAGAATTGGATGGAAAGAAAAGAACAAACAATGAAGTCTTAAAACAACTAAAAATGAAAAATGAACAATGAACTACAAAACATAATTAAAACAAGATAAATTATATTTTTGGGGTATGTTAAAAGACATAGCAGCCTACTAAAAGTAATCTTGGAAGGAAAAAGAGGGAGAATTGAAAAAAAATTAAATAGAAACAATGGTAAGTTAAAAGCTTGACGCAATTGATAGACAACACAAATTTGAATGACGTTGCGGCTCAAAAGGCCTTCAGCAGGAACAAACAAACAACACACACACAGATATGTAAGTAAATAAAACTAATCCTACATAGCTAACTACAAAACAAATAACTGAAACTGGTTTAAGAAACAAACAATTTCTTCCCTGTGTCTTGGACCGTGGCTGGAATGAGAAAAAGAAAAAGAGTCAGAGGCAGATCAAGACTAACATGGACAAGTACATTAAAAGATGAACAAGCCAACCTATGACAACCTGCACTATGAAAGCAAGAGACTGAATGGAATGGTGCTCCATGGTAGCCAACCTTCGTGGCAGAAACGGCACTCAATGATTTATCATCATCATCATCATTATTATTATTATCAATTCTTTTATTTCTCACTTGAGGTTAGCTTGAACTTTTTTATTATTTCACTTCTATTTTTATTTCATGTACCTCAGTTTTACCTTCAAGGTCAGATTTCTTTAGATTCTATCCCTGTATTTTCTCCAGATTTTTTTAAAACCCCAAACTTCTTTTCTCACAGGAATTACAGTCAACACGATGTTGACAGATTGTTACACAGGAATTACAGTCAACACGATGTTGACAGATTGTTACACAGGAATTACAGTCAACACGATGTTGACAGATTATTACACAGGAATTACAGTCAACACGATATTGACAGATTGTTACACAGGAATTACAGTCAACACGATATTGACAGATTGTTACACAGGAATTACAGTCAACACGATATTGACAGATTGTTACACAGGAATTACAGTCAACACGATGTTGACAGATTGTTACACAGGAATTACAGTCAACACGATGTTGACAGATTGTTACACAGGAATTACAGTCAACACGATATTGACAGATTGTTACACAGGAATTACAGTCAACACGATATTGACAGATTGTTACACAGGAATTACAGTCAACACGATATTGACAGATTGTTACACAGGAGTTACAGTCAACACGATATTGACAGATTGTTACACAGGAATTACAGTCAACATGATATTGACAGATTGTTTCTTTGGGCCATATTATTGTACTCACCTCAGTTTTATCATTTCCACTAATTGACAGCAGCAGAGCTGGAAGCTGTCAACGTAGCTTATGGCGATTGCCAGGATTGGTGAATCAGAACCATCCAGAACCTACTCCACCTCTCGGTGGTGCCTCCAGAAACAGATGAACCTTTCTAGTCTGGCCAACTGAGTAGGGATTGAAGGGGGAAGACAACCCAGTACTCAAAGTAACATGCTGTAGCCAGATGTGTTGGGCCAAAAGGCACAAATATCACAGTTCTACTGCAAACTACACAAAATGTATGCCCACTTAATGTCCTTCTAAGGACAGATGACAAAGAGGACATTAATTATTTTTGTGGTCATTGGGTGACAGGAGGAAGGATTTCCACTAATTACTGTTGGATTTATTAGGGTTTCCATAGTCTTGTTTGCTATTTTTGACCATGTGATTTTTTGTATAAATATAGATAACTATAGATAAGGCATGCAAAGATGTGTACTAATTTTCCTGATATCCCGCACTTTTACTGTAATTTTCCTGATATCTCATACCTTTATTGTAATTTTCCTGATATTCCATACCTTTATTGTAATTTTCCTGATATCCCATACCTTTATTGTAATTTTCCTGATATCCCATACCTTTATTGTAATTTTCCTGATATCCCATACCTTTACTGTAATTTTCCTGATATCCCATACCTTTACTGTAATTTTCCTGATATCCCACACTTTTACTGTAATTTTCCTGATATCCCACACTTTTACTGTAATTTTCCTGATATCCCACACTTTTACTGTAATTTTCCTGATATTCTATACCTTTACTGTAATTTTCCCAATATTTGATACTTTTACTGTAATTTTCCCAATACTGATACTTTTACTGTAATTTTCCCAATATCTGATACTTTTACTGTAATTTTCCCAATATTTGATACTTTTACTGTAATTTTCCCAATATCTGATACTTTTACTGTAATTTTCCCGATATCTGATACTTTTACTATAATTTTCCCAATACTGATACTTTTACTGTAATTTTCCCAATATTTGATACTTTTACTGTAATTTTCCCAATATCTGATACTTTTACTGTAATTTTCCTGATATCTGATACTTTTACTGTAATTTTCCTGATATCTGATACTTTTACTGTAATTTTCCCGATATCTGATACTTTTACTGTAATTTTCCCGATATCTGATACTTTTACTGTAATTTTCCCGATATCTGATACTTTTACTGTAATTTTCTCGATATCTGATACTTTTGCTAATCCCTTTTGTTCATCTTTTCTCTATTGAGTAGCAGATGTAAGCTAACACAATCTATGCACATACAATTAGATTGACAGACACTACTCCAGCTATGGTGATACTTGCTACTTGTTTCCTAAATAAAAACCTGCATCTCTTACCTTTCTTAGGTAGGGAGCCAAAAAAAAAAAAAAGGCTGTGATTTATTATGTTGACAGGTTTTACCTTGGCCGTGGCAATGTGGATATGTTAGATTCCAGATATGCTGATGCTACTTATGATGAGTTGGAGATGTGGTTTGCTGACAGAGATTATGTATCAGCTCATGGATACATCCAGAGAGGTATGATTCAGAGATATAAATGATAGTTTGTTCTGTGAAAAACTTCAAAATATGGTTTCTTTTTAAAATGAGTATTACTAAACTGTAGAAACACATTTTTAAAATTGCATTTGAAATACCCATTTTTTGTCAATGAATTTGTTAAAGATATCTATAAATAAATTATCATTTGGAATAGTTGTTCCATGTTTTATGAAGTGATACATTTGTTATTCAAACTCCTCTTGTATTATTTACTCTTGAAATGAAAAACTGTGGAGGATTTTTTTTCAAGAATTCTTTCTTCCAGTCTTGTTAGTTTTCTTGGTCATTGTGAGGCCATTTTGATGCAGGATCTATGTGATATTGTCTATTCACTTCTTTCTTGGTCTGTCTTATGCTTTGAAACCAACATTTTTTTCTATTATTGTTGTTTTTATCTATCTATTGTCCATCTGAGCTAAAAATGGCACAGAGGACAGAAACCCTAGCTCAACATGTCTGATGATCTATGCTATTAAGATTAGTATGAGATGACAGTTCACTTTTACTTTTACTTCTTTTTTTTGTCCTGTGCATGAATCACTAATTGATTCACAACTTAATGTTTCATATACATTTTCCAGATCGTCCTCAACATTTCTTTATTGATTTTGAGGAAATTATTGATGAGGGCAGACTTGCACATCCAGTTTTGTCTATTCAACTTGTTGGGAGACCAGTTCTAACTCCTGGAAAGGTGAGTCATAACATTAACTGCAGGTACTAGACCAGTCCTTTTTTCTGGAAAGGTGAGTCATAACATTAACTGCAGGTACTAGACCAGTCCTTTTTCCTGGAAAGGTGAGTCATAACATTAACTGCAGGTACTAGACCAGTCCTTTTTCCTGGAAAGGTGAGTCATAACATTAACTGCAGGTACTAGACCAGTCCTTTTTCCTGGAAAGGTGAGTCATAACATTAACTGCAGGTACTAAACCAGTCCTTTTTTCTGGAAAGGTGAGTCATAACATTAACTGCAGGTACTAGACCAGTCCTTTTTTTCTGGAAAGGTGAGTCATAACATTAACTGCAAGTACTAGACCAGTCCTTTTTTCTGGAAAGGTGAGTCATAACATTAACATCAGGTACTAGACCAGTCCTTTTTCCTGGAAAGGTGAGTCATAACATTAACTGCAGGTACTAGACCAGTCCTTTTTTCTGGAAAGGTGAGTCATAACATTGGTTATTGGTTATTGGTTATGGAAGGCCTCGGCATCACAGCAAACGAATTAAAATCCATAATTGCTCAACCGTCCGTGCCAGTGGAATCATCCGAATTACCAACTCATCTCCCAAACAAAGAAAGGTAACTGTAGTCCCCATCGTAGCAGTCTCAGCACACGCCAAAAGACATAAGGCGAAACCGAGCAGAAAGTTAACACAGCCAACTGTTCCCTGTCATACGATATCATCATTCATCGTAAACAAGCGGGATATCGAAGCAGGATCAAAACGGATGAGACACACAGCTCACGGTGTGCACAGAGCACTTAACTCAGTAGCTCCTGCAACAAGCCGGACTTGGAATATGAGGAAACTGCAACAAGGAACACTTTTCAGACATAGCCTTCAATGGTTCCTGCCGCCTATCCACCATATACCATGGGAGTTCACGTCCTCCCGAAAATGATGATCGTCATAGCACTTGATGATGTTAGGCCATCATTGATGACTCCAATTCCAAACATATAGACACACAGTGGTGGTAATTTGTCATTTCCAATCCAACAGAAGCCACATGACCTGTAGTTAGTAAAACCACAGAGAGAATATGATTTTGTGACCTTCACTGATTCACTCTTACATGTGAATGTGTAGTTTACACAAGAGGAGAAGTTTTCAACTACAGTGATCCCATTTAAGGCAATTCTGGGATAGCAAGGCAAGTCTCCTTTATAGCAGCAGAACTTGATGTTCTCCGCTCCCTTCTTGTAGCTGCTGCCACACGATTCTGATGTCTCATTAACTTGGACATCATTCAAGAACAATGTCAGATTAACATTCCATAGATATGGCTCTGCTGATGAAGTGTTTGGTGCAACAGTTGTATCAATCATACTGGAGGCTCCTGGTCTGTGGTCATTAATATCACAGACGGCACATGGTGTTGTTATATTCAGTATTTCTTTCTGGGGTGTAAATATGTGGCACACACATGGAGAGTGGTTTGTGGTCACAGTAATCCCATTAAAGGCAATTCTAGGATAGCATGGCATAGCTGTTTCAGAACAGCACAATCCTGTGATGTTTTCTGTGTTCGCTATAAAGCTGCTGCTGCTACACAATCCTGACCAATTATAGGTGTGGACATTATTCACTTGCAATGACAAAACTGCTTTGTTTACATCATAAACCTCTGGAAGCGAATGATCATTTATGGGACTAATAGTACAATTTATTCTTCCATCGGGGATATCTGCATTGAGTCCCCAAAAAAGGTCTTTGGTTAAAAAGCACATATGCGTTTGAGTTAAACACACAATGAGCCAACTTCATAGATTCAAAATGATCATTGCCAATGTCATCCGTTTGCACAAGTTAGGTTCTTAGCTACCAACGTCTAAAATGTCTGAAACGAAGCCATCCAATTAACGACTTTATCTACAGCGAAGGTTAACGAACTGTCATAACATTAACTGCAGGTACTAGACCAGTCCTTTTTCCTGGAAAGGTGAGTCATAACATTAACTGCAGGTACTAGACCAGTCCTAATTCCTGGTGAATGATTTATAAATATCTCTATATCATATTTTAGGTCTGCTGATTTGTCTTTTTCCATGTATTAGTTCACCATATAGTATTTGCTTAGGAATGAGGTTTTATTCCATTCGCTGGATGTACCCAGGCCATCTTAACCTTCAGCTTCTGAACATTGATATGATTGTTGGGGTCTTAGCACGTTGCAGGACAGTTAAGATGGTTAGTTTGTCCTGCCATTTGATGCGTATTATTCTGCAGACATCGCATATGGAAGATATTTAGTCTTTTCATGATTTTAGTAGTATGGTGTGTGTATATATATATATATATATATATATATATATACATCTATCTATATATATATATATATATATATATATATATATATATGTAATAGCTAATCAGATTGTGCCAGATCTGCTTTTGAAACAGACTGAAACAATGAAACTGAAATTTGAAACAATGCTACATTAATCACATAAATACATGCATCAATACATGTGTATTTTTACCACAATTTCAAAACTGCAATTGTTATAAAAAAAATAAAATAAATTTTTAAAAAAGGCAGAGAAGGTAAATTATGAAATCTCATAATATCTGTTTAACGGATTGTACTTTGCTAACACAATAATACAAAAGAAATTGACAGGTAAGATTATGTCTTAATTTGTAAGACCTTTTTCTCTCAAGTGTTTATTTTAGCCTTTAAAATAATTAAAGGTGAACAAAATATAATTTTAGTTTTAAATGTGGAAAAACATGTTTTAAATTATGTCATTTCAGGTCAACAATGCTTTAGAGTTAAGTGGACGTGGTCAGTCTGCAGATCTAGGTCAGCGTGCAGGAGAATGCTTCAGTAATCTGGCAGAGTGCAAGCATGGCATCACCATAGCAGCTTGGATGAGGTGTGCCTATTTAAGAATTAAATTGTTGCATAACAGAAGAGTTATTAATTTAGTGGCATAACAGGGATTAAACTGTTGCATAACAGAAGAGTTATTAAATTGGTGGCATAACAAGGATTAAATTGTTGTGTAACAGAAGAGCTATTAATTTAGTGGCATAACAAGGATTAAACTGTTGTGTAACAGAAGAGTTATTAATTTAGTGGCATAACAAGGATTAAATTGTTGCATAACAGAAGAGTTATTAATTTAGTGGCATAACAAGGATTAAACTGTTGCATAACAGAAGAGTTATTAAATTGGTGGCATAACAAGGATTAAACTGTTGCATAACAGAAGAGTTATTAATTTAGTGGCATAACAAGGATTAAACTGTTGTGTAACAGAAGAGTTATTAATTTAGTGGCATAACAAGGATTAAATTGTTGTGTAACAGAAGAGTTATTAAATTGGTGGCATAACAAGGATTAAATTGTTGTGTAACAGAAGAGTCCAATTCTAGACAAATCTGGATTAATGCTAACAACAAGCGCAGACATAAAAGCCCGTTGGGCGGAACACTTCAAAGAAATTCTTAACCGTCCACTACCTCACAGTTTAATAGATTTTGAAGCTGAAACACCAGCAGCAGAATTAGATGTAAATTTAGATGACTTCACCTTGAGTGAAATAGAAACCACCTTAAAGCTAATGACCAATAACAAGGCTGCTGGAGAGGATAAGTTAACAGCTGAGATCCTCAAGGCAATTGATAGCCATAATTTAATACATCTCCAAAAAATGTTCAACATCATTTGGAAAACAGAGAAGACGCCTCATAAATGGAAAAAAGGAATCATTGTTAAGATCCCAAAAAAGGGCAATCTTAGAGATTGTAACAACTGGAGAGGCGTGACACTTTTGTCAGTTGCCTCAAAGTTATTCTGTAAAATCATCCTAAATAGAATAAAGGATTCAATAGATACAGTAATGCGTGAAGAACAGGCTGGGTTTAGAAAAGGGAGAAGCTGTCTTGACCACATTTTCACTCTACGACTTATATTGGAGGAACACATTGAAAAGCAAAAACCTTTTGTACTTAACTTCATCGACTTCAAAAAAGCATTTGATAGTATTCATAGAGATTCTTTGTGGAAAATTCTGAAGCAATATGGCTTACCATCAAAAATCATAAATATTATCAAAGACATGTATGATGGTTACACATGTGCAGTTCGAACAGAGGAAGGACTGAGCGAATGTTTCCCAATAGAAACTGGGGTTAAACAAGGATGTATTTTATCGCCCTTGTTATTTGGAATTGTTATGGACTTCATAATGAAGAAATGCTGCACTGGTAATAAAGGCATCGAATGGATACAAGGAGACCATTTGGAGGACCTCGACTTTGCTGATGACATAGCTCTCATCAGCAGTCAGATAAAAACGATGCAGGAAAACACAAATGAACTATCATCAATAGCCAGCAAAATTGGGCTTGAGGTCAATCATGAAAAGACTAAAGTCATGAAAAGTTTAATTCCAACAAGTGACAAAATATACATGGAAAACAAACCAGTAGAAGAGATCGATCACTTTATCTATCTTGGAAGTCACATTGATCGAGAAGGGGATACGAGCAAAGAAATTAGAATCAGACTGGCTAAAGCAGCAATGTCTTTCAGAAGCCTTGAAAAGTTGTGGAAATCAAAACTCATTAGCACAAACACAAAACTTGGGCTATTCAGATCAAATGTACTATCAACCCTTACGTATGCGTGTGAAAGCTGGAAAACAACAAGAGATATAGAGACAAAGTTGAACGCATTCGAAAATAAATGTCTAAGGAAAATACTTGGTATAGAATGGAACGAATTCAAAACAAACGAGGAAATTAGAGAAATCGCCAATCAACCACTAATATCTTCAGTAATAAAGAAAAGACGATGGTCATACGTTGGACATGTGATGAGAAGAGATAATAATCGAATAGCAAAGCAAGCCCTCATATGGGAAACAACAGGTAAAAGAAAAAGAGGAAGACCCAGGGAGACACTGAGAAGAACATTGATGAGAGAGGCAAGAGCAGCAGGAATTGGCTCCCTCAATGAGATAGAACTGCTTGCACAGAACAGAGACAGATGGCGAGATTTGATAAAATATCTTTAAAAGAAAACTGCTAGAACAAAAATTCATATAGGAGAAGGTGTATCTTGGTCTACGCCCTATGGGCCGGTTACGGCTCGAAAGGTCAATAGATAGAACAGAAGAGTTATTAATTTAGTGGCATAACAAGGATTAAATTGTTGTGTAACAGAAGAGTTATTAATTTAGTGGCATAACAAGGATTAAATTGTTGCGTAACAGAAGAGTTATTAAATTGGTGGCATAACAAGGATTAAATTCTTGCGTAACAGAAGAACTATTAATTTAATACTATAACAATGAATAACATATTAGTTTTAGAAAATCTTTTCTGATAAAATTTTATTTTGAAATAAAAATAAATTATTTGAAATTAAGCCCAAATATCAAAATCATATTTTTTTAAGCTAGTAACAATTTACTTCGTTGTCGTATGTTTTTGTTTTACTTGTAACATTTTATTAAATTATCATAAACTTTCAATTTATCATAGATCTTTGATTATCATATGTTTTAAGTTTGTTACAATTATTTCTTTGTGATATTTTGTAGACTTGTCAAAGCTTATTTCATTCTTGACTCACACATTAAAATAAACCAGCCCACCGATTGTAGATTGTTTAAGGAAAATGTCTGGATCGTTTCAGATTTCACAGCTTTGAGAACAACATGGTTTTCTTGTCAACGGGTGAAGATGGTATTTTAATGATGTACAAAGATGGCTACATCCAGGTCAGCGTTGGTGGCAGGAGTGTTATCAACATACCCAGGTACAAGCATATTATTACAATAAAAGGGGGGGGGGGTGTATTTGAAAATGTGGGAATATATTTTTGATGTGGATTTTTGGTCTTTCAGTTATTTGTGGGTCATCAACATTGCACTCCAAACATGTCCATAGGTGCTCAGATCCCCTCCTCAGCAAGTCCTGCAGTGTCCAGCGACTGACGACTCCAGTTCTGTATTGATTGATAAGTCTTCTTATACGCCCACTAAGTTTTTCATTTCAGACTGTGACCATCTTATCTCCTATCTCTTTCATCTGAAGGAGTGATGTGGACTTTTGGTAATTATCTTTAATATGAGAATATTATCATTAAGTGCCATCTCCGCATCAAAGGTTGATTATCATGGAGCACCATATGAGAATAATGATTGCTAAATCCACATTAAATATTTACCATTTTGCTTTTTTTAGTTAACAGTTGCAATACATTTTGGAATAATCATCATGTTCCTAGCAGTTCAAACGCAGCACACAGGACAGAAACATTGTTTTTCTCATGTATCTTGTACTACTAGTTCTTGTAGGTTTGTTCATTTTCTTAATCTATGACTGACCTTTCTTTATTGTAAAAAAAACTATCTTTATGACACATAGTACCATTGCTGGGGTTTATGTCGGGGGGCTCACGATAGAACCAGAGGGATAAAGGCCGCTTGGTCAAAGCAGTCGCCATGACGGGTAAGACTCAAGATTTTTATTTCACTCCCAATAGAAAAAATCCTTTCTGTCTACCACGGGTTTCGAACACCATATGCTGGCTTTTCAGCCAGTGAAACAGTGGTTTAAGCTGCACAGCCATTCGCTTGATTGTGACAGGGATTAATCTGTTTAAACTGATGATTAAGAGGTAAAAATGTGCTTCATTGGTTAAAAGTTTTATTAAGCATACACTACTTGTAGACATCTATGTTCTCAGTCTCTTTTGTAACCCACATTTTGTGACGTGTTTAGTTAGCTAACAGAACACACATTTTGTGAAGATACTCAGTTAACTAGCATAACTCACATTTTGTGATGTGTTTAGTTAACTAACATAACCCACATTTTGTGATGTGTTTAGTTAACTAACATAATCCACATTTTGGGATGTGTTTAGTTAACTAACATAACCCACATTTTGTGATGTGTTTAGTTAACTAACATAACCCACATTTTGTGATGTGTTTAGTTAACTAACATAACCCACATTTTGTGATGTGTTTAGTTAACTAACATAACCCACATTTTGTGATGTGTTTAGTTAACTAACATAACCCACATTTTGTGATGTGTTTAGTTAACTAACATAACCCACATTTTGTGATGTGTTTAGTTAACCAACATAACCCACATTTTGTGATGTGTTTAGTTAACCAACATAACCCACATTTTGTGATGTGTTTAGTTAACTAACATAACCCACATTTTGTGATGTGTTTAGTTAACTAACATAACCCACATTTTGTGATGTGTTTAGTTAACTAACATAACCCACATTTTGTGATATGTTTAGTTAACTAACATAACACACATTTTGTGATGAAGCTCAACTAATTGACCATTGGATCCTTTTCCTTTCAGATTTGAGAGTGGCCGATGGTATTTTGTGGAAATCACCTGGCATCCAGAAACAGGCCTGGAGCTTTACGTTAACAATGAGCTCCGGGGAAAATTTGCCAAAACATTCGCTGCTTCTCATGGACGAGGAAATTTCTATATTGGTCGTCCCAACAATGGAGATGTCCCAACTGGTAGATACTCAACAGGGTCCTTTGACATTGATGAAATGGAAATCTGGTATGGGAGAAGAGAGGAGCTCCTAGCCTATGGATACATTTTCAGAGGTAAGTGAGAATGTGTGTTAGTGTCTTTATCAATAATAATTTATTGTCATTGTGCTCTTGTTCAAGTCATTACTTGATTTTATTAACTGAAGCATAAACTAATGTCAAGTATGAGTAGATCAATTCTGTGAAACTGAATGTGGTAGAAATAACCAAATAATTGTAGCACAAGCACAAATCTTGGAAACACGTTCTTCTCATTATTCTGTTGTTATGGTTAAATTTTAATGTTAGAATGGAGTCTGTTCTTGTACTCATGTAATCTGATAACTCACAACATGCCTCATCTTGGAAAATAATTGAATGGCATCATACATTGATGTTAAAAAAATTATAATTTTAATGAGAAAAAAAATAATCAACTACTAAGCGCATGACTTTATTGTAACAATTATATAAGACCAGATATTCATATTTTAGCAATTATTTTTGTGGTAACCTTAATTGTTCTGATCAAAGTTTACTTTAATTCCATCTTTAGTGCCACAATGTAATGCTTCTTGTTTTATATTTTTTAAACTCCTTTGGCACTTCTAGTCAAACATTGATTTCTTGTTGCTATGACTTTTCAAGTGTCAATTTTTCATTACACTTACATTGGATTTGATTTCTTTGTGGTTTTTATCTTTGCAATCATTTTGTTCTTTGAACTGTTTATTATAAGTTACATGTCTATGGGATATTCAAGGTTAACCATGCAGTAAAGATAGCCTGTCACTGTACTAGCAGCAGCAGTGTCATCTTCACCCTTCCAGTGCTGCTAGAAGTCACACATGGCTCATGGTATATTTCTTTAACCATCTCTATTCTGAGTGAGATGTTAGATCGTATCCTATGAGTCAAAACTTGCCAACTTTGCTTTTTTATCAGTTTTTTTTTTCCAGTATCTCTCTAGGTCTTCTTCTTTTTCTGAGCCTGGTGTTTCCCTTAGAAGAGCCTGATTTGAAATTCTCTTGTTGTCTCTTCTCAACACATGCCCTGACTTATGTCCATCTTCTATCAAATAAGGTCCCCTCCATGCTTTATGGAGGGGTGGGGACGGTGGTGGTTATGGTGGTGGTGCCCAGATTTTTTCAAAGATCAATGGCACATGTGGCTGGTATCATGCCAGGCAAATCTACTTTCCCAGAAAAAAAACTCTGATGCCTATTTTCAGATGCTTGATGATGTTGCTGGTATCATGCCACTCCACTCTACTTTCCCAGAAAAAAAAAAACTCTAGTGCCTGTTTCAGATGCAGGATGATGTGGCTCATATCATGTTCACTCCACTCTAATTTCCCAGAAAAAAAAACTCTGGTACCTATTTTCAGATGCTGGATGAACCCTAAGGGGGGTGTTGGTCTGAAAATAGCTCTCACATCTGAGCCTTAAACTTGGAACTTTCTGGTGCTAACTACTCAGAAATTGCAGCAGATTGCAGAAAAGTAACAGAGTACTGAAGTACCTGGCACATGTTACCTGTATTTTGGCTGTAGAATTGTAATGCTCTTAAGGCTGATCTTTTAACCTTTATTGATATTAATGCCAAGTCATTTATTTTAAAAATAAAGTTACCATAGCATCATAAAGGATGGATCAGATATGTGTGTAACAAGTGAGAAACAGGAACTATCATTGTATATACTTTGTGTCTTCTGTTGGGAAGGAGTGTGAAACGATTGATTCCTACAATTATTCTCTTGTATAATCAGTAATCAGCAAAGATTTGCAGGCCATGTACTTGCAGAGAATACAACTCATAGATAATTGCTGCCATCATGATCACTGAACCAGAGTAGATCAAGATCTTATTCCGTATTAATGAATGGCTCAGGAAACAGACTAATCTCTTTGGTTAAATCAGTAAGGACAGAAAAGTGAAAGCAACCCTGTATTAAAAAAGCAGTGTTGAAGTCACATATTGAAGAGTTAAAGTGCAGTGTTGAAGTCACAAATATTGAAGAGAAATGTGCAGTGTTGAGGTCACATATTGAAGAGTTAAAGTGCAGTGTTGAGGTCACATATTGAAGAGTTAAAGTGCAGTGTTGAAGTCACAAATATTGAAGAGAAATGTGCATGTTGAAGTCACATATATTGAAGAAAAATGTTCAAATATTGAAGCATGCTGTAAATAACAACACAACACAAATTGTGTCTATTTCACGCCTTTTTTGGGATGGCAATCCTTTTTCTTTCAGTATGGGTGAGACTGGGGAACATTTACCAGAACAAAAGGTCAGCAACAACATAACCTCATTTCCAAGAAAATGAGAAACACAGAAATCGCTAATGAACTAATATTTGGGCTAAACAGAAATCTGCAAACAAATTTTATTTTTAGAATCACAAAATAATTCAATTTCTTTTCATTCAATGAGAGGCTCAGTATGTTTCTTGTGTTATTTTACAGCTAAGATGTGTGAACATTTTATCATGCACAGCACATGTAGCTTCTTTAAAAATTATTTGTGAATGTTGCTTTTGCATTATTATGATACAAATATAGTGAACTGTTGACTTATGGTGTGTTTAGTTTATGGTAGACCATTTTGCTGTGTCTGTTTGGCCAGAAGTGAGTTTGATTCCCTGTAAAGATGTTGTTTCACATGATCTAACTTGTCTGTGCTGAGTAATAGAGCAAAGAAACATCTAGTGCTTGAGGTTTTTGTTGTGGCTACACAGTGATACAGTGCTGTGTTTAATGTGCTAATCTTTGGTGTCATTAATTTGATCTTGTTTGTAAAGTCTTGATCTTATTTATCATCTAATAGCAGTTATTAGATCATATCTACAACTGAAAGGCACTTGTTTTTAATCAAAATAAATTACTCTTTTAATGTGAGATGGCTCAGTGTGTTAAAACTGGTCCACCAACGTTTCAATCATCATCTAGCTGTTGAAACGTGACTACCATAATATCTTCTCTGAAGTTTCTCATTTCTGCATGAGACCCCAGCATCTGCAGCGGTCAATCACAACTTGTCTGTATTATTTTGCACTTAGATTCTTCTCTGTCTTCTTTTCTTATGTTAACTAGGTGTCATTCCCTCCATTTTCAAACACCCTATAATCAATGATTAAGGAGGTTTTGTATTTGGACTGAAATCATCCATTTGAAAAATTAACTGAAGGTTACAATTAAATATGATGGATTAAAAGGTCAGAGGTCAAACCCACCTGTGTACACTGTGGAATGGGATAAAAAGGTCAAAGCCACTGATGTACACTGTGTAACTGCATTAAAATGTCAAAGGTCAATGACACTGTGCACACTGGAAATGCATTAAAAGGTCAAAGGTCAAGACCACTGGTATACATTGAAGTAATGAAAACAAGTTGTGTAAAGAGCAAATAAAAAATAAGAAGTCGGGCCTAAATGTGAAACAAATGCAGTTGAAATGATGAAATTATACAATAGCCTGGAGGTTATACAAAAGGGGGATAACTGTGCTGTAGGTGATATATTCAAAGTGACTCATAAATTAATGAAAGATTTGAGCATGAGTAAAAAGATGAATTTTGTATGTCAATCACCCAACTTTCATTCTGCTGTGGGGATTGAAAGAAAAGAAGAAAGAAAAATATATCACTTTAAAAAATAATGAAACAATCTATCTAAGGCAAGAACCATGCTCAAAAATAGTTGGAAGCAGAGACTGTAGCTTTGTTGTCTTATAATTGAATGCAACATAACGACTAACAACATTTATTGAAATAATAAGAAGTGAACTAAGAAGAAGAAATTAGACATTCCTTCAAAATAATGATGATTTAAATGAAATGATTGCAGCTTGAAATATGGCTAGTTTGTTGGTATATTTGGTGATGCCACAACTATGTCCACTTTGTATAGTTGTGTCATTCAATGGGTGTTATTTTGAAGTTAACTGATCTTTCTTTCTTGTTATTTATTTCCTCCATGGCAATGATCATCATTTCCCAGATGATTACAATAGTTCATCAACAAGTAAGAGTTATTCATCTTTGACAATTTATTTTCTTATTCATTCATTACTTAATATGCATTCAGCTCATCACAGCATGTCTAACTTAACCTGATTAAGTGATTGTCTGGACAGTGTTGTAGTGTGTGTGTGTGGGGGGGGGGTTGCTTAGAGCTCATGGACTAGAAGAAGTAAAGAGATCATTTAACTGTCAGATATACTAAGTAAATATGATTTCCTCAGAATCTGCATGAGTTTTTCTTCACATATTTTTATATGATGCTTACGTGATAAATAACCAATGGTAATTTGCATAGTTGCATGTATAAGCAGTTGTATGTTACTATCAAGTCAGTGTTAATCAAATACTAAACATCTGTTTATACAAAATAAAATTAGTGTGTTTCTCTTCTTCTTCTTCTATCCTTCCTCTATTGCCGTTGGCATCGAGGGGAGATACAATCTGCGATTCTTTGCTCTTCTGTTGGCCTCTTCTGATGTTATTCCTCCTAGTGGCTCTAGTATTCCCTTTATCCATCTCTTTCTCAGTCTTCATCTTAATCTGGCGTTTTCGTAGCATTTGTTTATGGCTCTTTGAGTCATTGTTAGTTTTTTTTGTCTTGTTATGTGGCCGAACCAATTTATCTGTTGTTTCTTTATGTATTCGATGGCTGGTTCAATTTCGAGTTTCTTCCTCAGGTCGGTGTTTCTTACTCTGTCCCTTAAGCTGTTTCCTGTCATTCTTCTGACACATTTCATTTCGGTGGTCGTTATCTTTCTTAGTGTTCTAGAGTCCAGTGTCCAATTCTGGCACTGATAGCACAGAGTTGGTAGAAACAATATTTGTGTTTATTGGTTTAAAATAAAATAATTTTTCTATGGATTGACAAGTGTTTAGGGAAGGGAAAAAACAAGAATATCTCTCCATTTTCCTCAACTGAAGGCCATCCCTCACAGATTCCCTTTAATTCTAAGCCATATTTTCATATCAGCCTCCAAGGTTCTCCACCAGATTTCTCGGGTTTGCTTTTTGTATGCCTTTGCACGAGAGTTTATGTATGAAATATATCTTGTGATTGTTTAAAGATCCCTTCTAAGTGCATGCCTATCAAATTCTGAAGACTTATCCATATATGGACTTGTTTACTTTTAAGATGGTTGAAAGCAGGTGTATGATTTGCTCACTTTGTCTTGGTGATTATTAGTTCCTCTGGTGACACAATGATACCATAAATCATATTTTTCTTGTTAGTCCCTTTTGTGACACAATGATATCATAAATCATATTTTTCTTGTTAGTCCCTCTGGTGATACAATATCACAAATCATATTTTTCTTGTTAGTCCCTCTGGTGACACAATATCACAAATCATATTTTTCTTGTTAGTCCCTCTGGTGACACAATATCACAAATCATATTTTTCTTGTTAGTCCCTCTGGTGATATAATATCACAAATCATATTTTTCTTGTAAGTCTCTCTGGTGACATAATATCACAAATAATATTTTTCTTGTTAGTCCCTCTGGTGATACAATATCACAAATAATATTTTTCTTGTTAGTCCCTCTGGTGATACAATATCACAAATCATATTTTTCTTGTTAGTCCCTCATTAGCAGTTCTTGGTTGCTTTCTCTGCTTGATCAAAATATTCATAAACTTTCTCTTATTTAGTTTACATGAAACAATGAAAGTCTTGATGTTTTCTTTTCTCTTGCTCACCAGCATCTATGTTCTTATAAAAGCTCTAAACATTAAAACAAATGATGGAAAATGTCAGTGAGAAATAAACAAAAGAATAAGAATGGCAAAAACGAATTTTAACAACATAAAGCAAAACTAAAACTACAAATTGCAAAATGCTATATTAACTCAACTTTCCTGTATGGTGCAGAAACATGGACAATAAATAAGAAAACAGAGAAGAAAAGTGAAGCCTTTGAAATGTGGATGTAGATGGGAAATGGGAGAATTAAGTGGAGGAATAAGAAGACAAACAAGAAAGTCTTGAATCAAGTGAAAATGAAAAAAGAACTACTTAACACAATTTGAACAAGACAATTGAAATTTGTTGGACATGTGAAGAGACATGATACCATTCTAAAAGTCATCTTAGAAGGGAAGGTACAAGGTAGCCTAGGCAGAGGCAGACCAAGACTAAAGTGGATTGATAACACCAAAAGGTGGATAGGTGAACCTATAACACTGTTCACCATCAAGACAAGAGAGAGAGTAAAATGGCGCTCTATGGTAGCCAACCTTTGATGTGGAGATGGCACACAATGAATGAATGAAAAGCTCTGGTAGTACATAGATCATGTACACTTTTTTGTGTGTTTTACTGATGAGTCTTCATAAGCTGTTTAGATTATCAAAATCTGATTTGGTTTTGTTGATCATTTTGTTGACAACCTTTCTGGCTACCTGAAGTTGCTATACTTTTCATGTGTGTTAATGTTTCTGTTGTTGATAGCTCCTGTCTCTCTCTCTTCCATTTGATGTTTGGTTTGTTTTATCCTTAAACTTCTGTGATAACTTTTGTTATGAGAACACATTTGTTAGTGAAGTTTCACTCTATGAGATGTGGAAATCTGGAGTGAAGTCAGGTATGTTTATGAAGGGACAGTGTGGGCAGTGGTATAACAATCATATTTAGCTGGTGATTAACAAAAGAACCATACATTCTGTTACAAGTTTCTATAAAAGTGTTCAGTGTTTATATGACGACCAGGAATGTTATTTGTGCTCATCTCATTTTTAAATAGCAAATTCATTTAATTTTCTTTATAATGGTCTACTACTCTTTTACTTGGCAGGGGCGTAATACCAACCCCATTACCTCAAAAATCATGTGCCTAAGGTCTATAAAAATTATGGTCACAAACACCATATTTCCTATACCCCACTTGGCGTGGCGGGGATCTTTACTATTTTTTTTTTACTCTTATTTTTCTTTTATTATGTTTGTAAATTTGTACTGACAAACTGCATGAATGCATTTCATAACAAGTTATTTCTGTAAATTGTATGATTCCTTGATTAATTTTATGCTACATTTAATTTTGTTGTGCTGCCACTAAATTCTAGACATTCGGAGTAAGTAATAACATTATTACCTTACTATACTATTATTTCAATATTGCCCTCTTTGATAGCCTTAATGTCTTTGTTTTTTATTGTTCACTTGTATCATATCTTTATATAGGGTGTTTATAAAGTCTCACTACACTTGGTATCTAGGTCAATTTGAAAAAAATGTTTATGACGTCATCACAATATGTGCTCAATGGTAAGTTCACTTGTTGCGACAGTTTTCTTAATGACTTGTCTG
Source organism: Megaustenia siamemsis (assembly GCA_032433765.1). NCBI lineage: Eukaryota > Metazoa > Mollusca > Gastropoda > Stylommatophora > Ariophantidae > Megaustenia > Megaustenia siamemsis. The sequence continues at coordinate 83,756,860 of JAVIAB010000156.1, read as the reverse complement.
GACTTTTAAGGATTCTGTCTTGGATATCTAAACATATTTCATCATTCACAGCAGGCCTACCAGATCGTGGAGCATCTTCCACATTTCCAGTAGCAATAAACTTATTCAACAAATTTCATTGACAGTGGGAGCACATATTGTGATGACGTCATAAACATTTTTTTTTCAAATTGACCTAGATACCAAGTGTAGTGAGACTTTATAAACACCCTATAGTAGCCTGGAATGTATGACAGTAATGCATGTAATAAGTTAAGATGGAATGAGAGAAGCACAGCATGTTGCAAATAGTAACAGAGATGTAGCATTTTGTGTGTACTGGAGAAACCTACAAAGCATATTATATGTACAGAAGCCACCTATAAAACATATTGTCAGTGTTGTAGTCAACAACAAATTATATATTAAATAAAAATACAAAATAAAACATTAAAGAGGTCATCAAGAAAGGAGGTCAAGGCCAGATATATCTGGAGAAGACAGTAAAAAAAGAAAGTTCAGGGATGGCAAATGGGAAGGGAATGTCGATGCTTGGGTCACAATCTCTTCAGATGGTAATTGTTATCAACTATTTACTGTCAATAAAACAGCAGTAAAGAAGCTATAGAGAAAGTCAAGAAACAAGACCAACAATGAACAAATGAACAGATTACAAAATGCTTAGAACTAGTATAGACCTACATTCACTAGTACAGAGATAGTAGTTGTTGCAATCATAGCCATTGACTCTCATAGTTGACTATGGATTTTGCAGCACCCCTAGAAGTGTTATTTTTTTCTTTTCTTTCGTCAGATTTGCGAAATATACTCTTTTTCTGAAAATCTGTTTGCTTCTTGCTTTAGTGCAGGGATAACTAAGAACAATTTAGTAGAGAATATTCATTACATGGATTAATATACAATTTTTTGCTTTGGATTAGCATTGTCAATTATTACTGCAAGTTCTCATTTCTGACTTTTCCTCTCTTTTGTTTGTGCATGGTGTCTTCAAAGAAGTTCATGTAAAATAACCTTTTCTTACTTGAGATTTAAACATTTTTTAAATTTACTATACAGTCCCTGTACTGACATATACTTCTTTGTTAACTTGATCAGTGATTCATTCTGTAGCCTTCACTTGATGTTATAGACAACTTTGTCAGTTGTCATGTATCTCTATTTTCTTGCAGATCAAATTTGAAATGCTTATTGTCACTCTATTTTATCTACTCTTAATTAATGGCCACATAAAGATGTTGAATGGCAACATCAGAATTTTGAGTTATAGAAAATATATTATAAATAAATTACATTTTAAAACAATGGCAATTAGTATATAAAAAGCATCAATTTCTTATTACAGTGTTATGTTTGGTATTATTGATCCTTCCAAAACTTCCATCTTAACTTCAAAATCATTATATGAATAAACATATCTGTCTTCTAATATGGAAGAGTATTTGTCTAATTTTGCTGGGCATGATTTATGTTGTCTAATTTTGCTGGGCATGATTTATGTTGTCTAATTTTGCTGGGCATGATTTATGTTGTCTAATTTTGCTGGGCATGATTTATGTTCCTATACACATTTAGCTAACAGAAAAGTTTCCTGCATGGACTAGTGAGCATCTGTGTGCATAGTTTATATAAATAAATCTACGAGAGTAACTTTAACCTCTACAGATGCTCTTGGCTATGAAGAATTTTCTTTGGACGCAGCTGATGGACAGCGTGTTGCTCATCCAAAGTATGTTGTCCTGCTGATCAATGGCGCCAGTATAGTTTCAGGCCGATTCAATGATGCTGTTATGCTTAATGGTCGGGGACAATACGTTGACATGGGTGCCCACTATAACAGGTGTTTAGGTAACCTTGACCTCTGTGCTCATGGAATGACCTTGTCAATCTGGATCAATCCACGACAGCTTCAAAATGGACAAACATTTCTATCAACACCAACATACAGCCTTTTCTACAATAATAGTCTTTTACAGTCAGTGTTCCACGGTCAAGAGAAGAAGTGGTCAACATCCACAGCCTTGTTGCGATCGGATGAGTGGCAGAGAATCACTTTGGCCTGGCATCCAAAGAGAGGTCTGACAATGTACATCAATGATGAGCTTGTAGATCAGAACAGGCAAGGGATAGAGGGACACCAGAGGGATGAGCCTGTGTCAGAAAATGTCTATATAGGTCGCAGTTTAGATTCTAATATAACAAGTTCCAACCTACTGGCGGATCAGCTTCAAGTGTGGTATGACGACCTTGATCAGTTGCGTGCCACAGGCCAGTACACGGGTAAGTAATTACTAAAGATCTCTCTACAGTTGTTAGCCATTCTTCACAAGCCCCTTCAAAACATGAACTTACACTAGAATGCTGGGAAGTGAAAAATGTGGCGTGGAAAGCTAAATCAGATCTACTATGATCTTAGATTCTATTTCTGATCTTGGTGGACATTTGTGATACACCAGTGGCTGGTTGGAGTTGGGTTGGTGGTCTAGAGTTAAGATGTCCATGTTAAGATGTTCATGTCAAGATGTCCATGTTAAGATGTCCATGTTATGATGTCCATGTTAAGATGTTCATGTCAAGATGTTCATGTCAAGATGTTCATATTAAGATTTCCATGTTAAGATGTTCATGTCAAGATGTTCATGTCAAGATGTTCATGTCAAGATGTTCATATTAAGATGTTCATGTCAAGATGTTCATGTCAAGATGTCCATGTTAAGATGTTCATATTACGATGTTCATGTCAAGATGTTCATGTCAAGATGTTCATTTCAAGATGTTCATATTAAGATGTCCATGCTTAGATGTTCATTTTAAGATGTTCATGTCAAGATGTTCATATTAATATGTCCATGTTAAAATGTCCAAGTTAAGATGTTCATGTTAAGATGTTCATGTTAAGATGTCAATGTTAATATGTCAATGTTAAGATGTCCATGTTAAGATGTCCATGTTAAGATGTCCATGTTAAGATGTCAATGTTAAGATGTCAATGTTAGGATGTTCATGTTAAGATGTCAATGTTAAGATGTCCATGTTAAGATGTCCATGTCAAGATGTCCATGTCAAGATGTCCATGTTAAGATGTCAATGTTAAGATGAACAGGAAAGTCCCAAGTTTGAATCCTGCCACAAAAAGTGAGAAGTTTCTCTCTTCAAATCCTTGGTTTTTTTCGTGACTTCACCTTTTCCAGTATCTGGATAGTAAGATCAAATGTCGAACCATCTCAGATAAAATACCAGGAGGGTCCATGTGCGCTCTGCTTATGTTAAAGCACCCTTAACAATTACAAATCTAAAGAAACAGGTCAAAAATGGCCACTGCCTGGAACAAAATTGTTAGCAATAAAAATGTACCCATGTTGAAAACAGATGTGTTGGGCCAAACAATAGAAATATTATTGCTATAAACTAATGTGCAATGATGAAGGTCATGTTGGTAAGAGCTGCATTCAAAGGTCTATCCATGGGGAAGGACACCTTAGAAAATAAACCACTGCTGCCTTACAGTTACCATCAAAGGCTATGAGAGAACACCCAGACAGAAACCACGGGCAGGAAGGGTTCAACAGTCCTTGTGGGCGTTTGCCCTGTGAGAAGGAAAATGTCCACATCAAACCAAGATCCAGCCTGTCAAAGACAGAGTGTGTCAGCCACACCGCAGGTTTAGGGTAAAAGTCAGGACTCACAAGCATATCTTAGTACTGACCATGCAACTAGTACATCGTGTGTTTTAATGTTGTTTCTGAACCTCCATCATGAAACAAGACGGAGTGCGTCAGCCACAATGCAGGTTTAGGGTAAAAGTCAGGACTCACAAGCATATCTTAGTACTGACCATGCAACTAGTACATCGTGTGTTTTAATGTTGTTTCTGAACCTCCATCATGAAACAAGACGGAGTGCGTCAGCCACAATGCAGGTTTAGGGTAAAAGTCAGGACTCACAAGCATATCTTAGTACTGACCATGCAACTAGTACATCGTGTGTTTTAATGTTGTTTCTGAACCTCCATCATGAAACAAGACGGAGTGCGTCAGCCACAATGCAGGTTTAGGGTAAAAGTCAGGACTCACAAGCATATCTTAGTACTGACCATGCAACTAGTTCATTGTGTGTTTTAATGTTGTTCCTGAACCTCCATCATAAAACAAGACAGAGTCAGGTTGGCATTATCAAAAGACTTGAATACAGATGGAGAACCCATAAACTAGTGATACAACGTATACACACCCACTTAACGGATGAACACTAAAGAAGATCAGTGATGTATCACCTACGACATAATTATATTTTTCTTACTGTTCTCATAAAATAAAACATATTCAATCAATTTTTTTCAAATTTGATAAAATAAAAAAAAAATGTATTATGTTTATAATGACTTCAGAGTAAAATGTTTTATTTGAAGGCATTTATTATTAGCCTAACATAGATGAAGTTAAGTTTTCAAATCATAAAATCTTAATTATTATAAGTCTAACATTGGTTAAGTTAAGTTTTCAAATCATAAATTCTTAATTATTATAAGTCTAACATTGGTTAAGTTACGTTTTCAAATCATAAAATCTTAATTATTATTAGCCTAACATTAGTTAAGTTACGTTCTCAAATATTGATATGTGACTTTGTTCAATATAAGAACATATAGTGAGATTTTTTTAATATTCTCGAATTCAATGATGAAAATATTCTCAAATCAGAAAATCTTAATTATTATTAGCCTAACATAAGTTAAGTTTAAAAATCAGAAAATCTTAATTATTATTAGCCTAACATAGGCTAAGTTGCATTCTCAAATATTAAAATCTTAATTATTATCAGCCTAGCATAGGCTATGTTACATTCTCAAATATTAGAATCTTAATTATTATCAGCCTTGCATAGGCTATGTTACGTTCTCAAATCATAAAATCTTAATTATTATCAGCCTAGCATAGGCTATGTTACGTTCTCAAATCAGAAAATCTTAATTATTATTAGCCTAACATTAGTTAAGTTGCATTCTCAAATCATAAAATTGGTGAGGGACCCCTGTGCACACGGCTGCCAGGGAAAAATGGATTAACATGCAAAATTCAGTTCCTAGTCTCTAGGGACTTCGTCAGAGATGAAAGCTGGCGAATGCAACAACAACAAATCAGAAAATCTTAATTATTATTAGCCAAACATTAGCTAAGTTGTGTTCTCAAATCAGAAAATCTTAATTATTATTAGCCTATAAAGTTAAGTTCTCAAATCAATTGACAGAAAATCTTTATCATTGAATTTGAGAATATTAAAAAAATGTCACCATATGTTCTTATATTGAACAAAGTCACATATTAGACATTAAAATCAGATCAGAACTGGAGTCATCAGTCTCCACATACTGAGGGACATATGGGGGAGGAGACCTATCACTTATGGACGTGTCCTTTGTTGCAATATGGATAATCTGTTGACTAAACAAAATAGAGATAACAGATAAAATGCAATGCCGAAACAATTGTTGGAGATTGTCATGGCTATCAGTGCGGATATGGTTCTGAGACTGCAACAATATGGAATAGACAAGTAGAAACAAACGTAGCATTGGCAAGATAGGGGTGTGTGTGTGCAACAATATGAAATAGACAAAGTTCAGCAAGTAGAAACAAACGTAGCATTGGCAAGATAGGGGTGTGTGTGTGCAACAATATGGAATAGACAAAGTTCAGCAAGTAGAAACAAACGTAGCATTGGCAAGATAGGGGTGTGTGTGTGCAACAATATGGAATAGACAAAGTTCAGCAAGTAGAAACAAACGTAGCATTGGCAAGATAGGGGTGTGTGTGTGCAACAATCAAGCTATTGGAACCATCAATGTGCTGCACTTTGCCATCTGTTGAAAGCAAATGAGTACTACTGGCTAGCTGGAGTGCTAGGATGTCAACAAAAAGAATAATGAAAGTTACAAGATAAAAAGTAGATATTGATCTGCATTGTTATTGTTTTCTATTTGAAGTTTGGTACATATGAGGCAACACATTCTGATGTTACTACATTATTGTTATCATCAAATAACATTTTATAGCATACACAAATATCACTTAGTTAATTTAAATATAATATTGTTTCTTTGTAATGAAAAAAATATAATTTTGTAGAATTTAAGCAGATTATTTGAACCACCAAGGTTTTAGATGTGAAATTAAATGTCTTTGAAAACAGATGTCTTCATAGGATCTCAAACATAAGCTGGAAATAATACAATTAAAATAAACAGATAAGAGACGAATCAAAACAAGATTTCATGTTGAGCTTTACAAGAAGGAGGTGTTGGAAATACATCGGTTATGTGCTGAGAATGAATGAAGAAAGACTTCCCAGTCAGGCATTCATGTGGAAACCACATGGTAAAAGAAAATAAGGCCGGTTCAACAATGGGATTAGGAAACAACAAAGAACTACAAGAACTAGCTGTAAATTATCAATCATGATGAACTATCACTTCTACCCTATGTGCTGTCATCAGCCAAGAGGAAAATGAATGAATAAATTAATTTAAAATCTACTTTTGTAGAGAATGCATGACTTTGTTTCAGGTTTATTTTGGCCTTAGTTTATTTAATTCAGTTTAGTCTATGTGTGCCAACTGGCTGATACACATTTAACAATTGTTATTTGTAGTGCAATAATACTCATATTTTAACTATTGTTCAATAACTTTACCTGAATGTTGTCCACAATAAGATGCTTATGCAAAGTAACTTAAATGTCAATTAATGTAATAAATAATGCTATTAGTACTAACCATTTATATAACTAATTATTGCAACAAATCATTAATTCACATGTTAATTAATTGTAGAAAAATGATACTCAAACATTTGTACAGTCATGATCATGGCTTTTTTAGAGATCACTATTTATTATATATCAATCACTAGATCACAAAATTGTCATCACTTATGTATGTTATTATTTTGCTGAACAAATGTTGACATGATATTTGCAAAATGTCAAATGAACACCCTAAAATGATATTTTAAAATGCTGATTTTTAAAAAATAAATATTTTAAAATTGTGTTAAATTTAATCTTCATATGAAAATGAAATACATTAAATAATTTATATTTAAAAAATCTGAGGTATGCTGATGATACAGTCTTAATCGCTGAAAATGAGTTACAGGAAATGTTATACATTATAATGAAGGAAAGCAAAAATAAAGGACTCAGCCTTAATAGCAAAAAGACAGAAGTAATGGTAGCATCAAAGAAAAAGACATCACAACAATGCACAATAAAGACAAAAGACAAGTGGAACAATATTAAAACAAGTAAATGAATTTAAATATCTGGGAACAATGTTAACATCAGATGGTATATGTACAACATAAATGAGATGCAAAATGGCTCAGGCAAAAGCAGCTTTCAAAAAAAATTAGGAAGATACTGTGTAATCCATTTTTTACAATAGAAACAAAAAAAAAGAGTTCTTAAATGTTATGTAGAGCCAGTCTTAACATATGGATGTGAATCATGGACAATAAGACAACAGACAATAACATTACTGGAAGCTTTAGAAATGTTATTTTACAGATGAATGTTGAGAATACCATGGACAGCTAAGAAGAGTAATGAAGAGGTTCTGAGAGAGGTCAAAGCAAGAAGAGATAATATCAAATATTAGGAAGAATCAATCATCATTTGTTGACCATGTAATGAGATGGGAACAGCTGGAATATATTGTGACAACTGGAAAAAATTGAGGGACAAAGAGATAGCTGGAAGCAAAGAGAGAAGATACCAGACAGCTTAAGAGAATGGCTTGGCAGAATGTCAACAACAGAAATGATAAATAATTATTGAGACTGAAAGTTGTGAAGAGACATGATCACCTACGCCAGTAGGCATGGTACTTGATGATGATGATATATATAACATTTAGGATTGATTTTAAATTACATTTCTGTTATTTATTATAAAAGACTAATAGTTGTTTCGTCTGCAGCCATCAATTCAAAGATGTAAATAGATTTCAGCTAAATAAATTGCTAACAACTTTAAAAAATAAACATACTACAGTTTACAACTGTTAACTATAACCTGTAATTGTTATTATATTTATCAGACATATGTCCGGTCCATGCATTATAATACGCAGGAAATAAATAAAAAGCTTTAAACAAAAAAAAAAAGTAGAAATTTGTCACGCACGCATGCTGGTATGACACCATAAAGACATAAATATTCTATGCACAAACATAATATTGATATTTTTGTTGTTTAGTTCAAGTTGTACCACGAAGAATCATTTTTGATGACTTCCGAAACAATGTCTTGAGGATACATGATCGAGAAATCCGTGGATATGGAGATATCAGATTAGGTCAAGGTAAAGGTGAAAACACGCGAGCTGTTTATCTGCTTGGCACAACAGGATACCTGGACCTGGGGGCTAACTTTACATGCGGAGGTATGTTACCAATTGAAGCCTTAGAAACATTGTTCATAAATTACAAAAAAGTTTCAACATGATGGTTAATCTTCATAATTTGACACAGGCCAAAAAGATGAGAACTAAAATCTAGGTAAGACATTGAACTCCAGACAAGATGGTCCCAGGTTTGAATCTCACCAAAGGTAGTTTGAATTTTTCTCTTACTTTCCATAGTTTCTTTGTTACTTTATCCTCTGCTGCTCTCTGGGTAGGGAGATCAAACATCTCATACTCTCAGACATCAATGAGAGTAGTCCTCTACGTACATTAAAGAATCCTTGGCAATTAAGAGTCAATTAGGTCTAGCCAAAATGGCAACTGTATGAGCAAAATTGTTTAGCAAATATATCCACATAAGGTGCAGTATCACAGCAAATATACCCACATAAAGTGCAGTATCACGGCAAATATACCCACATAAGGTGCAGCATCACAGCAAATATACCCACATAAGGTGCAGTATCACAGCAAATATACCCACAAAAGGTGCAGCATCACAGCAAATATACCCACATAAGGTGCAGCATCACAGCAAATATACCCACATAAGGTGCAGCATCACAGCAAATATACCCACATAAGGTGCAGCATCACAGCTTTGTTGCAAACTACACACCCACACCCACTTGTGAACTCTGTAGGAATAGAAGAAAAACTGTCTGTGTCAACAAGTCTCTTTATAATGATCTTTTTGTCTTTGTCACTATCACAAGGAACCTGCTTTCTATTCAGTAAAGGCAATTTCAACCTCTTATGTCTATATACAGTCCACATAGTTTACAGTTTGCTGTGTTCAATTTATTTTGATATTTCATTGTTTTTCTGACTGTTTTCTAACAAATTTCTCTTTATGATTAAATTTAAGTGTTAGACAAATGACAGGAAACAGCCTGAGAGACAAGATCAGCAATGAAGAACTGGGAATAAAGCTAGGAATAATTCTTGCCACAGAATACATAAAGAAACAATAGATAAAATTGTTTGGCCGCATGGTGAGTCAGAAAGATAAAAAAACACTACACAATGAGCCTTCAATAAGCATTGTGAGAACAACATACCCTAGGGTCAACCATGAAAAAGATGGATTGATGAAATATAAGAAACACTAGGAAACATAACAGCAGGAGGGGCTAATAGAAGAGTGAAAGATGGATTGATGGAATATAAGAAACACTAGGAAACATAACAGCAGGAGGGTCCAAGAGAAGAGCAAGAGACCGCAAATTATATCTCCCCATGATGATGCCAAAATGAGAAAAAAAGGAAGAAGAAGAAGAAGATTATATCCAATTTTGTACTTCTTTTTTGTTGAATGTTACCTTGAGGTGACCATTACAGTGGTATCTTTATATTTTATTATTAAAATTACATTTGACAAAGATAACAATATCTGTAGAGATATTAAACAAAAGCAGCCTTTATGAGAAAAGTTTTATTTACATTGTAAGAATATATGACCCTAAAATAGTGAAGGATAGAAAGAGCACATAGAAAAGAGATGTACAGTAGTTAAGGGTGTTTCAGAAAGTGATAGCACTTTTAGACTTTGACAACTGGCTAGAAATAAATAACTCAGAGGCCATGAACTTCAGAAGTGAGCTAGAATAAAAGGTCAAGAATGAATTTCCTATTGACAGTTAAGTGTAGAACTTTGACCTGAAGCCCAGAGAAAATAAAGAAAGTTATAACAGGCCTAGAAGACTTACTCATGAGTTGTTTGTGCAAATAAAGGAGGCACTTGATCAACACACCTCTAGAGAACATTAGCAATTAGCTCTAGAATCTTCTAGAACAAACCAGGCAGCCAATGAGTGATTAGATCAAACTATATAGGCAACAAGTAGGAAATACAGAAGCAGAAACATCGATATCAGAGCACTCATTTTAGAAATTCTCAAGAGTACAGCTAGACCATACCTGATCAGGCAGACAATAGACGACAGACAACTAATAATAAGACTTAAATGGAACTATTCTGTTAAGAAAGCTATGTTACAATAAAGGGAGTTAACTAGATATTGTCCACAGGACATCTTTAACATTACTACAGTGACTTTTCTTGTTATTCTTATCGACCGACTTAGTGAGCAGAGAATGGGTAGTTCTATGTAAGTTATCTCACCAAACCAGATCTGGCAGCTGGCACTGGTTGAAGACCCAAGATCGGATTGAAGAAAATTTCCGCAAAGATCAATGTGCCATATTCACCTGTTAGCCACCTCGAACATGAGCAATGACCAGCAGTTGTATAGTGATATGCAACAATTAAGGAATATTTTTAGGGTTTGATAGGTTGATAAGCTGATACCTGTTTTTTTTAGGACTAGGACAATGTGCAACTATTGTAGGACTAGGACAATGTGCAACTATTGTAGGACTAGGACAATGTGCAACTATTGTAGGACAAGGACACTGTGCAACTATTGTAGGACTAGGACAATGTGCAACTATTGTAGGACTAGAACAATGTGCAACTATTGTAGGACTAGAACAATGTGCAACTAGTGTAGGACTAGAACAATGTGCAACTATTGTAGGACTAGGACAATGTGCAACTATTGTAGGACTAGAACAATGTGCAACTAGTGTAGGACTAGGACAATGTGCAACTATTGTAGGACTAGGACAATGTGCAACTATTGTAGGACTAGAACAATGTGCAACTATTGTAGGACTAGAACAATGTGCAACTAGTGTAGGACTAGAATAATGTGCAACTATTGTAGGACTAGGACAATGTGCAACTATTGTAGGACTAGAACAATGTGCAACTAGTGTAGGACTAGGACAATGTGCAACTATTGTAGGACTAGGACAATGTGCAACTATTGTAGGACTAGGACAATGTGTAACTATTGTAGGACTAGGACAATGTGCAACTATTGTAGGACTAGGACAATGTGCAACTATTGTAGGACTAGGACAATGTGCAACTATTGTAAGACTAGGACAATGTGCAACTATTGTAAGACTAGGACAATGTGCAACTATTGTAGGACTAGGACAATGTGCAACTATTGTAAGACTAGGATAATGTGCAACTATTGTAGGACTAGAACAATGTGCAACTATTGTAAGACTAGGACAATGTGCAACTATTGTAGGACTAGGACAATGTGCAACTATTGTAGGACTAGGACAATGTGCAACTAGTGTAGGACTAGAACAATGTGCAACTATTGTAGGACTAGGACAATGTGCAACTATTGTAAGACTAGGACAATGTGCAACTATTGTAAGACTAGGACAATGTGCAACTATTGTAGGACTAGGACAATGTGCAACTAGTGTAGGACTAGAACAATGTGCAACTATTGTAGGACTAGGACAATGTGCAACTAGTGTAGGACTAGGACAATGTGCAACTATTGTAGGACTAGGACAATGTGTAACTTTTGTAGGACTAGGGCAATGTGTAACTATTGTAGGACTAGGACAATGTACAACTATTGTAGGACTAGGACAATGTGCAACTATTGTAGGACTAGGACAATGTTCAACTATTGTTGGACTAGGACAATGTGCAACTATTGTAGGACTAGGACAATGTGCAACTATTGTAAGACTAGGACAATGTGCAACTATTGTAAGACTAGGACAATGTGCAACTATTGTAGGACTAGGACAATGTGCAACTATTGTAAGACTAGGATAATGTGCAACTATTGTAGGACTAGAACAATGTGCAACTATTGTAAGACTAGGACAATGTGCAACTATTGTAGGACTAGGACAGTGTGCAACTATTGTAAGACTAGGACAATGTGCAACTATTGTAAGACTAGGACAATGTGCAACTATTGTAAGACTAGGATAATGTGCAACTATTGTAGGACTAGAACAATGTGCAACTATTGTAAGACTAGGACAATGTGCAACTATTGTAGGACTAGGACAGTGTGCAACTATTGTAAGACTAGGACAATGTGCAACTATTGTAAGACTAGGACAATGTGCAACTATTGTAGGACTAGGACAATGTGCAACTATTGTAGGACTAGGACAATGTGCAACTATTGTAGAACTAGGACAATGTGCAACTATTGTAGGACTAGGACAATGTGCAACTATTGTAGGACTAGGACAATGTGCAACTATTGTAGGACTAGGACAGTGTGCAACTATTGTAAGGCTATGACAGTGTGCAACTATTGTAGGACTAGGACAGTGTGCAACTATTGTAGGACTAGGACAGTGTGCAACTATTGTAGGACTAGGACAGTGTGCAACTATTGTAGGACTAGGACAGTGTGCAACTATTGTAGGACTAGGACAGTGTGCCACTATTGTAGGACTAGGACAGTGTGCAACTATTGTGGAAGTGATGAACTGTGAACTATCATCAAGCAGCAGAAATAGATAAACCAATAACATGACAACACTTGTTATTGGCGACTCCACATCTTTCTGTGTTGTAATTGTCCTGTTGACTACTAACACTCTTCTTCCAGCCTAGTAGAATATTTTTATCATTTCACATATACTACCACATTGTGTTCTAATAGTACCACACAATTATGAACATTCTATCTCTATCTATTGACCTTACGAGCCATAGCCGGCCCATAGGGCATAGACCCAGATTCTCTTTCCCTTATCTAAATTTTTATAAATTTGTATTCTAGCAGTTCTCAATCCTTCTAAAGATATTTTATCAAACCTCACCATTTGTCTCTGTTCTGTGCAAGCAACTCTATCTCATTGAGGGAGCCAATTCCTGCTGCTCATGCCTCTCTGATCATTGTTCTTCTCAGTGCCACTTTTCCTCTTACCTCTTGTTTCCCACATAAGGGCTTGCTTTGTTATTCAGTTATTATCTCTCCTCATCATATGTCCAACATATGACCATCGCCTTTGCTTGATTACTGGAGATATTAGTGGTTGATCGGCGATTTCTCTAATTTCCTCGTTTGTTTTAAATTTGTTCCACGCTATACCAAGTATTTTCCTTAGACATTTATTTTCAAATGTGTCCAAGACGTTTATTAGAATGGGAACACGTAAATAGCCATCTGATACGAACACGCTACAAAACAAAATATGGAAGACTTTCAATTAAGAACATTACCTACATGTTATTCATTTGAAAGGTTTTTAATGAAATGTGAGAATTCAAAATATATTCATTCACTTGTTTCTTGTGTTATGATGTGTCACTATGGAGTCGTAACATTTTCTTAATGGTGTCAATTTTTTTTTTTTTTTTTTTGCATTTCTCCTCCCCTCCTGAAATAATTATATGGATTCTTTTTCTTTAACTACTGTCACTTTCTTTATGAATATTTGACATTTCACGTTATTACCAGGGGATCTTGAAAATTGCAGACAGGGTGCAACTTTGAGGCTGGGCCTTCGACCAGTGGCTCTGCAAAATGATATGGTGTTTTTTGACTCTTATCCTGTTAAGATTTACTACAGGGATGGGCGGCTGTATGGCCAGCTGAGGACATCCACACAAGTTTGGACAGTAAACACGCCAGATTTTAGACCTGACCAGTGGCAGAGGGTAATTAATTTTTTTATTTGCAGTATTGAACCTACATAAGCTTGCAGGGGTAATTCATTATTATATTTGCAGAACTGAACCTATATTAGCTTGCAGGGGTAATTTATTATTATATTTGCAGAACTGAACCTACATTACCTTGCAGGGGTAATTCATTTTTATATTTGCAGAACTGAACCTACATTATCTTGTCAGGGGTAATTCATTATTATATTTGCAGAACTGAACCTACATTAGCTTGCAGGGGTAATTCATTATTATATTTGCAGAACTGAACCTACATTAGCTTGTCAGGGGTAATTCATTATTATATTTGCAGAACTTAACCTACATTAGCTTGTCAGGGGTAATTCATTATTATATTTGCAGTACTTAACCTACATTAGCTTGTCAGGGATAATTCATGATTATATTTGCAGTCTTTAACCTACATTAGCTTGCAGGGGTAATTCATTATTATATTTGCAGAACTTAACCTACATTAGCTTGTCAGGGGTAATTCATTATTATATTTGCAGAACTGAACCTACATTAACTTGCAGGGATAATTCATTATTATATTTGCAGAACTGAACCTACATTAGCTTGTCAGGGGTAATTCATTATTATATTTGCAGAACTTAACCTACATTAGCTTGTCAGGGGTAATTCATTATTATATTTGCAGTACTTAACCTACATTAGCTTGTCAGGGATAATTCATTATTATATTTGCAGTACTTAACCTACATTAGCTTGTCAGGTATTACACTTTATGAATGTACGCTTTTTAAAATAAAATATCTTGCTAGTTGCTGATTTATCTTCTAACAATGTCTTTGTCCACCAATGTAACATGTCAACCTGTTGATGACTATTTGTTTCATTGTTTTTCAGACAGAGCATGTCAGACTTATTGATTGGTAGCTACATGCAGTTCTGCTGTTGTTTCCTGGTTTCAAGTGTGGTAGTTTCTTCTCTCCAGATTTGTGGCACTTTGTGCATGTAGTCCAACTACAGTTGAACATTTTAGCAATTTATCTAGTGTCACTGTTCCCAAGTTTATTTTCATCTGATTAGAAATTCCATCTGGTGCTAGTGATTTTTTTAAATTTTAGATTTGAGATTGCAGTTTCTAACTTATTTTGAGTAAAAGATATCCACTTGGGTCAAAATGTTCATCTCCTTGGAGGCCATTTTGAACTTCACATTGCTTCTCTGGAATTGTTTCAATATTGTAAATCATAAGCAAATATTTGCACAAAGTGATGTATAACTTATTTGCTTGTGAGAGCTCTTCCTTCTTCCAGCAGTGAGATAAATGTTCTCCTTACAGTACCCTCAACATTTTGCTGTTTACATAATCTCCAACTTTTCTTTCCATTTTTTTTCGAAATTTAAGGCTTTTATTTTCTCCCTCCAGTTTTCATGTTTTGTTTGTGTTTAGTCCTTTGCAATGTTGCTTCTGCTTGCTAGAACATAATATGATGCCCCTGACTTGGGTTAGCACGTGCCTGCTTTCTAGCTTCTACTACTTTGTTTTGCAACTTCTTCTACTTCATTTTCCAACTTTTTCAGGTTGCTATGACTTTGGCTGTAATTTTGCTTCTTGTCACAAATCATTTAGATTCCTCTCTTGTCATAAAATAGCAATAAATAAAGCAGGCTTGATAGAAACTAACATAAAATAAGAAAATATGTGTAGACAACTTCATATGGAGGAATATAGTAGGTTTGCTTTACACGTTCATAATAAGTACATTTTCTTTATTCAAATTTAGTTGTCTGTAGGATTCCTAATTTTCTTCCATCAAAATTTCTAACTAACCTTCTGTAATCATTTGATTCTGTCTTGTCCATGATCTGCTTTCACTAGACAGTGTGGGTGTGTTCTAAGAAAGGTTATTCTTGCTCTTTCTTCAATCAAACAATAATTGTTGCATGGGATGCTGTTTTGTTTGAAAAGAGATGCTCTTGACCAGATAGCTGTTGATGCAAAAATTGAAATCTGTTTATTTTCTATCATATCAGGTGGAACTAACATGGCACCCCCGTGAAGGCCTTATAATGTACATCGATGGACAGAGAGTAGACTACCAAACATATGCAGTTGAGCAAACTTCTCAGATTCCTTCAGACTGGAGGACTTACTTTGGCCGAGCTCTTCATGTAAGTTGTGAAAGCTGGAAGTTCATTTCAGTCAGCGGTTAGTGCTTAATGTAAAATTATGTTAATTCTATAGCTAATCACGTATGCTTCTCCAGAAATATAATACAGAACTATTCTATCTATCTATTCTTGCTCCTTACTTACTTCTTCTTGCTCCTTACTTACTACTTCATGCTCCTTACTCACTTCTTCTTGTTCCTTACTTACTACTTCATGCTCCTTACTCACTTCTTCTTGCTCCTTACTCACTTCTTCTTGTTCCTTACTTACTTCTTCTTGCTCCTTACTTACTACCTCTTGCTCCTTACTTACTTCTTCTTGCTCCTTACTTACTACCTCTTGCTCCTTACTTACTTCTTCTTGCTCCTTACTTACTACCTCTTGCTCCTTACTTACTTCTTCTTGCTCCTTACTTACTACTTCTTGCTCCTTACTTACTACTTCTTGCTCCTTACTTACTACTTCTTGCTCCTTACTTACTTCTTCTTGCTCCTTACTTACTTCTTCTTGTTCCTTACTTACTACTTCTTGCTCCTTACTTACTACTTCTTGTTCCTTACTTACTACTTCTTGCTCCTTACTTACTTCTTCTTGCTCCTTACTTACTACCTCTTGCTCCTTACTTACTTCTTCTTGCTCCTTACTTACTACCTCTTGCTCCTTACTTACTTCTTCTTGCTCCTTACTTACTACCTCTTGCTCCTTACTTACTTCTTCTTGCTCCTTTCTTACTACTTCTTGCTCCTTACTTACTACTTCTTGCTCCTTACTTACTACTTCTTGCTCCTTACTTACTACTTCTTGCTCCTTACTTACTTCTTCTTGCTCCTTACTTACTTCTTCTTGTTCCTTACTTATTACTTCTTGCTCCTTACTTACTACTTCTTGTTCCTTACTTACTACTTCTTGCTCCTTACTTACTTCTTCTTGCTCCTTACTTACTTCTTCTTGTTCCTTACTTACTACTTCTTGCTCCTTACTTACTTCTTCTTGCTCCTTACTTACTTCTTCTTGCTCCTTACTTACTTCTTCTTGCACCTTACTTACTACTTCTTGCTCCTTACTTACTTCTTCTTGCTCCTTACTTACTACTTCTTGTTCCTTACTTACTACTTCTTGCTCCTTACTTACTACTTCTTGTTCCTTACTTACTACTTCTTGCTCCTTACTTACTTCTTCTTGCTCCTTACTTACTACCTCTTGCTCCTTACTTACTTCTTCTTGCTCCTTACTTACTACCTCTTGCTCCTTACTTACTTCTTCTTGCTCCTTACTTACTACCTCTTGCTCCTTACTTACTTCTTCTTGCTCCTTTCTTACTACTTCTTGCTCCTTACTTACTACTTCTTGCTCCTTACTTACTACTTCTTGCTCCTTACTTACTACTTCTTGCTCCTTACTTACTTCTTCTTGCTCCTTACTTACTTCTTCTTGTTCCTTACTTATTACTTCTTGCTCCTTACTTACTACTTCTTGTTCCTTACTTACTACTTCTTGCTCCTTACTTACTTCTTCTTGCTCCTTACTTACTTCTTCTTGTTCCTTACTTACTACTTCTTGCTCCTTACTTACTTCTTCTTGCTCCTTACTTACTTCTTCTTGTTCCTTACTTACTACTTCTTGCTCCTTACTTACTTCTTCTTGCTCCTTACTTACTTCTTCTTGCTCCTTACTTACTACTTCTTGCACCTTACTTACTACTTCTTGCTCCTTACTTACTTCTTCTTGCTCCTTACTTACTACTTCTTGTTCCTTACTTACTACTTCTTGCTCCTTACTTACTACTTCTTGCTCCTTACTTACTACTTCTTGCTCCTTACTTACTACTTCTTGTTCCTTACTTACTACTTCTTGCTCCTTACTTACTACTTCTTGCTCCTTACTTACTACTTCTTGTTCCTTACTTACTACTTCTTGCTCCTTACTTACTACTTCTTGCTCCTTACTTACTACTTCTTGCGCCTTACTTACTACTTCTTGCTCCTTACTTACTTGTTCTTGCTCCTCACTTACTACTTCTTGCTCCTTACCTACTACTTCTTGCTCCTCACTTACTACTTCTTGCTCCTCACTTACTACTTCTTGCTCCTCACTTACTACTACTTTCTCCTCACTTACTACTTCTTGCTCCTCACTTACTACTTCTTGCTCCTCACTTACTACTTCTTGCTCCTCACTTACTACTACTTTCTCCTCACTTACTACTACTTTCTCCTCACTTACTACTACTTTCTCCTCACTTACTACTACTTTCTCCTCACTTACTACTACTTTTTCCTCACTTACTACTACTTTCTCCTCACTTACTACTACTTTCTCCTCACTTACTACTACTTTTTCCTCACTTACTACTACTTTCTCCTCACTTACTACTACTTTCTCCTCACTTACTACTTCTTGCTCCTCACTTACTACTACTTTCTCCTCACTTACTACTTCTTGCTCCTCACTTACTACTTCTTGCTCCTCACTTACTACTACTTTCTCCTCACTTACTACTACTTTCTCCTCACTTACTACTTCTTGCTCCTCACTTACTACTTCTTGCTCCTCACTTACTACTACTTTCTCCTCACTTACTACTTTTTGCTCCTCACTTACTACTTCTTGCTCCTTACTTAGTAAGAGCATGATGACCAAACATCAAGTAAAACAAGCTGATGACGACAGATATGGAATATTTGAAAGAATATGGTCAGCCAACAATTAGGACCTGAGAACTTGAAATGCCCAGAAAGACATGGTTGGAGAAAGAGTGATTTTCAGTAGTTCTAGACATGACATATAGTGATGTGTCTAACTGTCATGGACAATCTTATGTTAAAGGCAGTCATTACCATCAATCTATTTTGTCACTGATCCACCTTAATGATTCTCCATACTTTCCATGTCTTCTTAATGCTGCCAAACATCTAAAATATTTTAGAAAAACGAGACATTAAGCAATAATGGTTTCTTGGGCCTCAGCCAGATTGCTTCAATCACATGATCAATTGTTGATCATCTTGTTCCATCTTGCTTGATATTTGTCCTTCAACTTCAGGGTGGACAAACTTATGCCAACACTTACGTGGACAATATTGAGTTCTGGACAGCTTACAGGGATTACATACCAGAGGATGGCTACCTAAGAATTGAGACATATGTTACGCCTAGACCTACCACATCTCGACCTTACACACCTCGACCATACCCTTTAGTGACTAACAGTACTGGTGAGTATTTTTCTTTTTCCAAAATGCTTTTCCCCAGTTATTATTTTCAGTGATGATACTATCACATGTGTTACAACAAAGTTGTGTTCTATAGAGCTAAATGGAAAAATCTAAAATAAAATAAAAATGGAAATATCTAAAATAGGATAAAATGGAAAGTTCTAAAATAAGATAAAATGAAAAGATTTAAAATAAGATAAAATGGAAAGATCTAAAATAAGATAAAAGTCTCATGCACCTTGGACATTTAAAATAATAGTTGCATAAAGTCAAGAAAAGAGAAGGAATTGTCAAGCTACATTAAACAACAAACATCATGGCAAATGAAGAAATGTAACTTTGAAATGATATAAAATTTGGAAAGAGTGCTGATTGTTGGTGTGATTAAGCATACAATAGATGGAACAAAAACCACGTCTGTCTAGTTCATGTCAATTAAAATTTTGTTTAAAAAACCCTATTTGAGAAGCACAAAAAGTATGATCACACTGACTCACTGAAGTGAATAATTATGTTAACACATAGTTATAACAATAACATGGTTATTATACTATAACAATGGCATAGTTATTATACATAATTATAACAATAGCATAGTTATTAGACACAGTTTTAACATTAGCATTGTTACTATACACAGTTATAACAATAGCATAGTTACTATACACAGTTATAACAATAACATAGTTATTATACACACAGCTATAACAATAGCATAGTTACTATATACAGTTATAACAATAACATAGTTATTATACACACAGCTATAACAATAGCATAGTTATTATACACATTTATAACAATAGCATAGTTACTATACACAGTTATAACAATAACATAGTTATTATACAGTTATAACAATAACATAGTTATTATACAAACAGCTATAACAATAGCATAGTTATTATACACAGTTATAACAATAACACAGTTATTATCCACAGTTATAACAATAGCATAGCTACTATACACAGTTATAACAATAGCATAGCTACTATGCACAGTTATAACAATGGCATAGTTATTATACACAGTTATAACAATAACATAGTTATTATACACAGTTATAACAATAGCATAGCTACTATACACAGTTATAACAATAGCATAGCTACTATACACAGTTATAATAATAGCATAGTTATTATACACAGTTATAACAATAACATAGTTATTATACACACAGGTATAACAATAACATAGTTATTATACACAGTTATAACAATAGCATAGCTACTATACACAGTTATAACAATAGCATAGCTACTATACACAGTTATAACAATAGCATAGTTATTATACACAGTTATAACAATAACATAGTTATTATACACACAGGTATAACAATAACATAGTTATTATACACAGTTATAACAATAGCATAGCTACTATACACAGTTATAACAATAGCATAGCTACTATACACAGCTATAACAATAGCATAGTTATTATACACACAGCTATAACAATAGCATAGTTATTATACACAGTTATAACAATAACACAGTTATTGGACACAGTTATGACAATAGCATAGTTATTAGACACAGTTATGACATTAACATAGCTATTATAACACTCATTTATGACAATAGCAAAGTTATTATACACAGTTATAACAATAACATAGCTATTATAACACTCATTTATAACAATAGCATAGTTATTAGACATGGTTATGACAATAGCATAGTTATTGGACACAGTTATGACAATAGCATAGTTACTATACACAACTATAACAATAACATAGTTATTATAACACACAGTTATGACAATAACATAGTTATTATAACACACATTTATGACAATAGCAAAGTTATTATAACACTCAGTTATGACAATAGCAAAGTTATTATACACAGTTATAACAATAACATAACTATTATAACACTCATTTATGACAATAACATAGTTATTATACACAGTTATAACAATAACATAGCTATTATAACACACAGTTATGACAATAACATAGTTATTATACACAGTTATAACAATAACAGTAACATAGCTATTATAAAACACAGCTATGACAATAGCAAAAAATATGGACTAGAAATGAATATCAAAAAGACTAAAACTATGATCATAAACAAAGAAAATTCTCAAGACCTACAATTAAATATCACAGTTGAGGGAATACATCTGGAGACAGTCCAGAGCTACAACTACCTAGGACATACTATAACCAATGATGGAAAATGCAAAACTGAAATAAACAAAAGAATAGGTATGGCAAAAAGTAATTTTAATGCCATGAAAAATATACTAACAACAAAACAAATATCAGCAGGGCTGAAACTAAGAATGGCAAAATGTTACATCTTCTCAATATTCCTGTATGGTGCAGAAACATGGACATTAGACAAGAAAACAGAACAGAAAATTGAAGCCTTTGAAATGTGGATTTATAGAAGAATAGGTAGATTTGGATGGAAACAAAAGATAACAAATGATGAAGTTTTAAAACAACTGAAAATAAAAAGAGAACTGCTGAACACAATAAAGACAAGACAAATTAAATTTTTGGGGCACGTTAAAAGACACAACAGCCTACTAAAAGTAATATTGGAAGGAAAAATACAAGGTAAAAGAGGCAGAGGCAGACCAAGACTAACATGGACGAGTAACATCAAAAGATGGACAAGTCAATCTATGTCAGCCTGCACCATCAAAGCAAGAAACAGAGTAGAATGGCGATCCATGGTAGCCAACCTTCATTGCGGAGAGGGCACACGATGATGATGATGACAATAGCATAGTTATTATACACAGTTACGACAATAGCATAGTTATTATACACAGTTACGACAATAGCATAGTTATTGTACACAATTACAACAATAGCATAGTTATTGGACACAGTTATGACAATAACATAGCTATTATAACACTCATTTATGACAATAGCAAAGTTATTATACACAGTTATAACAATAACATAGCTATTATAACACTCATTTATGACAATAGCAAAGTTATTATACACAGTTATAACAATAACATAGCTATTATAACACTCAGTTATGACAATAGCATAGTTTTATGCACACAGCTGTAACAATAAACCTAACATCCAGGAACATACGAGAGGTGTTATATTATTGTGGATCCAAACTTTGCATCTTGAGTCCCAAACTTGAGTCCCAAAAAAGCTGTTTTCAGTTTCACAACAGAATTAATTTGGCAGCATTCTGCTCATAAAATATTAACTTTGTGGTAATAGTAGTGACAACATAAAATATTAACTTTGTGGTAATAGTAGTGACAACATAAAATATAAACCTTGTGGTAATAGTAGTGACAACATAAAATATAAACCTTGTGGTAATAGTAGTGACAACATAAAATATTAACTTTGTGGTAATAGTAGTGACAACATAAAATATAAACCTTGTGGTAATGGTAGTGACAACATAAAATATAAACCTTGTGGTAATAGTAGTGACAACATAAAATATAAACCTTGTGGTAATAGTAGTGACAACATAAAATATAAACTTTGTGGTAATAGTAGTGACAACATAAAATATAAACCTTGTGGTAATGGTAGTGACAACATAAAATATAAACCTTGTGGTAATGGTAGTGACAACATAAAATATAAACCTTGTGGTAATGGTAGTGACAACATAAAATATAAACCTTGTGGTAATGGTAGTGACAACATAAAATATAAACTTTGTGGTAATGGTAGTGACAACATAAGATATAAACCTTGTGGTAATAGTAGTGACTATTAAAATAGTATATTATCAAAGACATGTATGATGGTTACACATGTGCAGTTCGAACAGAGGAAGGACTGAGCGAATGTTTCCCAATAGAAACTGGGGTTAAACAAGGATGTATTTTATCGCCCTTGTTATTTGGAATTGTTATGGACTTCATAATGAAGAAATGCTGCACTGGTAATAAAGGCATCGAATGGATACAAGGAGACCATTTGGAGGACCTCGACTTTGCTGATGACATAGTTCTCATCAGCAGTCAGATAAAAACGATGCAGGAAAACACAAATGAACTATCATCAATAGCCAGCAAAATTGGGCTTGAGGTCAATCATGAAAAGACTAAAGTCATGAAAAGTTTAATTCCAACAAGTGACAAAATATACATGGAAAACAAACCAGTAGAAGAGATCGATCACTTTATCTATCTTGGAAGTCACATTGATCGAGAAGGGGATACGAGCAAAGAAATTAGAATCAGACTGGCTAAAGCAGCAATGTCTTTCAGAAGCCTTGAAAAGTTGTGGAAATCAAAACTCATTAGCACAAACACAAAACTTAGGCTATTCAAATCAAATGTACTATCAACCCTTACGTATGCGTGTGAAAGCTGGAAAACAACAAGAGATATAGAAACAAAGTTGAACGCATTCGAAAATAAATGTCTAAGGAAAATACTTGGTATAGAATGGAACGAATTCAAAACAAACGAGGAAATTAGAGAAATCGCCAATCAACCACTAATATCTTCAGTAATAAAGAAAAGACGATGGTCATACGTTGGACATGTGATGAGAAGAGATAATAATCGAATAGCAAAGCAAGCCCTCATATGGGAAACAACAGGTAAAAGAAAAAGAGGAAGACCCAGGGAGACACTGAGAAGAACATTGATGAGAGAGGCAAGAGCAGCAGGAATCGGCTCCCTCAATGAGATAGAACTGCTTGCACAGAACAGAGACAGATGGCGAGATTTAATAAAATATCTTTAAAAGAAAACTGCTAGAACAAAAATTCATATAGGAGAAGGTGTATCTTGGTCTACGCCCTATGGGCCGGTTATGGCTCGAAAGGTCAATAGATAGATAGAATAGTAGTGACAACATAAAATATAAACCTTGTGGTAATAGTAGTGACAACATAAAATATAAACCTTGTGGTAATGGTAGTGACAACATAAAATATAAACCTTGTGGTAATGGTAGTGACAACATAAAATATAAACCTTGTGGTAATAGTAGTGACAACATAAAATGAACCATTGGATCTTATTGCTTCATTTAACTGATAAGTCTGTTCAAACAATTATTCTAAAATAGTTTCTAGTTTGGTAGCATTTTATGATATCTCAAGGTTGCTACTGCTTCCACTTGGGGGACCTTCCTTGTGTCATGATCTTACTGTTTAACTAAGAAAGAGATTAAATACTAATTAACACTGACCATCGCTATGATAAATACAAGAATGTTACATTCTGATGACTGATGCTTTATACATCAGGATATATGCCATTGTGTTCAGTGCACATTTTTCAGTAATTACAAATGATGATATTACAGTTTATGTTTATATGATTTATTTAATGTGTATGTATCTTTCTTGAATAATTTCATATCCTGTCATTTCTATTAGAACCATCCCCATACATTATTCAGTTTTCAAATTTTTTGTTTTGAAACTAAAATATTGCTCTTTACTTAGAGTTTTTTTTACACCAAAGAGTGTACCTTTTTTCTTAAATTTAAATTATGATCAAGAATACATTTTCTAAAAGGCTAGCTATAACATTAAAAGATATATGTATTTGTTACTTTCAAATGACACCTTCCTAGAGTATGACACACATTTATGTTTTGTTACCTTGAGTATCGTAGATCGATATTAGTTTTATATCATCAACATTATGGGAGTGCAAGTATTTATCTCTTGACTAAGAACTAAAACTATTTTAGGAGACACAGTTGTAACTTCAGTTATCAAGAAATAATTGTGAATGTTTGTCAACCCTGAATTGTGTACCAGTGTTGTCTAGGCTTAACAAACATGAACTGGCTAACAAAATAGAAGTTGCTTTTAACCACTGATAACCATTACTACAGCTAGGTTAGTCTAACCAACTAATTTGTTGTATAAATACAACAAAGATGATGAATGTGATTCCTGAAAGATAAACAACCAATTTATAATACTAATATGATAATATGTGTTGTGGGTGCACTGACAAGATTTATATTAGAAATTAGGGTTGCTGTTGTTTCCCTGATGTGTCACATAACTAATATGTGTAGAACCACTGTTGATTATATTAGAAGAAGGATCTGCTTTGATGAACTTGTTCATTTGGTAGTGGACCAGAGGTTCAATCATCCGATTTTTGTGACTTCAGGGATTACCCACTCTCTGTAAACGAGAACCAGAATTTTTTTTTTTGCTGGAAAAGTAGAATGTCTTGGAGTGTACTAGCTACAACATCCATAAGTGTGACTACAACATCCATAAGTGTGACTACAACATCCATAAGTGTGGCTACAACATCCATAAGTGTGACTACAACATCCATAAGTGTGACTACAACATCCATAAGTGTGACTACAACATCCATAAGTGTGACTACAACATCCATAAGTGTGACTACAACATCCATAAGCGAGACTACAACATCCATAAGTGTGATGACATCCATAAGTGTGGCTACAACATCCATAAGTGTGACTACAACATCCATAAGTGTGACTACAACATCCATAAGTGTGACTACAACATCCATAAGTGTGACTACAACATCCATAAGTGTGACTACAACATCCATAAGTGTGATGACATCCATAAGTGTGACAACATCCATAAGTGTGACTACAACATCCATAAGCGTGACTACAACATCCATAAGTGTGATGACATCCATAAGTGTGACAACATCCATAAGTGTGACTACAACATCCATAAGTGTGACTACAACATCCATAAGTGTGACTACAACATCCATAAGCATGACTACAACATCCATAAGTGTGACTACAACATCCATAAGTGTGACTACAACATCCATAAGTGTGATGACATCCATAAGTGTGACGACATCCATAAGTGTGACTACAACATCCATAAGTGTGACTACAACATCCATAAGTGTGATGACATCCATAAGTGTGACGACATCCATAAGTGTGACTACAACATCCATAAGTGTGACTACAACATCCATAAGTGTGATGACTTCCATAAGTGTGACTAAAACATCCATAAGTATGACTACAACATCCATAAGTGTGACTACAACATCCATAAGTGTGACTACAACATCCATAAGTGTGACTACAACATCCATAAGTGTGACTACAACATTCATAAGTGTGACTACAACATCCATAAGTGTGACTACAACATCCATAAGTGTGACTACAACATCCATAAGTGTGACTACAACATCCATAAGTGTGACTACAACATCCATAAGTGTGACTACAACATCCATAAGTGTGACTACAACATCCATAAGTTTGACTACAACATCCATAACTGTGACTACAACATCCATAAGTGTGACTACAATATCCATAAGTGTGACAACATCCATAAGTGTGACTAGGGTCATGGAAAAACAGTGAAACTACAGCTGCCTTCTGTGTATGTTATTGGTACTGTTTAGTTTAGTATTTTATAACAGGAGTGAAGATTAAAGAAAGAGAGAAATCAAATATGTACATGATATGTACTAGTAGATGACAAACAATAAAACAACAAATGTGCTTGGCTTGAATCCATTAGGGAAAATGAAACAAATGTTAACTTAGAACATTTAGTGAAAATGAGTACAAAAGGACACCAAAAAAATGTTACAGAATCTGATAGTCACTAATATATATATATATAATGTATTTATTTATATGGATTGACAATTTCTGCTGAAGACTGGATGATTCATAAACAAAGAGCTAAGTCAAAAGACTTCTTCAGTGATCGGCTTTTGATCTGCATTTAGACAGTTGGACCAGCACGAATCTGAAACAAAACAGTCTGTTTCAGGTATTCACTGGTTCCCCATATTTTATCATGCATTGTTGCTTCTGTGGACCATATTATTGCTCTGAGAGTGATACAATCCTGTAGGATATACTCTGGAACTTGCTTGGATGCTCCACAATCGCATACTGCCGTGTCACTGAGTCCTATCTTGTGATGGACTCTAAGGCCACCTTTTCTAAGTGTGAATATCTTGGTCTGCTCATGTCTGCTCAACTTTTTAAAAATGTCAAGTTCTGGTTTCCATTTTTCAATCAGTTCTCTCCATTCTGTTTTCTAGCTTGCTTTAGGATTGCCTTTACTTCTTTGAGGCTCTCAAGTGGGCTGGACTGGTACTTTCTCATTTTCAGAAATGCCAAATGGTATCCAATGCACGACTAGTTCTGTTTGTTTTTTCCAGACAACATGCTTATGTTGCTCTTTATTTCTTTGATAAGTCTGTCCTGTTTTGTACTTCATATTTATTAATTGAGTTATTTGTGAGTTATCATTATTGCACCCCAAACATGACCATAGGTGCTCAGATCCCCTCCTCAGCATGTCCCACAGTATCCAGCAACTGACAACTCCAGCTCTGTTGGTTGATATTCCTCTTATGCTCCCACTGGGCCTCTCGATTAATATTGTTTTTAAGACTGACCACACGTCATATCTTATGTCAGTTTTTGGAGTTAGCAACTCTTGTTTGTTGAGAGTTTGGATGACTGTCTAGAGTGTCATGTGCTCTGCTCTGAAATGTGCGCAATATTCTCCTGTTGGGTGGGCGTGAAATTATGTGTGTTCCCTTTATGTTAGATGCCACTGCCTTCATTCTTTGTTGCTTCATATACAGAGCCACTGCCTTCATTCTTTGTTGCTTCATCTACAGAACCACTGCCTTCATTCTTTGTTGCTTCATCTACAGAGCCACTGCCTTCATTCTTTGTTCCTTCATATATAGAGCCACTGCCTTCATTCTTTGTTGCTTCATATACAGAGCCACTGCCTTCATTCTTTGTTCCTTCATATACAGAGCCACTGCCTTCATTCTTTGTTCCTTCATATACAGAGCCACTGCCTTCATTCTTTGTTGCTTCATCTACAGAGCCACTGCCTTCATTCTTTGTTCCTTCATATACAGGGCCACTGCCTTCATTCTTTGTTGCTTCATAAACAGAGCCACTGCCTTCATTCTTTGTTGCTTCATATACAGAGCCACTGCCTTCATTCTTTGCTGCTTCATATACAGAGCCACTGTAAATACTGATGCAGTACAAAAAAACGAACGTGTTATTTTCAATTTTTTTAACATGATCAAGTTTTATCGTGAGCCAGCCCCATAGTTCCTATTTAGCATAATTTATTATTGTTTTTTTTTTTGACTTTATTTTTTTAATGTATTTCTTCTTTACAATTTTGACAGTTTTTTTTATCATTTGACATCCATGATCACATTTTCAAAGTAGAACTACCATCTTATTAAAGTATATCTTCATGGCTGCTTTAAAACATCAAATAATAATTTGTCTTGTCTGCACTTAATGAGTGCATTGGTACCAACACAAGTTCTTGGAACCTAAAAAGGTATGTGGCAAGGATGTAATATTCTTGAGTTCCTGACTTTTACTGGAGAAGTTGGAACTCGAACTGCCAACAGGTGCTACAATACCAGGTCTTATATACCAGTAAATGTCACCAGTACAGGGAACTTGTCCTGCCTACTGTGCTACAATACCAGGTCTTATATACTAGTAAATGTCACCAGTACAGGGAACAAGTCCTGCCTACGGGTGCTACAATACCAGGTCTTCTATATATGTAAAGATCACCAGTACAGGGAACTCGCCCTGCCCACTGTGCTACAATACCAGGTCTTATATACCAGTAAATGTCACCAGTACAGGGAACTTGTCCTGCCAACTGTGCTACAATACCAGGTCTTCTATACCAGTAAATGTCACCAGTACAGGGAACTTGTCCTGCCAACTGTGCTACAATGCCAGGTCTTCTATACCAGTAAATGTCACCAGTACAGGGAACTCGTCCTGCCTACGGGTGCTACAATAGCAGGTCTTCTATACCAGTAAATGTCACCAGTACAGGGAACTCGTCCTGTCAACAGGTGCTACAATACAGGTCTTATATACCAGTAAATGTCACCAGTACAGGGAACTTGTCCTGCCAACATGTGCTACAATAACAGGTCTTATATACCAGTAAATGTCACCAGTACAGGGAACTCGTCCTGCCTACTGTGCCACAATACAATGTCTTCTATACCAGTAAAGGTCACCAGTACTGGGAACTCGTCCTGCCTACGGGTGCTACAATACCAGGTCTTCTATACCAGTAAATGTCACCAGTACAGGGAACTCATCCTGCCAACAGGTGCTACAATACCAGGTCTTCTATACCAGTAAAGGTCACCAGTACAGGGAATTCGTCCTGCCAACAGGTGCTACAATACCAGGTCTTCTATACCAGTAAAGGTCACCAGTACACGGAACTCGTCATGCCTACGGGTGTACAATACCAGGTCTTCTATACCAGTAAATGTCACCAGTACAGGGAACTCGTCCTGCCAACAGGTGCTACAATACCAGGTCTTCTATACCAGTAAATGTCACCAGTACAGGGAACTCGTCCTGCCAACTGTGCTACAATACCAGGTCTTCTATACCAGTAAATGTCACCAGTACAGTGAACTCGTCCTGCCTACTGTGCTACAATACCAGGTCTTCTATACCAGTAAAGGTCACTAGTATAGTGAACTCGTTTTGCCTGCAGGTGCTACAATACCAGGTCTTATATACCAGTAAATGTCACCAGTACAGGGAACTCGTCCTGCCTACGGGTGCTACAATACCAGGTCTTCTATACTAGTAAATGTCACCAGTACAGGGAACTCATCCTGCCAGCAGGTGCTACAATACCAGGTCTTCTATACCAGTAAAGGTCACCAGTACAGGGAACTCGTCCTGCCAACAGGTGCTACAATACCAGGTCTTATATACCAGTAAATGTCACCAGTACAGGGAACTCATCCTGCCAACAGGTGCTACAATACCAGGTCTTCTATACCAGTAAAGGTCACCAGTACAGGGAACTTGTCCTGCCAACAGGTGCTACAATACCAGGTCTTCTATACCAGTAAATGTCACCAGTACAGGGAACTTGTCCTGCCTACTGTGATACAATACCAGGTCTTCTATACCAGTAAATGTCACCAGTACAGGGAACTCGTCCTGCCAACAGGTGCTACAATACCAGATCTTCTATACCAGTAAATGTCACCAGTACAGGGAACTCGTCCTGCTTACGGGTGCTACAATACCAGGTCTTAAATACCAGTAAAGGTCACCAGTATAGGGAACTCGTCCTTCCAACTGTGCTACAATACCAGGTCTTCTATACCAGTAAATATCACCAGTACAGTGAACTCGTCCTGCCAAAAGGTGCTTCAATACCAGGTATTCTATATTAGTAAATGTCACCAGTACAGGGTACTTGTCCTGCCTACGGGTGCTACAATACCAGGTCTTCTATACCAGTAAAGGTCACCAGTACAGGGAACTCGTCCTGCCTACGGGTGCTACAATACCAGGTCTTCTATACCAGTAAAGGTCACCAGTACAGGGAACTCGTCCTGCCAACAGGTGCTACAATATCAGATCTTCTATACCAGTAAAGATCACCAGTACAGGGAACTCGTCCTGCCTACGGGTGCTACAATAGCAGGTCTTCTATACCAGTAAATGTCACCAGTACAGGGAACTTGTCCTGCCTACTGTGCTACAATACCAGGTCTTCTATACCAGTAAAGGTCACCAGTACAGGGAACTCGTCCTGCCTACGGGTGTACAATACCAGGTCTTCTATACCAGTAAAGGTCACCAGTACACGGAACTCGTCATGCCTACGGGTGTACAATACCAGGTCTTCTATACCAGTAAATGTCACCAGTACAGGGAACTCGTCCTGCCAACAGGTGCTACAATACCAGGTCTTCTATACCAGTAAATGTCACCAGTACAGGGAACTCGTCCTGCCAACTGTGCTACAATACCAGGTCTTCTATACCAGTAAATGTCACCAGTACAGTGAACTCGTCCTGCCTACTGTGCTACAATACCAGGTCTTCTATACCAGTAAAGGTCACTAGTATAGTGAACTCGTTTTGCCTGCAGGTGCTACAATACCAGGTCTTCTATACCAGTAAATGTCACCAGTACAGGGAACTTGTCCTGCCTCCGGGTGTACAATACCAGGTCTTCTATACCAGTAAAGGTCACCAGTACAGGGAAGTCGTCCTGCCTACGGGTGCTACAATACCAGGTCTTCTATACCAGTAAAGGTCACCAGTACAGGGAAGTTATCCTGCCTACTGTGCTACAATACCAGGTCTTCTATACCAGTAAATGTCACCAGTACAGGGAACTCGTCCTGCCTACTGTGCTACAATACCAGGTCTTCTATACCATTAAATATCACCAGTACAGTGAACTCGTCCTGCCTACTGTGCTACAATACCAGGTCTTCTATACCAGTAAATGTCACCAGTACAGAGAACTCTTCCTGCCTACTGTGCAACAATAGCAGGTCTTCTATACCAGTAAATGTCACCAGTACAGTGAACTTGTCCTGCCTACGGGTGTACAATACCAGGTCTTCTATACCAGTAAAGGTCACCAGTACAGGGAACTCGTCCTGCCTACGGGTGTACAATATCAGGTCTTCTATACCAGTAAAGATCACCAGTACAGGGAACTCGTCCTGCCTACGGGTGTACAATATCAGGTCTTCTATACCAGTAAATTTCACCAGTACAGGGAACTCGTCCTGCCTACGGATGCTACAATACCAGGTCTTCTATACCAGTAAAGGTCACCAGTATAGGGAACTCGTCCTGCATACTGTGCTACAATACCAGGTCTTCTATACCATTAAATATCACCAGTACAGAGAACTCGTCCTGCCTACTGTGCTACAATACCAGGTCTTCTATACCAGTAAATGTCACCAGTACAGAGAACTCGTCCTGCCTACTGTGCTACAATACCAGGTCTTCTATACCAGTAAATGTCACCAGTACAGGGAACTTGTCCTGCCAACTGTGCTACAATGCCAGGTCTTCTATACCAGTAAATGTCACCAGTACAGGGAACTCGTCCTGCCTACGGGTGCTACAATAGCAGGTCTTCTATACCAGTAAATGTCACCAGTACAGGGAACTCGTCCTGTCAACAGGTGCTACAATACAGGTCTTATATACCAGTAAATGTCACCAGTACAGGGAACTTGTCCTGCCAACATGTGCTACAATAACAGGTCTTATATACCAGTAAATGTCACCAGTACAGGGAACTCGTCCTGCCTACTGTGCCACAATACAATGTCTTCTATACCAGTAAAGGTCACCAGTACTGGGAACTCGTCCTGCCTACGGGTGCTACAATACCAGGTCTTCTATACCAGTAAATGTCACCAGTACAGGGAACTCATCCTGCCAACAGGTGCTACAATACCAGGTCTTCTATACCAGTAAAGGTCACCAGTACAGGGAATTCGTCCTGCCAACAGGTGCTACAATACCAGGTCTTCTATACCAGTAAAGGTCACCAGTACACGGAACTCGTCATGCCTACGGGTGTACAATACCAGGTCTTCTATACCAGTAAATGTCACCAGTACAGGGAACTCGTCCTGCCAACAGGTGCTACAATACCAGGTCTTCTATACCAGTAAATGTCACCAGTACAGGGAACTCGTCCTGCCAACTGTGCTACAATACCAGGTCTTCTATACCAGTAAATGTCACCAGTACAGTGAACTCGTCCTGCCTACTGTGCTACAATACCAGGTCTTCTATACCAGTAAAGGTCACTAGTATAGTGAACTCGTTTTGCCTGCAGGTGCTACAATACCAGGTCTTATATACCAGTAAATGTCACCAGTACAGGGAACTCGTCCTGCCTACGGGTGCTACAATACCAGGTCTTCTATACTAGTAAATGTCACCAGTACAGGGAACTCATCCTGCCAGCAGGTGCTACAATACCAGGTCTTCTATACCAGTAAAGGTCACCAGTACAGGGAACTCGTCCTGCCTACGGGTGTACAATACCAGGTCTTCTATACCAGTAAAGGTCACCAGTACACGGAACTCGTCATGCCTACGGGTGTACAATACCAGGTCTTCTATACCAGTAAATGTCACCAGTACAGGGAACTCGTCCTGCCAACAGGTGCTACAATACCAGGTCTTCTATACCAGTAAATGTCACCAGTACAGGGAACTCGTCCTGCCAACTGTGCTACAATACCAGGTCTTCTATACCAGTAAATGTCACCAGTACAGTGAACTCGTCCTGCCTACTGTGCTACAATACCAGGTCTTCTATACCAGTAAAGGTCACTAGTATAGTGAACTCGTTTTGCCTGCAGGTGCTACAATACCAGGTCTTCTATACCAGTAAATGTCACCAGTACAGGGAACTTGTCCTGCCTCCGGGTGTACAATACCAGGTCTTCTATACCAGTAAAGGTCACCAGTACAGGGAAGTCGTCCTGCCTACGGGTGCTACAATACCAGGTCTTCTATACCAGTAAAGGTCACCAGTACAGGGAAGTTATCCTGCCTACTGTGCTACAATACCAGGTCTTCTATACCAGTAAATGTCACCAGTACAGGGAACTCGTCCTGCCTACTGTGCTACAATACCAGGTCTTCTATACCATTAAATATCACCAGTACAGTGAACTCGTCCTGCCTACTGTGCTACAATACCAGGTCTTCTATACCAGTAAATGTCACCAGTACAGAGAACTCTTCCTGCCTACTGTGCAACAATAGCAGGTCTTCTATACCAGTAAATGTCACCAGTACAGTGAACTTGTCCTGCCTACGGGTGTACAATACCAGGTCTTCTATACCAGTAAAGGTCACCAGTACAGGGAACTCGTCCTGCCTACGGGTGTACAATATCAGGTCTTCTATACCAGTAAAGATCACCAGTACAGGGAACTCGTCCTGCCTACGGGTGTACAATATCAGGTCTTCTATACCAGTAAATTTCACCAGTACAGGGAACTCGTCCTGCCTACGGATGCTACAATACCAGGTCTTCTATACCAGTAAAGGTCACCAGTATAGGGAACTCGTCCTGCATACTGTGCTACAATACCAGGTCTTCTATACCATTAAATATCACCAGTACAGAGAACTCGTCCTGCCTACTGTGCTACAATACCAGGTCTTCTATACCAGTAAATGTCACCAGTACAGAGAACTCGTCCTGCCTACTGTGCTACAATAGCAGGTCTTCTATACAAGTAAATGTCACCAGTACAGTGAACTCGTCCTGCCTACAGGTGCTACAATACCAGGTCTTCTATACCAGTAAATGTCACCAGTACAGAGAACTCGTCCTGCCTACTGTGCAACAATACCAGGTCTTCTATACCAGTAAATGTCACCAGTACAGGGAACTCGTCCTGCCTACGGGTGCTAAAATAGCAGGTCTTCTATACCAGTAAATGTCACCAGTACAGGGAACTCGTCCTGCCTACGGGTGCTACAATAGCAGGTCTTCTATACCAGTAAATGTCACCAGTACAGGGAATTTATCCTGCCTACGGGTGCTACAATACCAGGTCTTATATACCAGTAAAAGTCACCAGTACAGGGAACTTGTCCTGCCTACTGTGCTACAATACCAGGTCTTATATACCAGTAAAGGTCACCAGTACAGGGAACTTGTCCTGCCTACTGTGCTACAATACCAGGTCTAATATACCAGTAAAGGTCACCAGTACAGGGAACTTGTCCTGCCCACTGTGCTACAATACCAGGTCTTATATACCAGTAAATGTCACCAGTACAGGGAACTTGTCCTGCCAACTGTGCTACAATACCAGGTCTTATATACCAGTAAAAGTCACCAGTATATGGATCTTGTCCTGCCTACAGGTGCTATAATACAATGTCTTATATACCAGTAAAGGTTACCAGCACAGGGATCATGGCGATCCTTGCAAACACTTGTCAGCCTGTTTTTTTGCAGACTTTTGCCTGTGAAATTCACTTTTGGAGGTTGTAGTGAAGTCGGCTGGTAACTACCAACCCTACTGTTGCGATAGCTATTATAGACGCTTGGGTTCCTCTAACTCTTCTTCTTCCTTTCAGCTCCCTGTGGAGCATAGGTCTTCAACAAACACTTTCCAAGCCGTTCTGTTTCTTGCCATTCTTTTAAGATCACTCCATGTCTTCCCCATCGTCTTCATCTCTGCTTCCATCTGTCTTCTCCAAGATTATTTTGGTCTTCCTCTTTGTCTCTTCCACTTGGAATTCCAGAAAAGCACTTGTCGTGTAATACTCACAGTTGGCTTCTACAGAGTGTGTCCTATCCACCACAATAATCTTGATCTCTTTATCCACTTGTATTTGACTGTTGTTTTTCCATAATTCTATGTTAGTAATTTTGTTCTGCCATTTCCATCCCTTTAGTTTGCGCTAGCAGCTATTAATGTATAATTCCTCTAATCAAAGCGAGATTTTAAATATTGCAATCTCCAAGTTCTGCATGTTGATGCAGGGGATCGTATCTGTCCCGAACTTTCTGTATCGACAATCGTATATTCTTCTTCGATGCTCACCTCACAACCACTGACCTTCATCATCCTCCCTGAAATAGACGATAAGTGGGCGATCACTGGTTTGTGGCACAACATGGCACACATTATGGCACATCCATGTTTTGGGCACCGATTTAATTTCCCACTTCGATTCCTACTTCCTTGGCCAGACTAGATAGTTTCTCTCCATGGGGCACTGTTGGGGTGTGGAGTAGGGTATGGATCAGTTCTGCTGCTCGTCGAACCTGACGCACGCAGACAGCTGTTAGCCACTGACCGCTCTCAACCTTGACCCTCTATTTGTTTACTTCTGTTGTTGATATATCATGTTCTTTAACTCATTGTTATCTTTTCTCTCTCTTTCTCTTTCCTCCAAACCTTTTTTCTATCTCTTCTCCCTTATTGTTTCACCTTATTGTCTCGTCACGTGACCAAAATGACGTCAAGCGTGTCCTCCCAATGTCGGTCACAAGCTTTTTTTTTCTTTTGCTTTGGCCTCTCTTAAAATGTTCTTGTTACTCACTGTAGCTCTTCTCGCATGGCATTCTCGACATTCTTCTGTGCTGTCCATGGCATTCTCGACATTCTTCTGTCCTGTCCATGGCATTCTCAACATTCTTCTGTTCTGTCCATGGCATTCTCAACATTCTTCTGTCCTGTCCATGGCATTCTCAACATTCTTCTGTCCTGCCCATGGCATTCTCTACATTCTTCTGTCCTGTCCGTGGCATTCTCGACATTCTTCTTTCCTGTCCATGGCATTCTCGACATTCTTCTGTCCTGTCCATGGCATTCTCGACATTCTTATATCCTGTCCATGGCATTCTCGACATTCTTATATCCTGTCCATGGCATTCATTCTCAACATTCTTCTGTCCTGTCCATGGCATTCTCGACATTCTTCTGTCCTGTCCATGGCATTCTCAACATTCTTCTGTTCTGTCCATGGCATTCTCAACATTCTTCTGTCCTGTCCATGGCATTCTCAACATTCTTCTGTCCTGCCCATGGCATTCTCTACATTCTTCTGTCCTGTCCGTGGCATTCTCGACATTCTTCTTTCCTGTCCATGGCATTCTCGACATTCTTCTGTCCTGTCCATGGCATTCTCGACATTCTTCTGTCCTGTCCATGGCATTCTCAACATTCTTCTGTGTTGTCCATGGCATTCTCAACATTCGTCTGTCCTGTCCATAGCATTCTCGACATTTTTCTGTCTTGTCCATGACAATCTCGACATTCTTCTGTGCTGTCCATGGTATTTTCAACATTCGTCTGTCCTGTCCATGGCATTCTCAACATTCTTCTGTGATGTCCATGGCATTTTCAACATTCGTTTGTCCTGTCCATGGCATTCTCAACATTCTTCTGTGCTATCCATGGCATTCTCAACATTAGACTGTGCTGCCCATGACATTCTCAACATTAGTCTGTGCTGCCCATGGCATTCTCAACATTAGTCTGTCCTGTCCATGACATTCTCAACATTAGTCTGTGCTGCCCATAGCATTCTCAACATTAGTCTGTGCTGTCCATGACATCCTCAATATTAGTCTGTGCTGTCCATGACATTCTCAACATTCATCTGTGCTGTCCATGACATTCTCAACATTAGTCTGTGCTGTCCGTGGCATTCTCAACATTAGTCTGTGCTGTCCATGACATTCTCAACATTAGTCTGTGCTTTCCGTGGCATTATCAACATTAGTCTGTGCTGTCCATGACATTCTCAATATTAGTATGTGCTGTCCATGACATTCTCAACATTCAGTCTGTGCTGTCCGTGGCATTCTCGACATTAATCTGTGCTGTCCATGACATTCGCAACATTAGTCTGTGCTGCCCATGGCATTCTCAACATTCGTCTGTGCTGTCCATGGCATTCTCAACATTAGTCTGTGCTATCCGTGGCATTCTTAACATTAGTCTGTGCTGTCCATGACATTCACAAAATTAGTCTGTGCTGTCCATGTCATTCTCAACGTTAGTTTGTGTTGTCCGTGGCATTCTCAACGTTAGTCTGTGCTGTCCGTGACATTCTCAACATTAGTCTGTGCTGTCCGTGGCATTCTCAACATTAGTCTATGCTGTCTGTGGCATTCTCAACATTAGTCTGTGCTGTCCGTGGAATTCTCAAAATTAGTCTGTGCTCCCTGTGGCATTCTCAACATTAGTCTGTGCTGTTTGTGGCATTCTCAACATTAGTCTGTGCTGTCTGTGGCATTCTCAACATTAGTCTGTGCTGTCAGTGGCATTCTCAACATTAGTCTGTGCTGTCCATGACATTCTCAACATTAGTCTGTGCTGTCCATGACATTCTCAACATTAGTCTGTGCTGTCCATGGCATTCTCAACATTAGTCTGTGCTGTCCGTGTCATTCTCAACAATCGTCTGTGCTGCCCGTGGCATTCTCAACATTAGTCTGTGCTGTCCGTGGCAATCTCAACATTCTTCTGTGCTGCTCATGGTATTTTCAACATTCTTCTGTAAAACCACATTTCTGCAGCCTTCAAAGATTTTCTTGTCAGTATCACAGTTACCCATAATTCACTTCCATATGTCAGAAATGGATACACAGACAAGTGAAGAACTCTTTTTGTTGCTCCATTGTCATCGATGTGTTATGCAATATTTTGTTTCCCTATTCTTTGGATTGCAACCTTTGCCTGACCGATGTTGTGCTACTCTCAGTATACTACCTCAATAAGAGATTGATGAAATTTAAACTATACAAACATCAAAATATCAAACTATACAAACATCAAAATATCAAACTATAGAACTAGATCAAATCACCTCAAAAACTTGACATGATATAATCTTGATGACGACTTCTATGATATCTTCGTGCCACAACAAATCTCAGAAAATGTTTTACTATAAAGTTTTTTTTTTTTATCTATTAAAACATGACCTATATTGCAGTCTGTAGAAATGTATGTCCTAATAATTAATATACAAGAATTCAATGTTGGTCGAAAGCTGGTAGTTGAGTGGTTTATTCGCTTCTTGACATGAAAGGTCCAGGTTTAATTTCCACAAATGGTGATTTTTTTTTTCCTGACGGACAATGCTCCGGGGTTCACCAAGCCTCTAAAGATGGGTAACAATTTTTTCCTGGGAAGTATTAGCGGCCTGGCGTAATATCGACCACATCACAAAAATATGCAATTGTTCATAAGAAATATGATAACTAACACCATATTATCAAAACGCCGCATAGCATGTAGAGAACCTTTACTTTACTCTCTCCGGTTGGTAAGAAGTCAAAAGCACAACAGAACTAGAGACAGGAAAGTGGTTTTCACATAGAAACGGTTACTCAGGACGTGACGATCCCTTGATTTGATAAGCTAACGGTGATAAACTTAGAATAATGGAGCAGTCCAGACAAACGGCAGGCAATAGATGGAGGGGAATGGGTACATCAGCCCTGCCTCGGTGTTAGTACAGCCTAGCCGCTAACGTCTCACATGATGTGATCATCATTTTACAAGTTACAGACCTGACCAGACTGAAAATTCACAGACTTCTTGGCGTAGAAATGTGTTCTCATTCTGCTGAATTAGCCAACCAACCAATCAACCAACCCAGTGTAACGGTTAGTGAAAGACCCCTCCTGATGTATTCATTCTGGTTACACTTTGCAACATGTTGAGCTCACATTGACCTCCCAAACAAACTGGTTATATCTTGATTGATAGTCGTTTATTTTGTTGTGCCCACAGACAAAAAGAACATCTCAATCATAGGCGGTAAGCAGTTTGATGTTCACTCCAAGACAAGAGTGCTTTCATCTTGTTCATTCTTCACACGACTGTTTGTGGTCCACATGCCTGTGAACACGATTCCCTCATTGAAATAACTAAATCACACGTATTATGCATGTCTGCACATTCGTTTAACTTTTGTTTTCTTACAATTATTTCATTTTTTAAAAATATAATAAGTACACATATCGCATGATATATTTATTTTGTGAGGTGTGTTTATTTATACATGCGGCATGGGGGAAAAGTCAGCACTGTCTGTGGTTTTGTATGTACAGACATCATGAACACAATCTTCTATATAAAAATCTGCACTGTTTGTGGTATTGTATGTACAGACATCATGAACACAATTTTTTTTTCCGTTCATTATGCCAATCTGTCTACTTTTTTAAAATTTCGTTTAATTTGTGCCCTAAATTCTTCATTCTGCGATTTATAGACGTATGTAAACGTGACATGAAGACTCTGAACATAAACCCTGCAGCCTGGGAAGACATAGCTGTAGACTGTGATCTTTGGAAACACACTCTAAAGCTTCAACTCAAACAAGAAGCAGACAGATTCATAAAGAACAAAATAACATTTCTTGGGGTGCTTCAAAATCCATAGTCCTCTATGACTGACGTAGGCTGTTGCTACTACTATTATCACAACTACTATTACTACTGTTACTACTACTACTTTTACTACTACTACTACCACTACTACTACTACTACCACTACTACTACTACCGCTACTACTACTACCACTACTACTACTACTACTACTACTACTACTACTACTACCGCTACTACTACTACCACTACTACTACTACCACTACTACTACTACCACTACTACTACTACCACTACTACTACTACTACCGCTACTACTACTACCGCTACTACTACTACTTTTACTACTACTACTACTACTACTACTACTACTACTACCGCTACTACTATTACTTTTACTACTACTACTACTACTACCGCTACTACCACTTTTACTACTACTACTACTACTACCGCTACTACTATTACTTTTACTACTACTACTACTACTACCGCTACTACAACTTTTACTACTACTACTACTACTACTACCGCTACTACCACTTTTACTACTACTACTACTACTAGTACCGCTACTACCACTTTTACTACTACTACTACTACTACCACTTTTACTACTACTATTACTACTGTTACTACTACTACTTCTTTATACTACTGCTATTAATACTAATGCTACAACTACTACTACTATCGCTACCACTACGACTACTACTGCTACTATAACTACTGTTACTACTACTACTGCTACTGTTAATACTAATGCTACCACTACTACTACTGCTACTATTAATACTAATGCTACCACTACTACTACTGCTACCACTACTACTATTACTACTGCTACTATTAATACTAATGCTACCACTACTACTGCTGCTACTACATCTACTACTACTGCTACTACCACTACTACTGCTGCTTCTACTACTACTACTTCTACTACTACTACATCTTTCAGTGTTATCTCCAATGTATAATTTCTTAAAAGTAGACATATCGGTACTATGACATATGATATATTATACCATGGGACATACTTACCCGTAGGGATATCAGTCTAGACCATTAGAAACTGCCGGTCTTAGTTCTATCATCTATTGTGTATCAATAACGTAAATAACATGTTCTATAAAGAACAGTCAACATATTTGTATTGATAAATTAATTGCTTCAATGTTCTTTTTACGTCATGTTGGCCATGAACGACATGGGCGTCTCAACGGTGTTCAAGAACGGAGGCGCTAGTCAGCACCAGTGCTGAAAGAGGTCAGCGACTCATAGCTGACAGGGCCAGAGTTCGTGAACCAGAACTACCCAGTACTAACTCCATGTCCTCGTAATACCCCAGCCCAACTTACCAATTTGGCGAAACGAGTAGGGACGTCAACCCGGTCCTCACAAAGACTGCTGAAGATAGAAGTGATGTGCTCAAAGATCGCAACTTGCTAGAACTGTCAACAGCACAACGCAGCTGAGACACGTAAAGGAAGAAGAGAAAGGCGTAATACGTTTTTTTTTCTTTTCTCTTTTTTATTACTTCTTTTCTTTTCTCTTTTTTATTACTTTTTTCTTTCTTTTTTTCTTTTTTTTCTCTTCTTCATTTTCTTTTCTTTTTTCTTCTTTTTTGAATTTTTTCTTTCTTGTCTCCTTTTTTCTTTTTTCTTTTTCCTTTATTTTTGCCTTTTTATGTTGGGGGTGGTGGAAGGGAAGGAGTGGTGAAATGCTTTCAGTGTTTCCATGTTCCCCTACAGGCAGGACTCTCAGACAAAGTCTGGGACTTCGCATTCTGGTATGAGCTGTCTGTCGTTTTGTGAGACTTTGCATTCTGGTATGGGTTGTCTGTCGTTTTGTGAGACTTCGCATTCTGGTATGGGTTGTCTGTCGTTTTGTGAGACTTCGCATTCTGGTATGAGTTGTCTGTCGTTTTGTGGGACTTCGCATTCTGGTATGGGTTGTCTGTCGTTTTGTGGGACTTCGCATTCTGGTATGAGTTGTCTGTCGTTTTGTGGGACTTCGCATTCTGGTATGGGTTGTCTGTCGTTTTGTGGGACTTCGCATTCTGGTATGAGTTGTCTGTCGTTTTGTGGGACTTCGCATTCTGGTATGGGTTGTCTGTCGTTTTGTGAGACTTCGCATTCTGGTATGAGTTGTCTGTCGTTTTGTGGGACTTCGCATTCTGGTATGGGTTGTCTGTCGTTTTGTGGGACTTCGCATTCTGGTATGAGTTGTCTGTCGTTTTGTGAGACTTCGCATTCTGGTATGAGTTGTCTGTCGTTTTGTGGGACTTCGCATTCTGGTATGGGTTGTCTGTCGTTTTGTGGGACTTCGCATTCTGGTATGAGTTGTCTGTCGTTTTGTGAGACTTCGCATTCTGGTATGAGTTGTCTGTCGTTTTGTGAGACTTCGCATTCTGGTATGAGTTGTCTGTCGTTTTGTGAGACTTCGCATTCTGGTATGAGTTATCTGTCGTTTTGTGGGACTTCGCATTCTGGTATGGGTTGTCTGTCGTTTTGTGGGACTTCGCATTCTGGTATGGGTTGTCTGTCGTTTTGTGGGACTTCGCATTCTGGTATGAGTTATCTGTCGTTTTGTGGGACTTCGCATTCTGGTATGGGTTGTCTGTCGTTTTGTGGGACTTCGCATTCTGGTATGAGTTATCTGTCGTTTTCCCTGTAGATTTTTCTAGTTTCTCTCCCAAACGTTTGTACCTAGATTAACGGTTTATTCCCCAATTATCTCATCTTGGGAACCACTCTCAAATTGTCCACTTCTCTCCCCTGTTCTTCATTACTCAACTGACGTCACCGTTCTATTAATAAATTGCTGACTTCATATCTACCTTCTATCTCCCACACCTCCACATATTTTTTTTCGTGTATACAGGTAATCTGTTAAAAATAACCAACAGTTTTACAGTTGGCGTTTTACAGCTAATTTTACAGTTTTTACTCATCGCGTGAAGTGCCTTAGAATCACGACAGGTATCAGTCTGAGAGATAACTTTAGCCACGAATACAAAAACAAACACACTAGGAATAATGT
The DNA here is from genome assembly GCA_032433765.1 of Megaustenia siamemsis. Classification (NCBI taxonomy): domain Eukaryota; kingdom Metazoa; phylum Mollusca; class Gastropoda; order Stylommatophora; family Ariophantidae; genus Megaustenia; species Megaustenia siamemsis. The sequence continues at coordinate 83,713,786 of JAVIAB010000156.1, read as the reverse complement.
CCGCCATTCATTACATAAAGAAGCATCAGATAACACGGTTTAGTCACGTGATAAGGCCGAACAAAACGAAACACAACGAGGCTTCAACAAACATGCGAGATCAAGTCGATGCGCCGAAAATGGGAGATTAATTGATGGGATTTAAGAGATGCTAGCAAACAGCAAGAGAGTCCAACAAAAAAACAAAGGACTAGAAATCTAAGGATCTATTATGTCCCCTCGATGATAACAGGCAAATGCGAAAGAAAAGAAGTGGTAAAAGTTGCGGTAGTAGTAGCCGTGGTGGTGGTAGTAGTGGTGGTGATAGTAGTGGTTGAGGTAGTAATGGTGATGGTAGAAGTGATGGTGGTAGTAGCGGTAGTGGTGGTTGTAGTGGTGGTAGTTATGGTGGTACTAGTAGTAGTAGTGGTAGTAGTAGTAGAAGTGTAGTAGTAGTAGTAGTAGTAGTAGTAGTAGTAGTAATAGGCGTAGTAGTAGTGGTAGTGGTAAAATATTGGCTGATCATTAACGGTCTCGCTATATGTGCTGAAGAATAGCCTAACACTTCAACCACTGATTCATGATGGCCAGTGTTTCAGCTGACTTATCTTCCTCGCCTCACGTGTCCACAACTCTACAATCACTTGATACTCAGTCAATGAATTTATTTCTGTTTGTGGATTGTTTCAATCAGGATTGCGAGTCAGTCACCCACGATACACGGCTTACAGCTGTCCTATCTCAATCTATACCAATCGAAATGACATCAGTAGAAACTGTGTAGCTGATAAAGTGAAATGATATTGTCTTAACATGTGACCCGCGACACACCAGAGATATGTACATTCATTAGCGTGCACGCAGCCTTTGTGAGCGGGAAGGGGAGATAACTATATTGGAGTTAGAAAGGTTAAATTATCAGCGACGGACAGTGAGTTCAAAACTTGAGGAGGCCATGACGTGATGACTGGTCGTATTACATGTATACAAAATACATATATACTTGTATAAACTTACTTTAGGCTATCACTTGAACAGCAAATTCTGCAAAATAGTTCTTTCAATTATTGCCATTAATTATCATAATTACATTTTAAAACTATATTTAGTTATTTGCAATGTATGTTATGAAAACAACACGGTTTTTCTTTTATCTTAACAACTCTTACAGTTTTGTTCAGGTTTTCTACATAAAGACCCAGCGCAGTATTTAAGGAGGCTACTAGTTAACCTAACCTCCTTCCTGTTGTACTCCTATATGTTACGATAAAGAGATACAAAGCAACATATTAGTTGAACCACTGTTGCCATGGCAACCAGGGAGGTGATTGCTGAAAGGCCTACCTAGATCACATACATATTGTAAGGGCGATAAATGTCGTTGTGTTGTAGTAGGTTTTATATCCATAGACATTGAAGTCCATTAGTAACGGCTCGAAATACTTGAGCTCTTTTGGTATACAGTGGCTAGCGGTGGTTGTACACTGACATTTAACTCATTGAGCTGGAATGTGATTGTGTTATGTGTTCTGATAAAATATTAGAGAGGTCGTGATCTCCGTTGCCTCCACTGGATATCCGCCGCTGCAAGTTGAACTGTTCTCTCGTGACTGGGAACCAAATACTGAGGAGAAAGTGATCCCAACTGATTCCGTTGTCTTCAACTTCCATTTATATACCGAGGCGTAGTCGAGGGCAGTTGGGGACAGGAAATGAGAGCACTGAACTCTGCTTTAAATACGGTATTCTTGGAGTAAAGTATAGTCGCTAACTTATAGGCCAACGGCTTCATGTAATAGAGCATAGTCGCTAACTTATATCCCGACAGTATCCTAGAGTAGAGCATAGTCGCTAACTTATAGGCCAACAGCTTCATGTAATAGAGCATAGTTGCTAACTTATATCCCGACAGTGTCCTAGAGTAAAGCATAGTCGCTAACTTATATCCCGACAGTGTCCTAGAGTAGAGCATAGTCGCTAACTTATATCCCGACAGTGTCCTAGAGTAGAGCGTAGTCGCTAACTTATATCCCGACAGTATCCTAGAATAGAGCATAGTCGCTAACTTATATCCAACATTGGTTGGACAGTCATTTCGCTAGCCTGAACTGGTCTTGGATGGTCAAAACATACACGGATGCCCCGAATGAGAAACTATTTAGCATTGGGTCAGAGGTCAGAGACATTTAGACTACTCGATGAGTAACCAACAAACTATTTTAGAGACGTTCTTTACGTCATGTCGCTTCTTAGACAATCGTCATTAAGCTGCCATCTTGTGTGATGTGTCCGCATCAAAGACTGCCTGCAGTAAATCTCCGGTTTCTCTTGTCAATATTCCTTTTTGCTCTTACTTTTACATGTTGGTACTTGTTCGCTGTCCTTTATGTCAGTCTCTCTCCTGTAGCTCTGCCGTCCTTTTCAAAGGTTGTCTTATATGTTTTCGTTATTCAGAATAGTAGGGTTATCAGTGCGGTGTCAACATGCGCACAATTGTTCACTTATTGAATAACGCCACATTACCCAAAAATGTCCCCACGGTTGAAAAATATAGACACAAACACTTGAAGCGTGTCAGGAATCGTTTCTTTATCACCACCACCACACCACCATCAGGTTTACAGAACGTTGCATTCACCACAGCCCGTTTGAAAGAAGCTCTGTCCCTAGCCATATCCTTCACTTCTTCTGTTGTCGTGTTCAAGGTCCCCTTGATGTCTTGAAACCACCTTCCTCTTGGTCTGCCTCTGATCCGTCGCCCAGGAATTGTTTTTTCCTTTATTGTTCATTCCAGTTGTGTTGTGTTTTTTGACGTGGCCACAGTATTTTAATTTTTCTATGTAGAATGGTGTCTATAAGCCAGTCCTTTTTAATGTTTAAATCGTTTAATTTTAATATTTCTTTATTGCTCTTTTTCGTTATCCAAGATATATTAAAGATTTGTCATTACCATCCTGTTTCCAATGAATCTGTTTTATTCCTTGCTGTTTCCGAGATTGTCCATGATTCACAAGCGTTTGTTCTTTTTGACTGTCACGATTTCTCGTCAGTCTACAATCAGTAGTTTCCCGCTGCTTTCTGATTGCTTCTGGCCACCTTAGGTCCCTGTGTGCCCTGAGCCCTATACCAGGCTGTACCAGGTGCTACCTTCAAGACCGTTGTCGACCGAGTCGATCCCCGGCATTTCTCTCTTTGTCATATATTTATATATTTTTGTTTCATTCCTAGGTTCTCTGAACCGTGTTTTCTCTTTACTTTTATTTTCCATCAGATGTGTTCCATACATTGCAAGCTCTCACGTATCAGTCATCGACACTGAACTCATCTGTGTCACTCATTAAATGTGTCTCTCCCTCCTACCATCCCCTCCTACCATCCCCGCCTCTCAGCCGTGCCCATCAAGATCACATTACAATTTTTAAAAATATGATTAATGCGTTTATTAAATGTGAACATCATAGCCGTGAATTTGATGTTGTTGATGGGGAAGTGTAATGGCTTCAGCCATTCTGTCTCGTCCGCTGTCACTTGGTCTCAGCTTGGGAAGTGTAATGGCTTCAGCCAGTCTGTCTCGTCCGTCTGTCACTTGGTCTCAGCTTGGGAAGTGTAATGGCTTCAGCCAGTCTGTCTCGTCCGTCCATCACTTGGTCTCAGCTTGGAAGTGTAATGGCTTCAGCCAGTCTGTCTCGTCCGTCTTTCACTTGGTCTCAGCTTGGGAAGTGTATGGCTTCAGCCAGTCTGTCTCGTCCGTCCATCACTTGGTCTCAGCTTGGAAAGTGTAATGGCTTCAGCCAGTCTGTCTCGTCCGTCCATCACTTCGTCTCAGCTTGGGAAGTGTAATGGCTTCAGTCAGTCTGTCTCGTCCGTCCATCACTTGATCTCAGCTTGGGAAGTGTAATGGCTTCAACCAGTCTGTCTCGTCCGTCCATCACTTGGTCTCAGCTTGGGAAGTGTAATGGCTTCAGCCAGTCTGTCTCGTCCGCCCATCACTTGGTCTCAGCTTGGGAAGTGTAATGGCTTCAGCCAGTCTGTCTCGTCCGTCTGTCACTTGGTCTCAGCTTGGGAAGTGTAATGGCTTCAGTCAGTCTGTCTCGTCCGTCCATCACTTGGTCTCAGCTTGGGAAGTGTAATGGCTTCAGCCAGTCTGTCTCGTCCGTCCATCACTTCGTCTCAGCTTGGGAAGTGTAATGGCTTCAGCCAGTCTGTCTCGTCCGTCTGTCACTTGGTCTCAGCTTGGGAAGTGTAATGGCTTCAGTCAGCCTGTCTCGTCCGTCCGTCACTTGGGAAGTATACTCTCGTCTTGAGAAGTATAATGACTTCAGCCTTTCTGCCTTGTCCATCACTCGGTCTCGACTTGGGAAATATGACTTCAACCTTTCTGTCTTGTCCGTCACTCGGTCTCGACTTGGGAAATATGACTTCAACCTTTCTGTCTTGTCCGTCACTCGGTCTCGACTTGGGAAGTATAATGACTTCAGCCTTTCTGTCTTGTCCGTCACTCGGTCTCGACTTGGGAAGTATAATGACTTCAACCTTTCTGTCTTGTCCGTCACTCGGTCTCGACTTGAGAAGTATAATGACTTCAACCTTTCTATCTTGTCCGTCACTCGGTCTCGACTTGAGAAGTATAATGACTTCAACCTTTCTGTCTTGTCCGTCACTCGGTCTCGACTTGAGAAGTATAATGACTTCAACCTTTCTGTCTTGTCCGTCACTCGGTCTCGACTTGAGAAGTATAATGACTTCAACCTTTCTATCTTGTCCGTCACTCGGTCTCGACTTGAGAAGTATAATGACTTCAACCTTTCTATCTTGTCCGTCACTCGGTCTCGACTTGGAAGTATAATGACTTCAAACGTTCTGTCTTGTCCGTCACTCGGTCTCGACTTGAGAAGTATAATGACTTCAACCTTTCTATCTTGTCCGTCACTCTCGGTCTCGACTTGAGAAGTATAATGACTTCAACCTTTCTATCTTGTCCGTCACTCGGTCTCGACTTGAGAAGTATAATGACTTCAACCTTTCTATCTTGTCCGTCACTCGTCTCGACTTGAGAAGTATAATAACTTCAACCTTTCTGTCTTGTCCGTCACTCGGTCTCGACTTGAGAAGTATAATAACTTCAACCTTTCTATCTTGTCCGTCACTCGGTCTCGACTTGAGAAGTATAATGACTTCAACATTTCTGTCTTGTCCGTCACTCGGTCTCGACTTGGAAAGTATAATGACTTCAACCTTTCTGTCTTGTCCGTCACTCGGTCTCGACTTGGAAGTATAATGACTTCAACATTTCTGTCTTGTCCGTCACTCGGTCTCGACTTGGAAAGTATAATGACTTCAGCCTTTCTGTCTTGTTCGTCACTCGGTCTCGACTTGAGAAGTATAATGACTTCAGCCTTTCTGTCTTGTCCGTCACTCGGTCTCGACTTGGAAAGTATAATGACTTCAGCCTTTCTGTCTTGTTCGTACGCCACTTGGTCCCAGCCTGAAAAGTGTAATGACTTTAGCCTGTCTCCCTTGTCCGTCCGTCATTTGGTCCCAGCTTGGGAAGTATAATGACTTCAGCCTTTCTGTCTCGTCCGTCACTTGGTCCCAGCCTGAGAAGTATAATGACTTCATCCTTTCTGTCTCGTCCGTCTGGCGGTCTCGACTTGGGAAGTATAATGACTTCAGCTTGCCTGTCTCGTCCGTCTGGCTGTCTCGGCTTCTTCTTCTTTTTCTACATTTTTAGCTCCCAATGGACCTTAGGTCTTCAACAAGCACTTTCCAAATCATTCTAGTTTTTTTTTGCCATTCTTTTAAGATCATTCAATGTCTTCCCCATCATCTTCATCTCTGCTTAGATCTGTCTTCTCCAAGAATTCCTTGGTCTTCCTCTTTGTCTTTTCCCTGGGGATTCCAAAAAAGGGCCTGTTGTGCAATACTCTCAGTTGGCTTCCGTAGTGTGTGTCCTATCCAGCGCCATCGTCTTCGTTGTATCTCTTATCCACTGCTATTTGACTGGTACATTTCCATAATTCTATGTTAGTGATTTTGTCCTGCCATTTCCATCCTTTTATTCTGCGTAAGCATCCATTAATGAAAGTCTGTATCTTCGTGATTGTCAATTTTGTTGTTCTCCATGTTTCACAGCCATATAATAGGACCGACTTAACATTGTAGTTGAACATTTTTATTATTGTATTTGCCCTAATTTCTTTGGATTTCCATATGTTTCCCAGTACAATGAAAGCTCCTCTTGCTTTTGATATCCTTATTTTGGTATCATTTTCTGTTCCTCCCTCTTTATCTATATTACTGTCCAGATATATGTAAGATTGTACATCTAGTAGAGGTATTTCTCCTAGTTTTATTTGGTTATTGCCAACTGTATTAATTCTCATAATGTTGGTCTTATCTCTATTAATCTTCAGTCCTAGCTGTTGTGATCTTTCATCAAGTATGCTCATTTTATCCTGCATCTGTTGATGGTTGTGTGATAGGAGAGCTATGTCATCAGCAAAGTCTAAATCATCAAGTTGTTTGGTCAGTGACCACTGGATCCCATTTCTATTGTTTTGAGTTATTTTCATAATCCAATCTATGGCCAGTAGAAAGAGAAATGGAGACAGAATGCATCCCTGCCTTACTCCTGTTCTTATTTTAAATGCTATGTAAGCTGTCCTTCATGCAGCACACTACATTGCTGTCTCAGCTTACCGTTACCAAAAGCTGGAGCGGGACATGAATGCAGTGATTAACCAGGGTCTTCAGTATGCTTCGCCTTGACCCTCACACTTTACATACCACGCCTAGCTGGAAACCTCTTTCTACCTTTTAATTATTTTCAATTTCTTTCGCCTTGTGCACCAAAATCTAGGCTCCGAACACATGGCCAGATACACAAAGTTGTGTCTCATTGAGCTGTTTTGTCTTTACTATTGTTGACTACCCTAATTCACGGACGTCAGTGAAGCGACCTCCCGAATGATAATTTCAGTTTATGTTAAAGCTATTCGCAGTCACATCTGAGTGACGAGTGTCCGCTGAGAAGCAATGTTTGTTGAGCTGCTCTATGAAGAGAACGGCCTCTTGTGGTCAGATATTTCAAAGACCAGTGTTAAGAAGGGAAAATAAATGGGTGTTTCCTGTCAAGTGTTTTTATTCCCTGATTTGTGTTAAAATCTCGGCTTTTACATTTTACAAGCCAAGTTTTTTTTATTCACGAACTTATTTTAAAATCTCGGATTTTACAAGTCAAGTGTTTTTATTCCCTGATTTGTGTTAAAATCTAGACTTTTATGTTTATGTTTCACTTCTTACAAACCATCAGCAGAAAACGCAAGTTCTAGATTTAACTTTGTACCGTGCTTCCAGCTCACCGTTTTCGCGTGTTATTTTTAGTCACTCGACATGCTGGAATTTTCCTTACACTTTTAGCCTCCTTGACCGACAGGAGAGAGAGATTACATGGAGAAAGTTCCGTTATTTTTAGAGCGAATGCTACAATTTGACCTACTTAAACGTTCGCGGAAACCTGACAGCACGCTCAAGTGGGATGCCCATTTTTGTTCCTATCGGTAGTTATCTCTCCGTGGTATAATCTTAAATGTTTCATTTCGTTATATTTCTCAACACTGGGCCCCATATAACTTTTCTTTTGTTCCTCTCTCTGTCTTAATTTTATTTTTTTCTCAACTCTACCTTTCACGGCACCCTCTTTTGATCTAATTTCTCTCATTCTATATTTAGAATCAATTTGTTAAAAATGTTATTTTCCTTTTCTTTTACGTTTATTTTGTTCATCATCATCATTAGGTGCCATGCTGGTTAGGGTAGGCGACCATCACTCTCCACATCGCTCGGTCTTTAATGAATGTCATGATTTCAGTCGGTGATCTTTTATTATGCCATTTTGATAAGCTGTTCAACATTTTTTCTCTTGGTTTCCCTCTGACCTTCTGTCCATTCATTCTGTCTGTTGTTGCAGTATTCAAAATGCCTTCTTTCACGTCACATGCCCACACAATTTAATTTGTTTTTTTCTTTCCTTATGATCATGATATTTCTGGTTTCTCCAGCTCGTTTTAAACATTCCTCAATTGTATTTTTGTTATCCATAGAACTCGTATCATTCTTCTGATAACGACATCTCAACTGTCTCTAATGTTCTTTGTGTTATGCTGCATATCGTCCATGACTCACTTCCATATAGTAGAACAAATGATATGTTCATTTATTTCACTCGAATCTAATTGTCTTTACAAACTTGCCAGAGTCCTCTCCCGTTAAGTAAATGTCTCTACCACTTTGTTTATATAAAACCAGCAGGCCAGTGTCTCACACGAGAGTACATTGTAAACGTTGTTTGTACATCAGTGCTGCTGGCTGAGTGCGCACCACAACTGATACAGAGTCAGTAAACTTCCGCGTCAGTTGTCTCTTTGATTAATTGAGTCATAGCCAAATTACAATTTACAAAGGCCCGAGGGCAGAAAATAAAACCGGAAAACCCTCCAACTTGCGTGACATTATCACCTATATACAATTATATATATATATATATATATATATATATATATATATATATATAGTCTGTTTTCATCTACTCAATCTCTTTGTCTGTCTCTCCTCTCCCTCATTTGTCTGTTTTCCTCTACTCAATCTCTTTGTCTGTCTCTCCTCTCCCTCATTTGTCTGTTTTCCTCTACTCAATCTCTTGTTCTTTCTTACCTCCCCCTTATTTGTCTGTTTTCCTCTACTCAATCTCTTTGTCTGTCTCTCCTCCCCTCATTTGTCTGTTTTCCTCTACTCAATCTCTTTGTCTGTCTCTCCTACCTCTCATTTGTCTGTTTTCCTCTACTCAATCTCTTTGTCTGTCTCTCCTCCCCTCATTTGTCTGTTTTCCTCTACTCAATCTCTTTGTCTGTCTCTCCTCCCCCTCATTTGTCTGTGTTCCTCTACTCAATCTCTTTGTCTGTCTCTCCTTCCCCTCATTTGTCTGTTTTCCTCTACTCAATCTCTTGTTCTGTCTTACCTCCCCCTCATTTTTCTGTTTTCCTCTACTCAATCTCTTTGTCTGTCTCTCCTACCTCTCATTTGTCTGTTTTCCTCTACTCAATCTCTTTGTCTGTCTCTCCTACCTCTCATTTGTCTGTTTTCCTCTACTCAATCTCTTTGTCTGTCTCTCCTCTCCCTCATTTGTCTGTTTTCATCTACTCAATCTCTTTGTCTGTCTCTCCTTTCCCTCATTTGTCTGTTTTCCTCTACTCAATCTCTTTGTCTGTCTCTCCTACCTCTCATTTGTCTGTTTTCCTCTACTCAATCTCTTTGTCTGTCTCTCCTACCTCTCATTTGTCTGTTTTCCTCTACTCAATTTCTTTGTCTGTCTCTCCTTCCCCTCATTTGTCTGTTTTCCTCTACTCAATCTCTTTGTCTGTCTCTCCTACCTCTCATTTGTCTGTTTTCCTCTACTCAATCTCTTTGTCTGTCTCTCCTTTCCCTCATTTGTCTGTTTTCCTCTACTCAATCTCTTTGTCTGTCTCTCCTACCTCTCATTTGTCTGTTTTCCTCTACTCAATTTCTTTGTCTGCCTCACCTCCCCCAAACTCTCATGTGTTCGCCTTACTCACTGACTCTCCTCCCACTCACTTGTTCCACTCATCCTCTTATTTATTATCTCCCCTCTATCATATCCTTCCTGTTTACCTGCCCCTTTCACCTTTTCTTATCAGCCAGGAACGGCTACTCCTCCACGACAAACACCCACGGGCTCGCCCCGCTCAACCACCAAAAGTGTAACTAAGGAACATCACTAAAGAACACCAATCCCACGGAATAAACCATTCAACTCTCAGACCTAGTCCCCCTTATAGTCGCCACAAATCTGATTTCAACGGACAGCCCATTCGGCCGGCATCTCTCATCGTCCGTGCGTGTAGCCACTTTAAAACTACCAGGAGAAAGTAATCGAACATTAAACCCACTCTACTTGATCTCATGTATGCACGTACACACCTTCGTGTTCCGTTAGGTAGGAGTGTAGCCTTGGCATATTACGCTCCATTCACTCCTCACTTCTCTACTCAACAACTATTCCCCCACAAATATTCAAGCGTGTTTTCCCACTTTCTTCCCCCCTGCCTTTCTAGGTTCCCTGCTCAAAGTTAATGTCGACATTACTATATCTCTCAGTTCGTTATGTGAAGCACAGCATGTTCTCTAACACACAAGAAAATAAACAATCAGACACACAACAAAATAAATTATTTCTATGATCAGTTTTGTAGAACTGAAACTATATTGGATGTTTTTCTCCCATTCCCTATATACTGAACATCCATATTCCCAAATTGTTGCTAAATTTAGAACTTCACGATTTTGGTAAAGGTTGTCGCTTTAAGAGGGATTCACACATGAGATTGCTGAAATTGTGTTTGGTAATGTCTGGTGTCGACGTCGTTGTGGCAGTGGTCTGCAACACACGTAAGAGTTAGATGATTCTAGCGATGTTTGAGTTTATTCATAAGAGATGATGATGATTCTAGCGATGCTTGAGTTTATCCATAATAGTTAGATGATTCTAGCGATGATTGAGTTTATCCATAATAGTTAGATGATTCTAGCGATGATTGAGTTTATGATGTGTAGACTTGAAATTATCCTATTTCATTCAGCTTTATTTTGGAGACATAATCTCAGAACATAATCTACAAATTTGTTTAGAGCGAAACGCATAAATGAGCGATGGTAACGTTCGTGAGTAGAAACAACAAAGAGAAGAGAAAGTAACCTTCAAGTGTGCCCTTGAAGCTTTACGATTATCAAGGACGGTGCATCACTGTCTGACCTTTTGGAGAAATAATAGGCCATGTCATTATTTTCACACCAAAAAAAAAAAAGAAACTGGCACATTAAAAATAAAAATTAAATAAAAACTGTAATAGTTGAACACTTTGGCTCTTGACATCACACAATGAACACAAGACTTGGCTTGATAGATTATATTTCCTTTGAAACGTTAATTGTTGTTGCTGTTGTCAATAGGTACACTTCTCCATAAAAGCTCGACTCAGTCACAAACCAAGTTGGAAGCTCTAATATTGGCCTATACCTACAGCTCATCCATACAGTAATATTGGCCTATACCTACAGCACACCCATACAGTAATATTGGCCTATACCTACAGCACACCCATACAGTAATGTTGGTCTATACCTACAGCACACCCATACAGTAATGTTGGCCTATACCTACAGCACACCCATACAGTAATATTGGCCTATACCTACAGCACACCCATACAGTAATGTTGGCCTATACCTACAGCACACCCATACAGTAATGTTGGCCTATACCTACAGCACACCCATACAGTAATGTTGGCCTATACCTACAGCACACATATACAGTAATGTTGGCCTATACCTACAGCACACCCATACAGTAGTCATTGGACAACACATCCATACAATAGTCATTGGACAACACATCCATACAGTAGTCATTGGACAACACATCCATACAGTAGCCATTGGACAACACATCCATATAGTAGTCATTGTACAACACATCCATACAGTAATCATTGGACAACACATCCATACAGTAGTCATTGGACAACACATCCATATAGTAATCATTGGACAACACATCCATACAGTAATCATTGGACAACACATCCATATAGTAATCATTGGACAACACATCCGTACAGTAGTCATTGGACAACACATCCATACAGTAGTCATTGGACAACACATCCATACAGTAGTCATTGGACAACACATAGAGATATAAGTGGTGCTGGCTCGGAGATATGGTAACAGTTTTACGTGGTAATTAACAAAACAAAAGTCGACGTTACGGCCGAGTCGACGTTTCGGCCAAGTCGACGTTTCGGCCAAGTCGACGTTTCGGCCAAGTCGACTTTTGTTTTGTTAATTACCACGTAAAGCTGTTACCATACCACTTAAAAAAAATTGTCATTATCATTAGCTTTACAGCAGCTTTGCATCGTGGTGCATCTTGATGCATTTACTCCTCGAGAGATATATGTGGTGCTGGCTCAAGCAACACAACTAGCGAGGGCCCGAAAATGACACACCCACTTCTCCGATGATAAATGACACAAGTTGTGGAATAACAGAAAGAAAAGAAATATTGAATGTTGATATGATCTTGTTCATTGTATTGTAGACAGCTCTGCTACAGATGCATCTCATCTGTCATTGGATTAATGTCAGTCTCATCCGTCAGGGTTTCCTATCTCTAACAAACTTAACACGTGCTACTTGTTATATCGTCTTCAGACGTGCCGGAAAACCTTTACTATTTTCTTTTTAAAAACATGCTGTGGCGCGTGCGAAACCTAAATATAGTTACTTGTATCTTTCTGCTGAGCTGTTTGTCTGGACAGTTTAGTTTGTTCCGTTTAGTCTCGTTGAGTGTAGAGTCACGACCATCTTGTATCTGTACACCCATTTATGCCGTGGTAGAGTGATCTATTGACATGAACGAGTTCTAAGAGCAAATCATATATGCCAGTTTGCACTATCAAATCACATTTTTTTTTGCAAAATAACACGCAACGAAGTGAAGAGCCTTGTGTTTGTGGCACGTATAACAACATAACTGACTATATCAAACTATAACCAGCGATGGAAAATGTACAACAGAAATAAACAAACGAATAGCAATGCCAAAAAGCTATTTTAATGCCATGAATAATATACTCACATCAAGATAAATAACTCTAGGGCTAAAACTAAGAACAGCAAAATGTTATATCTTTTTAACATTCCTGTATGGTGCAGAAATATGGACATTAGACAAGAAAACAGAACAGAAAATTTAAGCCTTTGAAATATGGATTTATAGAGGAATAGGAAAAATTGGATGGAAAGAAAATAAAACAAACGATGAAGTCTTAAAACAACTAAAATGAAAGGAGAACTACGAACACAATTAAAACAAGACAAATGAGATTGTTGGAGTATGTTAAAATACAAAGCAGCCTAAAGTAATCTTGGAAGGGAAAATACAAGGTAAAAGAGGCAGACCACAAGACTAACATGGACGAGTAACATCAAAAGAGGGACAAGTCAGACCATGACAACCTGCACTATCAAAGCAAGAAACAGAGCGGAATGGAGCTCCAAGGTAGCCAACCTTCGATTCGGAGACGGCACTGGTGGTGGTGATGATGGCAAAATGCTGAACCATAAAAGTAGGACTTATTAAAGTATAAATCCAGTCTGCTCGTATGATTCTAATTAGCTTCCAGAAAGTTACAGTGGGGTCACAGTATCCGTACTCCGTCTCTGTTCGTGCAACTCGGAATTCGTACACTTTTTTTTCGGGTAAAATTCGACTGGGGTTGCAAATGTTGTCCTTTGAACTCAATCTCGACTCTCACCTGGTTACCGCGAGTTGCCAATTTGGCTTCTTTACGCTAAATAACCAAACAATTTAGCGTTTTTAAATGTACCGAACATGGTTTATTGGGCTTCTTAAAACAATTTCTCTTTATAAATAGCATATTGTCTGCTTCCTAAATATATTTGATGAAAATAAAGATACAGTTATTTTAGCTCCATATAATGGCAGTGGTCAGAAACAGAATTCGCGCTGTTTCAATTTTGTTCAGACAGAAGGAAAAAATAAATATGTGCAGGGGAAATTTCTGCAGCATGATGGGAGAAAACATAGAGCACGGTGGGAGAAAACATAGAGCACGGTGGGAGAAAACATAGAGCACGGTGGGAGAAAACATAGAGCACGGTGGGAGAAAACATAAAGTACGATGAAAGAAAACATAGAGCACGGTGGGAGAAAACATAAAGCACGATGAAAGAAAACATAGAGCACAGTGGGAGAAAACATAGAGCACGGTGGGAGAAAACATAAAGTACGATGAAAGAAAACATAGAGCATGGTGGGAGAAAACATAGAGCACGGCGGGAGAAAAAAGAGCGCACGATGGGAGAAAACATAAAACACGAGGGAGAAAACATAGAGCACGGTGGGAGAAAACATAGAGCACGATGGGAGAAAACATAGAGCTCGGTGGGAGAAAACATAGAGCACGGTGGGAGAAAACATAGAGCACGGTGGGAGAAAACATAAAGCACGATGAAAGAAAACATAGAGCACAGTGGGAGAAAACATAGAGCACGGTGGGAGAAAACATAAAGTACGATGAAAGAAAACATAGAGCATGGTGGGAGAAAACATAGAGCACGGTGGGAGAAAACATAAAGCACGATGAAAGAAAACATAGAGCACAGTGGGAGAAAACATAGAGCACGGTGGGAGAAAACATAAAGCACGATGAAAGAAAACATAGAGCACAGTGGGAGAAAACATAGAGCACGGTGGGAGAAAACATAAAGTACGATGAAAGAAAACATAGAGCATGGTGGGAGAAAACATAGAGCACGGCGGGAGAAAAAAGAGCGCACGATGGGAGAAAACATAGAGCACGGTGGGAGAAAACATAGAGCACGATGGGAGAAAACATAGAGCTCGGTGGGAGAAAACATAGAGCACGGTGGGAGAAAACATAGAGCACGGTGGGAGAAAACAGAGCACGGTGGGAGAAACATAAAGCACGATGGGAGAAAACATAGAGCACGGTGGGAGAAAACATAGAGCACGGTGGGAGAAAACAGAGCACGGTGGGAGAAAACATAGAGCACGGTGGGAGAAAACATAGAGCACGGTGGGAGAAAACATAGAAGTACGATGAGAAGTACGATGAAAGAAAACATAGAGCACGGTGGGAGAAAACATAGAGCACGGTGGGAGAAAACATAGAGCACGGTGGGAGAAAACAGCGCACGATTGGAGAAAACATAAAGCACGGAGGGAGAAAACATAGAGCACGATGGGAGAAAACATAGAGCACGGTGGGAGAAAACATAGAACACGATGGGAGAAAACATAGAGCACGGTGGGAGAAAACATAGGGCGGCAGGGGTAAGATATTTACAGAGCAGCTAAATTTATTCGTGTCAAGTGTATAGACAGTAATAATTCGCATCGTTTACGATGACCTACATGCCATGATTTTTTTTTTAAACGGAAGTGAGTTATTTCCTGTTTACCATCATCAAGTGTTGTATAACACACGATCTAGTTATAGACGAGTGGATGGTCGTGGTGATAAATATCGTGGCCTAAAATTATATGGACTTTGACCATATGATGTAGATAGTTGTTCTAGTATTTCTTTTGGTCACCAAATACATCATAAATGATCCTGTCAGTATTTTCTCTGGTCGTCCAATACATCCTGAGTTATTCTCCCAGTGTTTTACCTGGTCGTCCAGTACATCCTGAGTTATTTTCCCAGTGTTTCACCTGGCCGTCCAGTACATCCAGTGTTATTCTCCCAGTGTTTCACCTGGTCGTGCAATACATCCTGAGCTATTCTCCCAGTGTTTCACCTGGTCGTCCAGTACATCCTGAGTTATTCTCCCAGTGTTTCACCTGGTCGTCCAGTACATCCTGAGTTATTCTCCAGTGTTTCACCTGGTCGTCCAGTACATCCTGAGTTATTCTCCCAGTGTTTCACCTGGTCGTCCAGTACATCCTGAGTTATTCTCCCAGTGTTTCACCTGGTCGTCCAGTAAATCCTGTGTTATTCTCCCAGTGTTTCACCAGGCCGTCCAGTACATCCAGTGTTATTCTCCCAGTGTTTCACCTGGTCGTCCAATACATCCTAAGTTATCTCCAATTATACTGAATCTTCTCGTCTTTGCTTTCAGTACGAGGGAGTGAGGTTAGAAACCAGCACACCGCATCCAAGTTCTATCAAAGTTACAACCATTTGTCAATGCCATTATCATCAACTCTGATCTTACAAGTTTCATCTGTGGCAAGGGATTCTAGACAAACCTGGACTTTCAGTCACTTCTCTCTCTCTCTCTCTCTCTCTCTCTCTCTCTCTCTCTCTCTCTCTTACACACGAGAAAGATACAACTACACAAGACTGACTCTATTGTAATCACTGGCAACGGTCTGTTACTATATCCTACAATCCATCTATTTAGTCCAACTCATTAAGTGTCCTTGTATACCTAGACGTATAGAGTGCTTGCAACTTTGTCCTTTAAGGAGCAACACCTGACGCACGTGTAGTTTGTGCTGTTGTGGTGTGTGAAAACAGCTTAAAACAAGTTTCCTCACTAGGGGAGATAACGAGGTGAAAAACGAGCAAAAATATAGCGCGCTCACGCTCTGCAGAACCCTGGGTGAGCAATACGGCATTATCTGGGTGTGTATACTTCTGGTGAGTGTGAGTCATGTGGTTTGCTGGTGTACCCTACGTCTCGCTGCTGCATTCCCGTTGCCCCACTCAGCAAGAATCTATATTCACGAAGTCAACATTCCCACAGCACAGAATCGGTTAAATTGTTTCACAATAAGAAAGTAGTTGATGTTATTGTTCAATGTTTTATTTTCATGAATTTCTACAATTACAACATAGTTTTGCTAATTTCTGTTGCCATTTAACTTCCGGAAAACAAACACGGAATATAATATAAGCCTGTGCTGTATGTGTGAGTTTTGGAACATTCGTATCGTAATTAAATGTAATTTTGTTAAATTTATGTTAATGGTTAACTTATGAGATAAGCTACCAATGAAAAGCGGCAGTTTGGATTCCGCGGAAATAAACCAGCGGCATATCGTGAGTTTGACTGTTTATCCTTTGGCAGGGAAAATGTTACGGATAATCATAACGCACATTTGACTTCTTTACTTTTATAGTTATTATTATATATATTATTAGAATATAGTTATGTAAGAATATGTGAAGTTTCTAGGATCTATATTTGGAGAGAAGAAACAAGTCTTCGCCGGTGTGCTAACGTTTTCACAGGATTAAAGTGTCAGTGTATTACTGGGAGAGAAAAGGGGTGGATTGCAACGTTAACATGTTCGGAAATACCACTTTAGGAGCATGTGTGTTGGCTCAGATGTTCTGCCAGGGTCGTGGTTACTTTTCGTTGTAGAAATAATTGTGAATGCTTCGTCTTAGGAGTAACAATAAACAAACATGGCAAAGAATGGTTGCGTAATCTAGTACGCTGAAATAGCTACGGAAGTCTAGGTTAGAGGCTATGTGCATCCTCGTTGGATATGTAGTATGATGTTAGCTAAATATCTGTTGGACAATGTTAACAAAGTCTATATAATATGTTAGCTAAATCTGTGTTTGACAATGTTAACAAAGTCTATATGATATGTTAGCTACATCTGTGTTGGACAATGTTAACAAAGTCTATATAATAAGTTAGCCATATCTCTGTTTGACAATGTTAACAAAGTCTATATGATAAGTTAGCTACATCTGTGTTGGACAATGTTAACAAAGTCTATATGATAAGTTAGCTACATCTGTGTTGGACAATGTTAACAAAGTCTATATGATAAGTTAGCTACATCTGTGTTGGACAATGTTAACAAAGTCTATATGATAAGTTAGCTACATCTGTGTTGGACAATGTTAACAAAGTCTATATGATAAGTTAGCTACATCTGTGTTGGACAATGTTAACAGAGTCTATATGATAAGTTAGCTACATCTGTGTTGGACAATGTTAACAAAGTCTATATAATAAGTTAGCTACATCTGTGTTGGACAATGTTAACAAGTCTATATGATAAGTTAGCCATATCTCTGTTTGACAATGTTAACAGAGTCTATATGATAAGTTAGCTACATCTGTGTTGAACAATGTTAACAAAGTCTATATGATATGTTAGCAAAATATCTGTTGGACAATGTTAACAAAGTCTATAAAATATGTTAGCTAAATCTGTGTTGGACAAAGTTAACAAAGTCTATATAATATGTTAGCTAAATCTGTGTTTGACAATGTTAACAAAGTCTATATGATATGTTAGCTAAATCTGTGTTGGACAATGTTAGCAAAGTCTATATAATAAGTTAGTTACATCTGTGTTGGACAATGTTAACAAAGTCTATATGATAAGTTAGCCATATCTCTGTTTGACAATGTTAACAAAGTCTATATGATAAGTTAGCTACATCTGTGTTGGACAATGTTAACAGAGTCTATATGATAAGTTAGCTACATCTGTGTTGGACAATGTTAACAAAGTCTATATAATAAGTTAGCTACATCTGTGTTGGACAATGTTAACAAAGTCTATATGATAAGTTAGCCATATCTCTGTTTGACAATGCTAACAGAGTCTATATGATAAGTTAGCTACATCTGTGTTGAACAATGTTAACAAAGTCTATATGATATGTTAGCTAAATATCTGTTGGACAATGTTAACAAAGTCTATAAAATATGTTAGCTAAATCTGTGTTGGACAAAGTTAACAAAGTCTATATAATATGTTAGCTAAATCTGTGTTTGACAATGTTAACAAAGTCTATATGATATGTTAGCTAAATCTGTGTTGGACAATGTTAACAAAGTCTATATAATAAGTTAGTTACATCTGTGTTGGACAATGTTAACAAAGTCTATATGATAAGTTAGCCATATCTCTGTTTGACAATGTTAACA
Organism: Megaustenia siamemsis; assembly: GCA_032433765.1. Taxonomy (NCBI): domain Eukaryota; kingdom Metazoa; phylum Mollusca; class Gastropoda; order Stylommatophora; family Ariophantidae; genus Megaustenia; species Megaustenia siamemsis. The sequence continues at coordinate 83,695,273 of JAVIAB010000156.1, read as the reverse complement.
AAGTCTATATGATAAGTTAGCTACATCTGTGTTGGACAATGTTAACAGAGTCTATATGATAAGTTAGCTACATCTGTGTTGGACAATGTTAACAAAGTCTATATAATAAGTTAGCTACATCTGTGTTGGACAATGTTAACAAAGTCTATATGATAAGTTAGCCATATCTCTGTTTGACAATGTTAACAGAGTCTATATGATAAGTTAGCTACATCTGTGTTGAACAATGTTAACAAAGTCTATATGATAAGTTAGCTACATGTGTGTTGGACAATGTTAACAGAGTCTATATGATAAGTTAGCTACATCTGTGTTGGACAATGTTAACAGAGTCTATATGATAAGTTAGCTACATCTGTGTTGGACAATGTTAACAAAGTCTATATGATAAGTTAGCTACATCTGTGTTGGACAATGTTAACAAAGCCTATATGATAAGTTATCTACATCTGTGTTGGACAATGTTAACAAAGCCTATATGATAAGCTAGCCACATGTGTGTCGAATGGCTACTCTAGACTAGAAGAAACATGAATCACCATCGGAAACTTTCCTGTAAACATCCTGGCCAGCTACTTAATTGACGGATCCAATGTCCATTTAGTTTGGTCCAACCCTTCTGTCGATAGTGTGTGTGCGTGCGTGCGTGCGCGTGTGTGTATGTGTGTGTGTGTGTTGACTGCTCACTGCCTTCGACACACATTAATTATTATCAGGATAACACACTTGACTAATATAGCATGTTATATAATTTCTCATAGTATCCAAATGTTACTTGTTAGATTTTTTCATAGTATCAAATTATCACTTGTTACATTTTCTCATAGTATCAAATTGTCACTTGTTATAATTTCTCATAGTATCCAAATGTTACTTGTTAGATTTTTTCATAGTATCAAATTATTACTTGTTACATATTCTCGTGCTATCAAATTCTTCCTTGTTACATTTTCTCATAGTATATAATTTTTATTTGTTATATTTTCTCGTGGAATCAAATTGCTAATTGATTCCAAATTCTTGTAGTATCATGTTGCTGAGTAATTCCAAATTCTTGTAGTATCATGTTGCTGAGTGATTCCAAACTGGTGTAGTATCATGTTGCTGAGTGATTCCAAACTGGTGTAGTATCATGTTGCAGAGATTCAATTTCTGTGTCATTATCAGCAACGCCATCATTAATTGAAACCATCACGTCTCCTTCACCGGTAAGTAAATCCCTCCCAATATTGAGGCAATCAAAGGCGAAAGCTTACTCTGTGACACCAACACTCTTATCGCTCGCTGAAATGTTGAGATTATTAGCCAAACCTTAGTATAATCATAGTTGTTACCATGACAACCATGTGTTGGTGATTTTTATTTACCGGAGAGTGTAGGAAAAGGTACAATTAGGTATTAAATGTTATGTAGAGCCAGTCTTAACATATGGATGTGATTCATGCACGATATGACAACAGACAAGAAAATAACGGGAGGCTGAGAAATGTGGTTTTACAGAAGAATGTTGAGAATACCATGGACAGCTAAAAGGAGTAATGAGAACATATTCTGAAAGACCAAAGCAAAAAGAGAGCTAATTTTCAAAATTAGGAAGAAACAATCATCATTTGTTGGGGCCATGTAATGATAAGGGAACATCTTGAGTATATTGTGACAACTGGGAAAATTGAGGGACGAAGAAATAAAGGAAAAGCAAAGAGAAAAGATACCAGACAGCTTAAGAGAATGGCTTGGCAGAAAGTCAGCAACAGAAATTATAAATAATTGTCGAGATTGAAAGTTGTGGAGAGACATGATCACCTACACCAGCAGGCATGGTACATGATAAAGATGAGTCTAGGAAGTTTATTTCTTCCGTTAAAATTGTGTGCGTCCTAATTTTTAAATAGCATTCACATGATGCTTTGATTTTGTGACTGTATGTAAAGGACATGGCGGAATACAAGCCATTTTAGACTGCAACCACCACGAAGATGACGTCAATGTGCTGGGTTAAAGCTGAGACAGTCGTGCGCAGCAGTAGATTCGATCACAAGTGTTGCGCTCAATAAGTGAAGTTATTTTATACCAGATATATTGACTTTAGGGTCAATACAGCAGGAGGTCCACGTATGGGATCATGACCCTGACAGGATTACCTCCCTTAGAGTGCCTAGAAGCTAAATGGCCGAAACATCTGTTCGACGGGGGCCACTTCTGATGATCAGATTAAACCCTTCTGCGAAGCTCTGTATAAAGAGTTTCCTATTACTATTAAATGTTTACTTTTATTGGGCTTCTACGCCTTCTGGCACTCCCTTCATTTGTTTGATTATTTGCATGCTAAGCAACACAAAAAGGCAGCTCCTAATAAACATCAGAAAGAAACATTCGACATTTTTCGGGCACATCATAAGGAAAAAAAGTTGGAATACTTGATTACAACTGGCAAAATACAGGGAAAGAGAGATCGTGGACGACAAAGAGAGAACATACCAGACTACCAGATAGCTTGGTGTCATGACATGGAAAACAGTCAACAACAGAATTGATACGATGTACTGTGGATAGAAAATTGTGAAAAAACATGATCGACTACGCCAACAGACATGGCACATGATGATGAAGCAAGCTAAGTAAAAAGTTGAAACCAATATTTTCAAACGCTACAAGATCACAAAAAGCGAAACAAATAAATAATGTGCAGCCATCACTAAAACATCATCCTTGGGGGGATAGTAGTATTGGAGTAGGAATAAAGAATGTGCCTCATTTTGGTTTCCGGAAGTGATTAATACAATTTTGCGCAGAATTTCACACCTGGATCGTGCCTAGAAATCGGCAACAAGCCAGGTTCTTGGAGACTTGTACAGAGATGATGTGCCTCGTCGGATCGGGCCTGACATAACTTGTCGCTTACCTGCTGGAACACGCACCCTTACTTGTCACGGGAATCTACGCCGTTGTTGATATATATATATATATATATATCAATAGATTGTTCATTGAATCAGAAACCGCTGTAAATTTCACATACACTTTTCGTTTAATACGTTCATGATGTAATCTCGCTCTTTATTCGGAAACAAGTTAATTATTGAGTAGTTAGGAAGATGAGAAGATAAAGAGAGAAGATACTGGATAGCTTGGTGTCATGGCATGGGAAACAGTCAACAACAGAATTGATGCATTGTGGATAGAAGATTGTGGAAGGACATGATTGCCTACGCCAACCGGTATGGCACATGATGGGGAAGATGAATCACATTTTTAAGTAGATAGGAAGATGAATCACATTTTTAAGTAGGTAGGAAGATGAATCACATTTTTAAGTAGATAGGAAGATGAATCACATTTTTAAGTAGGTAGGAAGATGAATCACATTTTTAAGTAGGTAGGAAGACGAATCACATTTGTAAGTAGATAGGGTGATGAATCACATTTTTAAGTAGGTAGGGCGATGAATCACATTGTTAAGTAGGTAGGAAGATGAATCACACTTTTTAAGTATATGGAAGATGAATCACATTTTTTAGTAGTTAGGAAGATGAATTACATTTTAGTAGTGGTGATGAATCACATTTTTAGTAGTTAGGGCGATGAATCACATTTTTAAGTAGTTAGGGTGATGAATCCCATTTTTAAGTAGTTAGGGTGATGAATCCCATTTTTAAGTAGTTAGAAAGGTGAATTACACTTTCTAAGTAGTTAGGGTGATGAATCCCATTTTTAAGTAGTTAGGGTGATGAATCCCATTTTTAAGTAGTTAGGGTGATGAATCCCATTTTTAAGTAGTTAGGGTGATGAATCCCATTTTTAAGTAGTTAGAAAGGTGAATTACACTTTCTAAGTAGTTAGGGTGATGAATCCCATTTTAAGTAGTTAGGGTGATGAATCCCATTTTTAAGTAGTTAGGGTGATGAATCCCATTTTTAAGTAGTTAGAAAGGTGAATTACACTTTCTAAGTAGTTAGGGTGATGAATCCCATTTTTAAGTAGTTAGGGTGATGAATCCCATTTTTAAGTAGTTAGGGTGATGAATCACATTTTTAAGTAGTTAGGAAGGTGAATCACACTTTTTAAGTAGTTAGGGTGATGAATCACATTTTTTAGTAGTTAGGAAGGTGAATCACACTTTTTAAGTAGTTAGGGTGATGAATCACATTTTTAAGTAGTTAGGAAGGTGAATCACACCTTTTAAGTAGTTAGGGTGATGAATCACATTTTTTAGTAGTTAGGAAGGTGAATCACACCTTTTAAGTAGTTAGGGTGATGAATCACATTTTTTAGTAGTTAGGAAGGTGAATCACACCTTTTAAGTAGTTAGGGTGATGAATCACATTTTTTAGTAGTTAGGAAGGTGAATCACACTTTTTAAGTAGTTAGGGTGATGAATCACATTTTTTTAGTAGTTAGGAAGGTGAATCACACTTTTTAAGTAGTTAGGAAGATTAATCTCACTTGTTTTTATTATATTCATATATTTGTTACTCTTAAACTCCAGTTATAGGTCGTTTAAGTGACTTCAAATCTCGGCTGCACCAGTTGAGATTTCTATTTATTATTATCTCTCTGCGACAAACCACCTTTGGTCTCAGCTGTGAGGCTTGAAACGTCAATTACTCATCGACGGAAAAAAGTATGAGCATCTCCGGAGTCGGAGTTATCTGCATGTGCGGCGAAGGACCCCTGTGCACGCGGCTGTCAGAGAAAAACGGATCAACACGTAAAATTCAGTTACTATGCTCTAGGGGCTTCGCTAGATGTGAAAGCTGACGAACGCCAACAAATAATAATAATTTTAATTTCTCCGCAATTAATTTCTTCATTACTTTCTGTCTTTTTTTTTTAGCCATTTCCCCCCTGATTTGTGCAAAACAATTCATTTGTTATACTATCATTGATAGTGTTGTGTGTTTACATGGTATATGACGAGTTCAGTTTGTGAGCGTTCTTCTCTTTCCTAGATGATACGGATATAAAGTTGATAGAGTTATGCGTTTAGATGCACGTACACATAATGAAGTGACAGTTGTTCCCGTAGAAACATTAGTTGTTGTAGAACGTGTGAAATCTGTGACATATCAAGTTATTTGACGTCTTCATCACGAAGTATCTAGCAGAAATGCTGCAGACCGGCGTTCCATTACTTGTGATGATTGTCATCTTTAACGGTGAGTACGGTTGACCGTTTATGTCAATTTCATTATGTTTTGATAAATCATAGTCGTTGTGTTGACTAACTTTTCCAACTGACAGATTAAGAACAACCAATTGAATGGAGAATGAAAATTAAACACAAAAACGGAGCTGATGAAACCACGGGAGTCAATAAATGCTCCCGCAGTACCTTAAAGATGTGGTTACATGAGGGTCACTTTTTCTTCGACTCCCAACAGGACACGGCAGACTGAAGTCAAAGGAAATAAACATAAATGGTATTGAGTAATTAACAGAAATACAAGTCAAGCTATAACGTTTCGGCAAAAAGCTTTCATCAGATATAACAAACAAACTATACACATGAAATACAAGATTCCGAGTTAGAATACACAACCACGCAGCTCTTAAACATTGAGGAAAAGACAGTGGCCAGGATTTTTGTAGAGTCTGGTTGGATTTGGTTGGGCAGGTAGGATTTAATTAGACCAAAGGAACCAAACAATGAAAAATTTGAAAAAAAAAATGGAAAAATGAAAGTAGGTGTCCTATTGGGTACAAAGAAAACGGCAAGAGGAGTAAAACAAAGATAGGATATAGATGACAAGGAGGAAGAAGATCAAGAGAGGTAATAAAGGCAACGCAAGGAGGAATAGGGATAGAACACAGGACAGACACGGATAGGAGATCAGAGGTTAAAGAAAAGAGTTTAATCCTCTCGGTTGGAGAGTACCAAGGTGGACTATCAACGTGAAAAGGCTACGGGTATCAGAGGAACATGATGATGATGTCAGTAACATTGAGGTCAGCAGAAGAACAAGAGATGATGTCAGTAACATTGAGGTCAGCAGAGGAACAAGAGATGATGTCAGTAACATGAAAGTCATCAGAGGAACAAGAGATGATGTCAGTAACATTGAGGTCAGCAGAGGAACAAGAGATGATGTCAGTAACAAGGAGGTCATGAGAGGAACAAGAGATGATGTCAGTAACATGGAAGTCATCAGAGGAACAAGAGATGACGCCAGTAACATGGAAGTCATCATAGGAACAAGAGATGATGTCAGTAACATGGAAGTCATCAGAGGAACAAGAGATGATGTCAGTAACATGGAAGTCATCAGAGGAACAAGAGATGATGCCAGTAACATGGAAGTCATCAGAGGAACAAGAGATGATGTCAGTAACATGGAAGTCATCAGAGGAACAAGAGATGATGCCAGTAACATGGAAGTCATCAGAGGAACAAGAGATGATGCCAGTAACATGGAAGTCATCAGAGGAACAAGAGATGATGTCAGTAACATGGAAGTCATCAGAAGGACAAGAGATGACGTCAGTAACATGGAAGTCATCAGAGGAACAAGAGATGATGTCAGTAACATGGAAGTCATCAGAAGGACAAGAGATGACGTCAGTAACATGGAAGTCATCAGAGGAACAAGAGATGATGTCAGTAACATGGAAGTTATCAGAGGAACAAGAGATGATGTCAGTAACATGGAAGTCATCAGAGGAACAAGAGATGATGTCAGTAACAAGGAAGTCATCAGAGGAACAAGAGATGATGTCAGTAACACGGAAGTCATCAGAGGAACAAGAGATGATGTCAGTAACACGGAAGTTATCAGAGGAACAAGAGATGATGTCAGTAACATGGAAGTCATCAGAGGGACAAGAGATTATGTCAGTAACATGGAAGTCATCAGAGGGACAAGAGATGATGTCAGTAACATGAAAGTCATCAGAGGGACAAGAGATGATGCCAGTAACAAGGAAGTCATCAGAGGGACAAGAGATGATGTCAGTAACATGGAAGTCATCAGAGGGACAAGAGATGATGCCAGTAACACTGAAGTCATCAGAGGGACAAGAGATGATGTCAGTAACATGGAAGTCATCAGAGGGACAAGAGATGATGTCAGTAACATGGAAGTCATCAGAGGAACATGAGATGATGTCAGAGACATGGAAGTCATCAGAGGAACAAGAGATGATGTCAGTAACATGGAAGTCATCAGAGGGACAAGAGATGATGTCAGTAACATGGAAGTCATCAGAGGGACAAGAGATGATGTCAGTAACATGGAAGTCATCAGAGAGACAAGAGATGATGCTATTAACATGGAAGTCATCAGAGGGACAAGAGATGATGTCAGTAACATGGAAGTCATCAGAGGGACAAGAGATGATGTCAGTAACATGGAAGTCATCAGAGGGACAAGAGATGATGTCAGTAACATGGAAGTCATCAGAGGGACAAGAGATGATGTCAGTAACACGGAAGTCATCAGAGGAACAAGAGATGATGTCAGTAACACAGAAGTCATCAGAGGAACAAGAGATGATGCCAGTAACAAGGAAGTCATCAGAGGAACAAGAGATGATGTCAGTAACATGGAAGTCATCAGAGGAACAAGAGATGATGTCAGTAACATGGAAGTCATCAGAGGGACAAGAGATGATGTCAGTAACACGGAAGTCATCAGAGGAACATGAGATGATGTCAGTAACACGGAAGTCATCAGAGGAACAAGAGATGATGCCAGTAACAAGGAAGTCATCAGAGAAACAAGAGATGATGTCAGTAACACGGAAGTCATCAGATGAACAAGAGATGATGTCAGTAACATGGAAGTCATCAGAGGAACAAGCGATGATGCCAGTAACAAGGAAGTCATCAGAGAAACAAGAGATGATGTCAGTAACATGGAAGTCATCAGAGGGACAAAAGATGATGTCAGTAACATGGAAGTCATCAGAGGGACAAGAGATGATGTCAGTAACATGGAAGTCATCAGAGGGACAATAGATGATGTCAGTAACATGAAAGTCATCAGAGGGACAAGAGATGATGCCAGTAACAAGGAAGTCATCAGAGGGACAAGAGGTGATGTCAGTAACATGGAAGTCATCAGAGGGACAAGAGATGATGCCAGTAACACTGAAGTCATCAGAGGGACAAGAGATGATGTCAGTAACATGGAAGTCATCAGAGGGACAAGAGATGATGTCAGTAACATGGAAGTCATCAGAGGAACATGAGATGATGTCAGTAACATGGAAGTCATCAGAGGAACATGAGATGATGTCAGTAACAAGGAAGTCATCAGAGGGACAAGAGATGATGTAAGTAACATGGAAGTCATCAGAGGGACAAGAGATGATGTCAGTAACATGGAAGTCATCAGAGGGACAAGAGATGATGTCAATAACATGGAAGTCATCAGAGGGACAAGAGATGATGCCAGTAACATGGAAGTCATCAGAGGGACAAGAGATGATGTCAGTAACATGGAAGTCATCAGAGGGACAAGAGATGATGTCAGTAACATGGAAGTCATCAGAGGGACAAGAGATGATGTCAGTAACATGGAAGTCATCAGAGGGACAAGAGATGATGCCAGTAACAAGGAAGTCATCAGAGGGACAAGAGATGATGTCAGTAACACGGAAGTCATCAGAGAAACAAGAGATGATGCCAGTAACATGGAAGTCATCAGAGAAACAAGAGATGATACCAGTAACATGGAAGTCATCAGAGGAACAAGAGATGATGTCAGTAACATGGAAGTCATCAGAGGGATAAGAGATGATGTCAGTAACACGGAAGTCATCAGAGGAACATGAGATGATGTCAGTAACGCGGAAGTCATCAGAGAAACAACAGATGATGTCAGTAACATGGAAGTCATCAGAGGGACAAGAGATGATGTCAGTAACATGGAAGTCATCAGAGGAACATGAGATGATGTCAGAGACATGGAAGTCATCAGAGGAACAAGAGATGATGTCAGTAACATGGAAGTCATCAGAGGGACAAGAGATGATGTCAGTAACATGGAAGTCATCAGAGGGACAAGAGATGATGTCAGTAACATGGAAGTCATCAGAGAGACAAGAGATGATGCTATTAACATGGAAGTCATCAGAGGGACAAGAGATGATGTCAGTAACATGGAAGTCATCAGAGGGACAAGAGATGATGTCAGTAACATGGAAGTCATCAGAGGGACAAGAGATGATGCCAGTAACATGGAAGTCATCAGAGGGACAAGAGATGATGTCAGTAACACGGAAGTCATCAGAGGAACAAGAGATGATGTCAGTAACACAGAAGTCATCAGAGGAACAAGAGATGATGCCAGTAACAAGGAAGTCATCAGAGGAACAAGAGATGATGTCAGTAACATGGAAGTCATCAGAGGAACAAGAGATGATGTCAGTAACATGGAAGTCATCAGAGGAACAAGAGATGATGTCAGTAACATGGAAGTCATCAGAGGGACAAGAGATGATGTCAGTAACACGGAAGTCATCAGAGGAACATGAGATGATGTCAGTAACACGGAAGTCATCAGAGGAACAAGAGATGATGCCAGTAACAAGGAAGTCATCAGAGAAACAAGAGATGATGTCAGTAACACGGAAGTCATCAGATGAACAAGAGATGATGTCAGTAACATGGAAGTCATCAGAGGAACAAGAGATGATGCCAGTAACAAGGAAGTCATCAGAGAAACAAGAGATGATGTCAGTAACATGGAAGTCATCAGAGGGACAAAAGATGATGTCAGTAACATGGAAGTCATCAGAGGGACAAGAGATGATGTCAGTAACATGGAAGTCATCAGAGGGACAATAGATGATGTCAGTAACATGAAAGTCATCAGAGGGACAAGAGATGATGCCAGTAACAAGGAAGTCATCAGAGGGACAAGAGGTGATGTCAGTAACATGGAAGTCATCAGAGGGACAAGAGATGATGCCAGTAACACTGAAGTCATCAGAGGGACAAGAGATGATGTCAGTAACATGGAAGTCATCAGAGGGACAAGAGATGATGTCAGTAACATGGAAGTCATCAGAGGAACATGAGATGATGTCAGTAACATGGAAGTCATCAGAGGAACATGAGATGATGTCAGTAACAAGGAAGTCATCAGAGGGACAAGAGATGATGTCAGTAACATGGAAGTCATCAGAGGGACAAGAGATGATGTCAGTAACATGGAAGTCATCAGAGGGACAAGAGATGATGTCAATAACATGGAAGTCATCAGAGGGACAAGAGATGATGCCAGTAACATGGAAGTCATCAGAGGGACAAGAGATGATGTCAGTAACATGGAAGTCATCAGAGGGACAAGAGATGATGTCAGTAACATGGAAGTCATCAGAGGGACAAGAGATGATGTCAGTAACATGGAAGTCATCAGAGGGACAAGAGATGATGCCAGTAACAAGGAAGTCATCAGAGGGACAAGAGATGATGTCAGTAACACGGAAGTCATCAGAGAAACAAGAGATGATGCCAGTAACATGGAAGTCATCAGAGAAACAAGAGATGATACCAGTAACATGGAAGTCATCAGAGGGACAAGAGATGATGTCAGTAACATGGAAGTCATCAGAGGAACAAGAGATGATGTCAGTAACATGGAAGTCATCAGAGGAACAAGAGATGATGTCAGTAACATGGAAGTCATCAGAGGGATAAGAGATGATGTCAGTAACACGGAAGTCATCAGAGGAACATGAGATGATGTCAGTAACGCGGAAGTCATCAGAGAAACAACAGATGATGCCAGTAACAAGGAAGTCATCAGAGAAACAAGAGATGATGTCAGTAACACGGAAGTCATCAGAGGGACAAGAGATGATGTCAGTAACATGGAAGTCATCATATGAACAAGAAATGATGTCAGTAACACGGAAGTCATCAGATGAACAAGAGATGATGTCAGTAACACGGAAGTCATCAGATGAACAAGAGATGACCTCAGTAACACGGAAGTCATCAGATGAACAAGAGATGACCTCAGTAACATGGAAGTCATCATATGAACAAGAAATGATGTCAGTAACACGGAAGTCATCAGATGAACAAGAGATGATGTCAGTAACACGGAAGTCATCAGATGAACAAGAGATGACGTCAGTAACACGGAAGTCATCAGATGAACAAGAGATGATGTCAGTAACACGGATGTCATCATATGAACAAGAGATGATGTCAGTAACATGGAAGTCATCAGATGAACAAGTGATGATGTCAGTAACTCTCTCTCTCTCTCTCTCTCTCTCTCTCTCTCTCTCTCTATATATATATATATATATATATATATATATATATATATATTGAGACAACGTAGTCAGATGATGGTGTATATCAGATTCAGGGAAATCCATGTAAAACCTTCATGGATATTCAAAGGATCGTTAGGGAACAACACATTGTGAGTCTGCAGTACGAAAGGGCACGTACTGCATGATATGTTGCAGCGGGTCGTACCCAGCAGGCTCTGGCCAGGGTTACAGAGAGAGCTCCAAACCCAAGGTTCCTATCCCGTTTAAAAGACACCCATGATGGGTCGGAGAATAGATGGTAAGTAGTAGGGTCAGAGTGGAGGATAGGTAGATGTCGTTTCAGGATCTGGGGTGTAGCCAGATTGTGAGGGTGATAGGTAAGCGAGAGAACGGTTCTGTTAAAAGGAGGGCGACCAGTGGGGGTAAGAGCTAGGGTGCGGGTAATAGGGATAACTTTTTGGAGAGAAGGTTGCAGAAGCAACTGAAGACTGAAGTCACGTGATAAGGAAGACGTGCAATTGTAAACTTGGCCCGGAACATTTTAGAAGAGGTCTCATCTACTGCTATCTATATTGGGGGGGGGGAGGAGAGAGAGAGAGAGAGAGAGAAGGTAGATAATCCCTATTGAGTCGGTTGTGCATGCTTTGAAAACAGAGACACCGGAGAACGATGAGATTATGACTTGTACATCAAAACATGTGTGGTCTGTTGATTGATCGAAGAAGACATTGTGATAACAAGCACAAAGTAATCAAGAAGTCTGGTGTTTGTTTTATTCTACAGTGTGAAGAATTATATGCTTTGCATTTTTAAATACACACATAGACACGCACTCACTTATCATCATCGGGTCGCGTGTCATTTGCAGAACGTTGCATTCACCACAATCCTTCTGAAAGAATTTCTGTCTCTAGCCAGATCTCTCACAAAACGTTGCATTCATCACAACCCGTCTGAAAGAATCTGTCTCTAGCCAGATCTCTCACAAAAACGTTCCATTCACCACAGCCCGTCTGAAAGAATCTCTGTTTCAAACCAGATCTCCCACAGAACGTTGCATTCACCACAGCCTGTCTGAAATAATCTCTGTTTCAAACTAGATCTCACACACAACGTTCCATTCACCACAGCCTGTCTGAAATAATCTCTGTTTCAAACCAGATCTCCCACAGAACGTTGCATTCACCACAGCCTGTCTGAAATAATCTGTTTCAAACCAGATCTCCCACAGAACGTTGCATTCACCACAGCCTGTCTGAAATAATCTCTGTTTCAAACCAGATCTCCCACAGAACGTTGCATTCACCACAGCCTGTCTGAAATAATCTCTGTTTCAAACCAGATCTCCCATTTCTTCTGTTGTCATGTTCAAGGTTTCCTTGATGTCTTGAAACCACCTTCTTGGGTTGCCCCCGATGCGTCGCCCAGAAACCATGCCTTCCATTATTATTCTTTCCAGCGCGCTGTGACTTTTGACGTGGCCATCATATTTTAATTTCCTCTGTAGAATGGTGTTTATAAGTCAGTTCTGCTTCAAAGTTGACGTTTTTTAATTTCTCTTAATTGTTTTTTTTTTCATTATCCAAGGTATCTTAAGGATTTTTCTGTGGCATTTTGCTTTGAATAAATCGATTTTCTTCCTTGCTGTTTGCGAGATTGTCCATGATTTACAACTATATGTTGCTATAAGGAAGATACAGGACCTCATCAATTTAAATGTTGCTGTCTTGCTGGTGTTGTGACACATGTCCTTCATGGCATTTAATGTTTGTGTAGCTATTGCTAATCTTCTTGTGATCTCTTTCTGGCGATCTTTAGTTATGGTTATGGAAGGCCCAGGTATCACTGCAAATGAATTAAAATCCATAATTGTTCAGCCGCCTGTGCCAATGGAATTATCCGAATTAATATCTCATCTCCTGAACAAAGTAAGGTAGCTGTAGTCCCCATCGTAGCAGTCTCAGCACACGCCAAAAGACATAAGGCAAAACTGCACAGAGAGTGAGCAAAGTCATCTGTTCCCTGTCATACGATATCATCATTCATCGTAAATAATCGTAATATCGAAACACCATCAAAACGAATGAAACGCACAGCTCACGGTGCGCACAGAGCACTTAACTCAGTAGCTCCTGCAGCAAGCCGGACTTGGAATATGAGGAAACTGCAACAAGGAACACTTTTCAGACACAGCCTACAATGATTCCTGCCACCTATCCGCCATATTGACCGGAAGTTCACGTCCTCCCGAAAATGTTGATCGTCCTATTTTTTTTTTTAATGTATAGCGCTGGATGATGTTGGACATCGTTTTTGTCTCTAAATTCGAACATATGAAACACCGTTGTTCATCGGATTATCCACATCGGATATCTAACAACAGTCCGTAAGCGTTGAGATCTCCCCTGGGGTGTGAATCTGTGAAATGATAAACCAGTCCACAAGTCTACCTCGTTCTCAGTCTTGAACCTAGACAACATCCCTCCGGACAAACATGAAACTCCGTGAGTCACACTGGGGCTGCTAAATTAATGAATAGAACTCCGTCATCTAATTGTTAGTTACTACAGATTCCATATATTTATATGTGTGTGTGTGTTTGTGTTTGTGCGACAGGAAACTATTTTTACAGAGCTTCGCAGAAGGTGGCAATCCGATCATCATAAGTAAACATCGTAAAGCAAGTAATCAGGGGGACGTTAGTCTATGAACTGAAGTAATTTATGTGCTTAAACTAGGACTTTAATCTACTGTTTTTCGCCGTTATACATTCACGAACCAGTAGCCTGCAGAGAGAGAAAGACTTCTCAAAGACCAGTCGGGTCAGACACTTTCACACACTCGGCTCTGACGGTTCTCCTCTTCTGCAATGAAGATAAAAACAGTCACTAATTTGCAAAGTTCGCCATATTTAAAATGGCCGTGTCTAGCAGACCACACTTTGTTGTGACTGTGATAGTAGTAGTCACTATGTACTGGTAGTCACAAGAGAGGGGAAACAAACAAACGTTGAACATTTTGAAGAAATCTATATGGAAATAGTGGTGGGTAAAATCATAGTTTCTTTTTCTCCTTCCTGTCTGTTCCCTATGTAGCTCTCCTCAACAAACACACGTGAGTGACGTCTGACTGTAGTAGTGTAGTACTTAAGTTACTACAAATAACAATCAGTCTGACTGTAGTTGTAGTCAGTGAGTGTAGTTACTACAATGATGAACTTACTAGTTACTACAATGATGTCTGACTGTAGTTACTACAATGATGTCTGACTGTAGTTGTAGTCAGTGTAGTTACTACAATGATGAACTTACTAGTTACTACAATGATGTCTGACTGTAGTTACTACAATGATGTCTGACTGTAGTTGTAGTCAGTGTAGTTACTACAATGATGAACTTACTAGTTACTACAATGATGTCTGACTGTAGTTACTACAATGATGTCTGACTGTAGTTACTACAATGATGTCTGACTGTAGTTACTACAATGATGTCTGACTGTAGTTACTACAATGATGTCTGACTGTAGTTACTACAATGATGTCTGACTGTAGTTACTACAATGATGTCTGACTGTAGTTACTACAATGATGTCTGACTGTAGTTACTACAATGATGTCTGACTGTAGTTGTAGTCAGTGAGTGTAGTTACTACAATGATGAACTTACTAGTTACTACAATGATGTCTGACTGTAGTTACTATAATGATGTCTGACTGTAGTTGTAGTCAGTGTAGTTACTACAATGATGAACTTACTAGTTACTACAATGATGTCTGACTGTAGTTACTACAATGATGTCTGACTGTAGTTACTACAATGATGTCTGACTGTAGTTACTACAATGATGTCTGACTGTAGTTACTACAATGATGTCTGACTGTAGTTACTACAATGATGTCTGACTGTATTTACTACAATGATGTCTGACTGTAGTTACAACAATGATGTCTGACTGTAGTTACTACAATGATGTCTGACTGTAGTTACAACAATGATGTCTGACTGTAGTTACAACTATGATGTCTGACTGTAGTTACTACAATGATGTCTGACTGTAGTTACTACAATGATGTCTGACTGTAGTTACTAAAATGATGTCTGACTGTAGTTACTACAATGATGTCTGACTGTAGTTACAACAATGATGTCTGACTGTAGTTACTACAATGATGTCTGACTGTAGTTACTACAATGATGTCTGACTGTAGTTACTACAATGATGTCTGACTGTAGTTACTACAATGATGTCTGACTGTAGTTACTACAATGATGTCTGACTGTAGTTACTACAATGATGTCTGACTGTAGTTACTACAATGATGTCTTACTAGTTACTACAATGATGTCTGACTGTTACTACAATGATGGCTTACTAGTTACTACAATGATGTCTATCATTGTGAACACAACTTGCAAACTACTGGAACTATCATTGTGCACACAACTAACAAACTACTGGAACTATCATTGTGCACACAACTAGCAAAGTACTAGAGCCATCATTGTGCACACAACTAACAAACTACTGGAACCATCATTGTGCACGCAACTAACTAACTAACTAACTAACAGAACTATCATTGTGCACACAACTAGTAAACTACTGGAACCATCATTGTGCACACAACTAGCAAACTACTAGAACTATCATTGTGCACAGAACTAACAAACTACTGGAACCATCATTGTGCACACAACTAACAAACTACTGGAACTATCATTGTGCACACAACTAGCAAACTACTGGAACTATCATTGTGCACACAACTAGCAAACTACTGGAACTGTCATTGTGCACACAATTAGCAAATTACTGGAACCATCATCATGCACACAACTAACAAACTAACTAACAGAACTGTCATCTTTGTTACCAGTGCTGCATTTCTTCATTATGAAGTACATAACAACTCCAAATGTTGGAACTATTTGCTGGAACTGTCAAACTAATGGAACTGTCATCATGCACACAATTAACAAACTACTAGAACCGTGCACACAACTAGCAAATTCCTAAACCATGCGCACAACTAGCAAGCTACTGGAACTGTGTACACAACTAAAAAACTAATGGAACTGTCATCATGCACACAACTAACAAACTACTAGAACCGTGCACACAACTAGCAAACTACTGGAACTGTGTATACAACTAACAAACTACTAGAACCATGCGCACAACTAGCAAACTACTGGAACTGTGTACACAACTAACAAACTAATGGAACTGTCATGCACACAACTAACAAACTACTAGAACTGTGTACACAACTAGCAAACTACTGGAACTAACTAGCAAACTACTAGAACTGTGTAGACAACTAGCAAATTACTAGAACTGTGTACACAACTAGCAAACTAATGGAACTGTGTACACAACTAGCAAATTACTAGAACTGTGTACACAACTAGCAAACTAATGGAACTGTGTACACAACTAGCAAACTACTAGAACTGTGTACACAACTAGCAAACTACTGGAACTGTGTACACAACTAACAAACTAATGGAACTGTCATCATGCACACAACTAACAAACTACTAGAACTGTGTACACAGCTAACAAACTACTAGAACTGTGTACACAACTAGCAAACTACTGGAACTGTGTACACAACTAACAAACTAATGGAACCATGTACAAACTGCTGAAAGCAACTGAGTATCTAGCCTGGATTGTTGTGATGCTAAATCTGACAACAATGAACAATGTTGTCTCATAAACAGTATTCACCAACAAAGGTCAGGGCAGTCTTTGGAAGCATCTGTGAAAGTAAAGCTTCAAAAAGAAAGAGTCAGTTCACATTTCTTGGAATATTTCACGATTTGAACAAACTTTGGAGTACATGTTGTACAAAGCACAATTTGCTTTAAAAATTGAGATCAACGTGTGTTTTTCTTAAGTAAAGCCCTTAACTTACGAATGACTCAGCAGATCGGTAAGGGATAAATGTTTTATGCTCAGAGAAATACACAGAAGATGGAGATTAAAGTAGCAACGATAAATATATGCGGGATAAAAAATAAAGAAGTCGAACTTATAGAAGAAATGACAAAAAGGAAAATTAAAATACTAGGATTAGCGGACACCAGAGTAAAAGGACAACAGATAAAGAAAACACACATCAACTACATGAAAATATTCTCAGGAGTCGACAACACAGAAAGAGCAAAACATGGAGTAGGTTTTATCATTGACCCAGAACATGCAAAGAACATTCTAGAAATAAAATACCATTCAGAAAGAATTATCACAATTAAACTACTAGAAGATGATCAAAAAACAAATTACATTCAAATCTATGCACCATGCAACAACAATGAAAGAGCGAAGAATTCTACGACACACTGAGTGAAATCATTTACAATATTGACAAAAGCGACGACATGTTAGTAATGGGAGATTTTAATGGAAGGCTTGGGAAACGCAACAGTGAGAACAGTGATATCTTAGGACCCTTTGGCGATAAAACGGCTGAAATAAATGAAAATAGAAGCAGACTGCTGGATCTATGCAATCAAAATGATTTATTTATCAGCAACACATTCTTCAAACACAGAGAGTCGCAAGTATACACCTAGTACAAATGGAATGACACAACATGCAGAAGCCAGATAGATTTTATACTAACAAGAAAACAGAACAAGACAAGAGTAACCGACAGTAGAGAAATCCCGAATATTACAGATGACACGGATCACAAGATGGTTATGATCACACTAAGACAGCCAAAAATAAAGAGAATATACAAAAACAAACAAAAGAAGCGAAAGGAACAGACAATAAAAATAAAACAATTAAAAGATCAAGAAACAAGGAAAACCCTAGAAGAAAAAATAACAGGAATTCAAGAAACTCCCTAACGAAGTATGCACAGTAGAAGAATAGTGGAAACAATTTAAGGAAACAGTAACTAACATCTGTAAAACAGTTTGTGGAACGAAGCTAAGAACAAGAGAAGGGAAAAAGAGCACGCCGTGGTGGAACGAAACAATCAGAGAAGCAATTAAAGAAAGGAAGAAGAAACTGTTTAAAAATTGGAGGTAGAACAAGAACCAAGAAAAACATGAAAAATATGCCTTAGTTCAAAAAAGAGTTAAAATGTTGATCAAAGAAGCTAAGCAAAAGAATTGGACAGAATTCGGACAAAAAATGCGCAGGGACTTCAAGACAGCCACAAGAGATTTCTACAAAGCAGTAAAAGCCACAAGAGCGAGAAAAGAAAACCATGATCCAATTGAGCTGATAAATGACAAAGACGAACAGCCAATATCAAATAACCAATGTATGCAACAGAGATGGAAAGAATATTTTGAAGACCTGTTAAACATACCAACTACCAACAAGACAACAAAAACCACCCTAGAACTCACAAATACTGAATCCAACATCATGAAAGAGGAAATTGAAGAAGTAATCAAATATGCACCAAGAAATAAAGCACCGGGGATAGATAACATACCAATAGAAATAATAGCAGCAGCAGGTGAAACAGGAGTGACATGGCTGCACAGAATATTTAATGCAGCATGGCACCAACAACAAGCCCCAGAAGACTGGCAACAGGCAATCATCGTACCAATATGGAAAAAGAAAGGTAGCAAAAGAGACTGCAATCAATATAGAGGTATATCTCTTCTCAGCCATGTAGGAAAGCTATACACCAAAATCTTGGAAAAAAAGGCTGAGACCAATAATAGAACTACAGTTAAGTGATTCTCAAATGGGGTTCCGAAAAAAACAGAGGATGTACCGACGCACTATTCACATTAAAACAGCTTCCAGAAAAAACGACAGAACACAATCAAAACTTATACATAGCCTTCATTGACCAGGAAAAAGCATTCGACAGAGTAAACAGAGAACAACTGTGGGAGATACTAACAACATACGGAGTAAGCCAACATCTAACCAACCTTATTAAAAGTCTCTACGTCAACAGCAGCTGCAGTGTCAGAACAGCAGCAGGCTACACAGACCACTTCGAAGTTAGATCAGGTGTAAGACAGGGGTACGTACTATCCCCCTACTGTTTATTACATACATGGACCATATATGCAAGCTAGCCAACCCATCAGAGACAGAGGAGATCAACGAGCTTTTATTTGCAGACGATCAGGTACTAATACATGAAATAATAGAAGACCTACAAGAACACTTAAACAAACTCAACATCTTAGGCACAAAATACAACATGAAAATCAACATCAACAAAATAGGAGTCATGAATGTCGGCAAAAATAAACAGAACAACAACATAACTATAGAAGGCAGACAACTAAAACAAGTAGAGGAATTCAAATACCTAGGAAGTCTAATGACAAACGATAATTCTCAAACAGCAGAGATAGAATCAAGATGCAACAAAGCTTGTCAAACCATCGGACAGTTATCACCACTATTGTCCAACAAGGAAATAACTCTGGAGGCAAAACGAGCACTATACAATACAATCTTCATCCCAACATTGTGCTACCAATGCCAGACCTGGACCCTAGATGCAAGAACAATAAGAAAAATAACCTCTACAGAGATGAAATGTGTTAGACGAATGACAGGAAACAGTCTGAGAGATAAGATCAGAAATTGAAGAACTGAGAAAAAGCTAGGAATAGCCCCGCCATAGAATATATAAGGAAACAACAGACAAAATGGTTTGGCCACGGGACAAGGCAGAAAGAACAAAACATAACACAATGAGCCTTCAACAAACGTGAGAACCCCAGACCCAAGGGTCGACCACGAAAAAGATGGGTCGATGGAATATTAGAAGCACTAGGAAACATAACAGCAGCAGAGGCGAACAGAAGAGCAAAAGACCGCAAACTATATCTCCCCTCGATGTTGAAAGGCAGATGAGGAAGGAAAGAAGAAGAAGATTGAGATCTAGACACATGCAGAAAGAGTATTCAAAGCATAAACATAATGACTTGGAAAATGGTCCCTTACATCTTGCTTGGGATGCCTAGATTAAAATAGACGCAATTAATAGCACCTATTGATTGCTGTTTTTCATGATTCTTCCTATTGATTGCTGTTTTTTTTAAATGATTCTTCCTACTGATAGATTGATTGCAGTTTTTCATGATTCTTCCTATTGATTGCTGTTTTTCATGATTCTTCCTAAAGTTGGTTGATTAGTTATTCAAGTTTTTCCTATAAGTAGATTGATTGTTGTTTTTCATGATTCTTCCTTTTGATTGCTGTCTTTTATGATTCTTCCTATTGATAGATTGATTGTTGTTTTTCATGATTCTTCCTATTGTTAGATTAATTGTTGTTTTTCATGATTCTTCCTATTGATAGATTGATTGCTGTTTTCTGTGATTCTTCCTGTCGATAGATTGATTGCTGTTTTCTGTGATTCTTCCTGTCGATAGATTGATTGTTGTTTTTCATGATTCTTCCTATTGATAGATTGATTGTTGTTTTTCATGATTCTTCCTATTGATAGATTTATTGTTGTTTTTCATGATTCTTCCTATCGATAGATTGATTGTTGTTTTTCATGATTCTTCCTGTTGATAGATTGATTGTTGTTTTTCATGATTCTTCCTATTGATAGATTGATTGTTGTTTTTCATGATTCTTCCTATTGATAGATTGATTGTTGTTTTTCATGATTCTTCCTGTTGATAGATTGATTGTTGTTTTTCATGATTCTTCCTGTTGATAGATTGATTGTTGTTTTTCATGATTCTTCCTATTGATAGATTGATTGTTGTTTTTCATGATTCTTTCTATTGATAGATTGATATCTATTAATAAATTAATAAGGAACATCAGCCACCTGTTTTCTGCTGTCATGAACACAATATTTTCATTTATTTCTCAGAATTTGGGAGGATCACCACACAGTATCCATTGTATCCACATACACACCGACATACCGAGGCACCAAAAGTAAAAATTATCCAGTTCAATGGCTTGTCATATGTTCAGTTTAACTTCAATCGTTTGCATCCAGACTACCTTCTTCCTGCCGACATTGAAGAATTTCAGTTTTATTTTCTGTCCAATAAACCTGATGGACTCATATGGCTTCACGAAGATCATAATCGTAAGATGTACCTGACTTTGAAGGTATGTACTTTGATCTCTGGTAAATAAATCCTTTCAAGTAGCAAAAAAAAAAAAAAACCGCAATTGCTCCAGATATTTGTGTGTGTAATTTATAATCATTGATACAATTAGTCTTTTTTTTTATTTGCTTGTATAATTATTTTGAGAACAGATTTAGTTTCATTTTAATGTTTTTATATTTTTTCTGATACACATTAGTAATCATGATTGTTTTGTTTGGATGCAGTCACATTTATCTCCATTGAAATGTTCTATTAATATCTCCCTCTACATTAAGGATGGTCAACTGATATTTGTCAATGACGATAGAACCAGATCTCCACATAATTTCACCATTGGCGAACATGAAGGAATTCGCTTTGATGACAGAAGATGGCACTTGTTAAAAATCCACCGTAAAGGACGAAGAGTGAGTTCAGAATTGTGGTGTCCTTGAGAATAATTTATCCTCTTCTGAAGATAAAAATGAAGATTTTAACTCTTTAAATGGACAAGATAAAAGATTACCTTTTTTTAAATTTATAATTCTTACTTGGTGTCAGTATCAGTAACTATATTGTTACAACTAATCGCTAACTAAAAGACGATGGTCATATGTTGGACATGTGATGAGAAGAGATAATAACTGAATAGCAAAGCAAGCCCTCATGTGGGAAACAACAGGTAAGAGAAAAAGAGGAAGACCCAGGGAGACACTGAGAAGAACATTGATCAGAGAGGCAAGAGCAGCAGGATTCGGCTCCCTCAATGAGATAGAGCTGCTTGCACAGAACAGAGACAAATGGTGAGATTTGATAAAATATCTTTAAAAGAAAACTGCTAGAACAAAAGTTCAGATAGGAGAAGGTGTATCTTGGTCTACGCCCTATGGGCCAGCTACGGCTCGAAAGGTCAATAGATAGATAGAATCGCTAACTTACTTATGTACTCGTGCAATCAAAACACATTCAAGGACAAAAAAGGAATGCAAGTTTAGAACATTTAGCGATTAATTACAAGTATGTCATTGTTTTGTAGCCTCGGCGGCTGAGTGGTTAGTGTTCTTGCTTCCTAATTAGGGTCCGGGTTCAATCCCCAGAAGTGGAACATTTTTTTCAGACCAGAAAGGCTCATCAAACCTCTAAAAATGGATACTTGAGATGTCTCTGGGAAGTAAAGGCTGCCTGTTGTGATACCAAGCACATGACCCAAAAATGTGCTGTGGTCATAGAAAAAGTATGGTCACTAACACAGCATTCCCCTTACAACAAGTAAGGCAGGGGAGAGAATCTTGACTTTTGATGTCATTGTTTTTGCTTTTGGATACATCATTAACATTAATTGCTGTATGTCAGTAAGTTACACTTGTGAAATATATATCTAAATGTGGTTAAATAGGACTGAGTCTGTTAAAGTAATGTTGTGTAGGGGATCAATATATTGTATGTCTATGTTCTAATGTCTGTTATAATATTTGTTACATTTTTGTAGATCAACATCAGTGTTGATAATGCTCACCATAGGGATTACATCTTTGCCAAAGATGTCCAGTTCCTGGTTCCTGCTGAAGTATATCTCGGTGGCACACAAAATACATACGCCTCTACAGATGGGCGTGTTCTGCTCAACTTCGATGGTGCTATTGGCCAGGTGAGACCAGTTTCTAATTATAGTGTATCATCATCATCAAGTACCATGCCTGCTGGTGTAGGTGATCATGTCTCTCCACAACTTTCAGTCTCGACAGTTATTTATCATTTCTGTTGTTGACCTTCAGCCAAGCCATTCTCCTAAGCTGTCTAGTATCTTTTCTCTTTGCTTCCCTCTCTCTCTTCATCCATAATTTTCTCTGTTGTCACAATATATTCCAGTTGTTCCCTTCTTATTACATGGCCAAAAATGATTCTTCTTCTTCTTCTACCTTTCAGCTCCCAGTGGAGCATAGGTCTTCAACAAACACTTTCCAAGTCGTTCTGTTTCTTGCCATCATCCCATGTCTTCCCCATCATCTTCATCTCTGCTTCTGTCTGTCATCTCCAAGAATTTCTTGGTCTTCTACTTTGTCTTTTCCCCTGATGATTCCAAAAAAGTGCCTGTTGTGTAATACTCTCAGTTGGCTTCCACAGTGTGTGTCCTATCCAGCGCCATTGTCTTCGCTGTATCTCTTTATCCACTGGTATTTGACTGGTACATTTCTATAATTCTATGTTAGTGATTTTGTCCTGCCATTTCCATCCTTTTATTCTGCGTAAGCATCCATAAATGAAAGTCTGTATCTTCATGATTGTTAATTTTGTTGTTCTCCATGTTTCACAGCCATATAATAGGACTGACTTAACATTGTAGTTGAAAATTTTTAATTTTGTATTTAACCTTATTTCTTTGGACTTCCATATGTTTCCCAGTGCAATGAAAGCTCCTCTTACTTTTGATATCCTTATTTTGGTACCATTTTCTGTTCCTCCCTCTTTATCTATATTCTATCTATCTATTGTCCTTTCGAGCTGAAGACGGCACATAGGGCAGAACCACAATCTTAAAAACAAAAACCTTGTGTGCCAAAATGTCACATATTGCAGAGATCACTGCTTCCAAAATCTATGGCTCTGTTTCCATAACAATACTTTTTACAATGACAGCTTGTCAAGCCATTGATCAACCTCCTTAGTCGCCTCTTACGACATGCCTGGAAGGTCGCATTTAAATTACTTGCTAATTATTACAGCATGAAAGTCACAAATTCCTTTATCTATATTACTATCCAGATATATGTAAGATTGTACATCTAATAGAGGTATTTCTCCTAATTTTATTTGGTTATTGCCAACTGTATTAATTCTCATAATGTTAGTCTTATCTCTATTAATTTTCAGCCCTAGCTGTTGTGATCTCTCATCAAGTATGCTCATTTTATCCTTCATCTGTTGATGGATGTGTGATAGGAGAGCTATGTAATCAGCAAAGTCTAAATCATTAAGTTGCTTGGTTAGTGACCACTGGATTCCATTTCTGCTGTTTTGAGTTATTTTCATAATCCAATCTATGGCCAGTAGAAAGAGAAATGGAGACAGAAGGCATCCCTGCATTACTCCTGTTCTTATTTCAAATGCTTCTGTAAGCTGCCTTTCATGCACCACACTAGATTTCACTCCTTCATACATTGTTCTTATCAGGTTAATAAACTTTATGAGGATTCCAAAAAAAAAAAAAATGATGATTATTTCTTCCTAATATTGGAAATTAGCTCCCTTTTTGCTTTGACCTCTTTCAGAACATTTTCATTACTCTTCTTAGCTGTCCATGGTATTCTCAACATTCTTCTATGAAACCACATTTCTACAGCCTTCAGTGATTTTCTTGTCTGTTGTCCTATTGTTCATAATTCACATCCATATGTTAAGACTGGCTCTACATAACATTTAAGAGCTCTTTTTCTTGTTTCTATTGTCAAAAATTGATTGCACAGTATCTTCCTCATTTTTTGGAAATCTGTTTTTGCCTGAGCCATTCTGTATCTCACCTCTTTTGTACATCTACCATCTGAGGTTAACATTGTTCCCAGATATATAAATTCATTTACCTTTTTTAATATTGTTCCAATTATACTGATGATACAGTTCTAATGACTAAGAGTGAAAATGAGTTACAATTACAGTGTATAGACTAGTCTATCTGATTTATCTTTGATCCAATTAAAAGTGCAAGAAAGACTCCATTTCATAGAGGTTTCAGAAGTTCCACTTTATCATGTTTGAGAGCAATTATAATCACAGCTATCTTGGATATTATTTTGTAGAATTACATCTGAATTATATTTTAATCAATAATTTATCACTTCCATGCTAGTTTTCATTTGTTACAACTGAATACTTCCATGATCTATTGTTGTGATAAATCTCCTGTAGCTGATTGTGAATGTGTTTTCGACAACCTTCCTGTTTGTCCTGTGTAAATGATAGAATCATGGAAGTGCTTGAAGAGATGATTTGCCTAAATAACTCCAGATTTTCCCCCTAACCTTGCACTGTGGCTGACACACTCTGTCTCTGCCAGGCTGGATATTGGTTTGATGTTGGAGTTTACCTTCTCATAAGGTGGATGCTGGTCAGTGCTGTTGGGCCTACCCTGCCTGTGGTTTCTGTCTGGGTGTTCTCCCATAGCCTTTCCTTCTCCCAAAGACAACTGTTAGGAAGCACTGATGTATTTTCTGGATCATTTTGTGTTTTTCTCTTCTTGACCTATTGCACTCTTAAATGTGTTGCTGTCATAAATTTCTATTACTTGTTGACGATGATTGTTTGCTCACATTTCAGTCAATGAATGTAAATTGCAACATCAGACAGATTCATGAAATTCTTCATTTCGTTTCAGCTAATATCGAGGTGCGCGTGGTCGTGTGGCTAAAACCACTGTTCCACTAGCTGAAAAGCCGGCATACGGTGTTCGAAGACCGCCGTAGACAGAAAGGATTTTTCTATTGGGGGTGAAATAAAAGTCCTGAGTTTCACACGTCGTGGCGACTGTTTGACCAAGCGGCCTTTATCCCTCGGGTTCTATCTCTGCCCCCTGACATACACCAGCGATGGTACTATGTGTCGTAAAGATAGTTTTTTTTTTTTTTATTTCAGCTAAAATGACTGATTATCAGTTGCAAATATTGATCTCACCATACTCATGGTAGACTCATAGATGTTAAATAATTCATAACAAAATACGGGCACAATAGCTCACTAGTTGTAATTTCTCCTTTGACCTAGCCTCTTAGTCCCCCATCCTGCTTGTAATGTACTTGATTCTCAACTCGCAGCATCATAACAGTATTCTCATGGTCACCATTTCACTCTATAGTAGAGAGACCTCCAAATATTTAACTTGTCCACTCTCTCACACAGTTTTGTTGGACCTGTAATAATGAGGCCCAGCTGATGCCAGTTTTGGGACCAAGCATGTTTTTATAAAACCTTTTGAATGGACTTCATGTTATAGAATGTGTTTGTTGTATAGATACTGTGATATGCACACAACGTGTCATATTTACCTATTTTCACTTATTTTCCTAACATCTGAATGTCCCAGATATCAAGGCTGTGCACTGTGGTGCTACTCTTGCATCAAACTAGGGGGCTAGGTAGTCTAGAGGCTAGACATTGGCCTCTGGAAAGGAGGGTCCTGGGTTTAATTCACATTTTTCTGGATTTCTGTGCATATAATTGTATATATTTTTGTATTGTTTATTACTGCAGCTGAAGGCCTACTTGGCTGAAACGTCATTCTACTTTTGTTTTGTTTCTCACCTATGTAAAGTTGTTATCATACCATTTGTTTCTTTTTTAAAATTTCGATTCTTATCATCAGCTTTACAGCAGCTTTGCATTTCTATGGATCTTGATGCCTATACCCCTGAAAATATAACAAATGTAACAAATATAACAAATGTAACAAATATAACAAATGTAACAAATATAACAAATGTAACAAATATAACAAATGTAACAAATGTAACAAATATAACAAATGTAACAAATGTAAATGTTGAAACCTTGTTTGTAAATATTTCTTTTTATTTTGTGAATAGGTTTTCTATAGAACAGATACACAAATTGGCTCCAAGCCCTTAAGAATAGAGGTCAACCTGATAGCACAGATTGATGAAACTAACGGACAGAAAAATGGTGTAGAATTTCACACCGTTGTGTGGCCGCCTGCTTTTTATTTCACAGTGCCCACTCCACAGACACAAAGGCCCACACCTGCCCCACCAATCACACCTTCCCCGCCCCATCTCACATCTATCACAATTAAGGATGAGAGGGTATACCTGTTTGTGCCAGAGGTAATATATTTTGTTTCATGACAGTTGAATTAGCAACGTAGTATGTGTATTATGTTCACCAATGTTCTTTCTAAGCAACACAGTGTATGTAAATGGTTATGATTATGGTTACGCCCCGGTATCACTGCAAACGAATTAAAATTCATAATTGCTTAACTGCCTGTGCCAGTGGAATCATCCAAATTTAAACTCATCTCATTGAAGCATCCAAAAATGAAATAGAAAGGCAGCTGCAGTCCCCATCATAGCAGCTACAGCACAAACCAAAAGACATAAGGCAGAGAGGCACTAAAAGTGAACACAGCTGAACTGTCCTTCGTCATGCAATATCATAATTTATCATATGCATTCGAGATATCGAAACATGATCTGGATGAAAAACACAGTTCACTGTGTGCACAAAGCACTAGACTCAGTGGCTCTGGCAGCAAGCCAGACTTGGAATATGAGGAAACTGCAACAAGGAACACTTCAGACTGTCTCCATTGTTGCTGCCGCCTATGTGTCATATTGACTGGTATTCACATGTATGTAAGTGACTCCTTGTATTGTGATCTCTTCCTAAAACTGTTTCAGCAGAACAGCCAGCTCAACCTCTCACTTTTCTCTGCAGCTCCTATCATAGAAAACAAACCAACACCTTCAAACACTCCAAGTAAATACAACCTCTACAAGTTTTGTCCTTTCCAACCTTGTTGTTATGGACATATATAACATTCCAGCCATGAGATATTTATGGCATACATTTGATATCACTCAAGTCAGCTCATATCACACGATAGCCTACAAGATGTTTTTTAAATTCTGTCATCACACAAATAAAATGAATTTAATACTTCTTTTTTTTGGAGCCAGAAACAAGTTTGTACATACCTATAGATCATTTTATGTGCTCAGGTTGTATTATTTCTTCCGTGCTTTTGTGATCACTTGTGGACATATTTTTTATTTAATTAAAATTTCAATCTTTGCATTTTGAAGCATTAGATACTTGCTTTTCCAGGCACAACATTTGATTACAAATTTGTAGACAAGAATTTATAAAAAATTCAATGTGAAATGATTGAGAAGAGCTAGCAATACTTTAACAAATAATAATACATTTTGTTGTTACCACATAACAGTTCCAGTTACAGTCTGGCAGTTCCTTGTCTTTCAAGTTCCAAACAATTAAACGGGAGGGTCTGCTCATGTTCTCCACAAGCAACATATATTGGAAGAACTTCATTGCCCTGGAAATCTATGACGGCAAGCTCTACTTGGTCCACAACTTTGGTGGCCAGTCTAAGAGGACCCCATTCTCTGAGACAGAAGTCTCTGATGGTAAACTTCATGAGGTAAAAGTTTAGGGAATTACTGCATCTTAACCCTAGCTTATGACACTAATCTATGAGTCACGATTTTATGATACCTTTGCAAAAATTACAAACACTAAATGTTAAATTTGGAGTTTGGAAAATAGTATTACCTTAGAACTTTTGCTACATAGCTGTGTGTTTACACGAGGAGAGACACGAGAATTGGATACAGTCATCATTTCTTGGCTTAGATTTGATTTATGGCCTGAAAGTCAACCACATGGTGCCATGTCTACTTAACATGTTATGTTGTCTATTGACTCATAGCTGTCAGTCCATCATTCCAGCCATATGTTTGGCTTCCTCTTAGCATCTTTTGCTGCCTATCCCATATTACAAAGGTTTGTTTGATGTCTCACCGATAGCCAAAGAGATTTCCCTCTATCATGAGAAAAAAATATGAATTTATTGAAAATTGGCCAAATTAAAAGGCAACTTTATCATTTTTGTGAAGCGCATGTGGTGTTTGAAACAAAACAATCCAACATCAAAGAAAACAAATCCAACACTCAAGGCATACCTTCCATGTGATATGTTTTTCCTGTATTTAATATGTTTCTTATGTGCTTTTTTTTTAATACAACCCGTACTCTCAATAATATGGGAAAAAGACTATTACTTTGGTTAAAATACTGTATTTTGTTTCTTGAAATTATTTTACACATAAAACTTTTCCAAAATAAAATGTTTGCAGAATTGCAAAAAATAAAAAAAAATGACTTCTTATATGTGAGTAGAAGACTAGCCAATGAAATTGCTGTAAAGTATGTTTTAATCGGCTTTATAAGCTGCCTCCACATGTATTACTGATGATGAAACTTAATCTGCTGACCAGAGTACATTGGATAGCTCAAATCACTTGTCAATTTTGACAATCTTGAGTTGCAACATGATGATTCAATAGTAGCAGTTGGGCTTTCCAATAGAACATTTGTGGAGGAAACATAAGCTGATGCTGGTTATATAACATCATTTTTTAACGATGTAAGAAGGTTTGACATGGCGGTGGTGAGAAAGAGTAATTTCCATTTGATAATCAAGGCCTTCAAGATTTAAAGGTTATGAATCCAATTTTGAGATGTGATCTTCACCCATATTTGTCAACTAGAAACACATTTGTGCCACATGTGGATCAAGAAGCTCTCAAAGATGATTCTACGATGATTATAATTTGAATTCGAATTGAGATGCGCGTGTGCCTGTTTGAATGAAAGTGGTCAAAAAAGGAGCATTTGTAGCTTCTGATTGGACATTATTTGCCGAAGAACAAGTATTGGCAATACTCGTTTTCCTCTTATTAAAATTAGTTATGCAGCGTCTGCTAGTGTTGCCACACGGCAATGCAAAGTGTGAGAGAACTTTCTCAATGATGACAAGAGTACAGATTGATGGAAGTCATTGAATGCTGACACGCTAACCTCCTATTTAAAATGTAAAATATAGACACCTGCTGCACAGACTTAGATTCTACCAAACTATTACTTCAATAGCACAAGTTTTTTTGTGTTGATGGTTCAATGATAGACTAATGATTGAGGCTAGCAGCTTTCCTATCGATCAAGCCTCAATCATTAGTCTCTCATTGAACCAATTATATAAAATGTCTCAGCATTCATAAATGCTTTCAATATATGCTTACAAAGCTGATTGTCAATATTTTTTGTTTCAGGTTGATTTAAGGTTTTTAAACAACCATCTAATACTCAATTTGGATAGAAGTTCTGTACGAGTTAGAGTGGAGGATAATGAACAGATTCCACGTGATTTGAGTAAGGGAAATTGGCAACATTTGTGTGACTTATGATTGATCAATTCTAGATATTTGACATTATTTGGGTTTATTTTTAAACTTGTGTAATGCTTGTTATTGTTTAGACCTTTTTATCTTTTTTTGTAAAAAAGAATCTCAAAGCAGGCCCTCAAATGGGAACTGCAGGGTAAAAGGAAAAGAGGCAGACTAAGAAAAATACTATAAAAGAACATTAAAATAAGAGGCAACAACAGCAGGCATCTTACACAGAGTTTGAAAAACTTGCCCAGAACAGAGCCATGTGATGAATTACATTACAAAGTCTGGGAGTTGTTTGATCGTTAGATACAAGAGTGTTGAATTTCTGCCCTATGTGCCATCTTCAACTTGAAAATATGATAGATAGATATATAGATAGAATCTTCCAATGGAAAGTTACAACAAGTATGACTTGCCAGTTATTTTTTTTCTCACACATTTAAATAGATGTTGACGGAGTATGTGGATAAAATAATTTGTGCAATGGGGCCAGTTTTGATAAAGAATGATATTATTAATTCATACTGGTTCTTGTCTGTCTGTTGTTGGTGCCCAATAGAAAAGGTGCCCAATAGAGAAGGTGCCCAGTAGAGAAGGTGCCCAAAAGGCAAGTCAGTAACTAACCAACAAACTTTTCTGGAGGATTTACTAAGAGACTGAATTCCCCATTTTGTAGAAAATATCAGCCAAAAAAGCTCATGAATTAATTTAATTGATTGAAGATCATGCTCCATAAGAAGTTGAAAGATTAATAATGATACAAGCCTCACAAATAGTTTGTTTTTGTTGTCTTCGAAATGCCAGAAGTGAATGCAGTGAAAGTTCTGAAGGTTAGCTTCTACAGTACCTTTAAATGAACACTATATACAGCGACACACAGAATCACACCAGATAGACATTACAATAGTAACAATGTCAATAGGGCCAAATAAAAATATCACTCTCCATTCTTAAATGGATTGGTGCAATTTCATTCCATGGGTGCTGTCTCCACATTGAAAGTTGGCTACCATGGAGCGCCACTTTACTTTGAATCTTGTCTTTATGGTGCACATTGTCATATGTTCACCTATCCACCTTTTGATGTTATCTGTCCATTTTAGTCTTGGTCTTCCTCTCCCTCATCTTTACCCTTGTACCTTCCCTTACAAAATGACTTTAATAGATATTATATCATTTATAATTACTATAACTATTATATCATTTATAATTACTATAACTATTATATCATTTATAATTACTATAACTATTATATCATTTATAATTACTATAACTATTATATCATTTATAATTACTATAACTATTGTATCATTTATAATTACTATAACTATTGTATCATTTATAATTACTATAACTATTATATCATTTATAATTACTATAACTATTATATCATTTATAATTACTATAACTATTATATCATTTATAATTACTATAACTATTGTATAATTACTTTAAAAGGGTATTATATCTCTTCACATGTCCAAAAATGTCAGTTCTTTTTTGAATGCGATTACATGAGACAGATATTTGTACATCCATGTTTGTCCCCTGGCAGCAAGTCTATAAAGCAGGGAATAGAAGCTTGAGAGGTGTGGGGTTTTAGAAAAGTTCTGTACTTCTCATGTCTAGACCATGTTAGCAATGATGTTATCTGTGACAGAATGCAGTGGACAATTTGATATATTTTACTGCTGTGGAGAAATATTGGCTGAGGTGGTATGGTCAGACATCTCTTCTTCAGGGCTATTTGGAACAATATTGTAGGCTACTGTAAGTGGAGAAGGAATGAAAGGCAAGCAAAGAAAGAGATGGGAAGACATTATAAAAGAATACATTAGTTTTGGTTTTACAGACTATCAGAAGAGTTGAGGTGTGTAGAGATATCAAATGGTGGATGAAGTCATAGAAGTCAGCAACCTATTATATATTGCTTGCATCAGGATTGGGAAATCTGAGGTGACCAAGACTCTAATTAACCTACACTTGGTAGTTGTAAAATCAGACCACTCAACAACAACAAAAAGAGTCAAATTGTGAAAGTAGGCATGGCCAGAAAAATAAGTTGTGATGAAGTCAGATTTATCAGCTGCAAAAGTTCAAGACATCACGGCTTAATTGTAAACTGCTGCACAAAAGTGCAAACACCATTTTGAAAATGAACTGCAAATAATAAAATATTAGTACCAGTCAGTAATTGGTTTCACCATTTTTTAAAATAACATTTATGAACATAACTCTTAATTTAGATGGATTGCATATTGGTGGCTTCTCTACATACAACTACTTACCTTGGCATACATGGGCACGTAACGGATACCAAGGATGCATTGAAGACTTACAGATTAATGGCCGTATCATTGACCTTCACAATTTTGTACACACTCAGGTAAGAACTTCTTGAATTGATTGTTGTTGTGCTGGTAAAAGTGTGGGAGCATTTCAGGAATAAATACATAGTTGTTTCATATTTCAAGTTGGTCCTTCCAGCTCTGTATGCAAAATCACATTATAAAAGTTGTTCTACACAACATTCTAATTCTTTTTTTTTTTAATAATCTCCCATATTAAATTAATTCTTTTGATTTCCTCATTTACTGTTTTTCATTCTTTGGCCTTCTTGTTCCTTCATTTTTTTATGGATCTATCTATTCCTAAATCTAGGATGTCTTTTACTTTTAACAACTTTTGGTTCTTATACATTCCTTACTTGTTATTTTATTTGTATATTTAGCAACTTTGCTGATGACATAGTTCTCATCAGCAGTCAGATAAAAATGATGCAGGAAAACACAAATGAACTATCATCAATAGCCAGCAAAATTGGGCTTGAGATCAATCATGAAAAGACTAAAAGTCATGAAAAGCTTAATTCCAACTGATGACAGAATATACATGGAAAATAAACCAGTGAAAGAGATCGACGACTTTATCTATCTTGGAAGTCACATTGATCGAGAAGGGGATACAAGTAAAGGAATTAGAATCAGAATAGCTAAAGCAGCAATGTCTTTCAGAAGCCTTGAAAAGTTGTGGAAATCAAAACTCATCAGCACAAACACAAAACTTAGACTATTCAAATCAAATGTACTATCAACTCTTACGTATGTGTGTGAAAGCTGGAAAACAACAAGAGACATAGAAACAAAGTTGAACACATAACGAAAATAAATGTCTAAGGAAAATACTTGGTATAGCGTGGAACAAATTCAAAACAAACGAGGAAATTAGAGAAATTGCCAATCAACCACTAATATCTTCAGTAATCAAGAAAAGACGATGGTCATATGTTGGACATGTGATGAGGAGAGATAATAACTGAATAACAAAGCAAGCCCTCATGTGGGAAACAAGATTTAAGAGGTATAGAGGCCGACACTGAGAAGAACATTGATCAGAGAGGCAAGAGCAGCAGGAATCGGCTCCCCTCCATGAGATAGAGTTGTTTGCACAGATGGCACAGATAACTGGAGTCGTCAGTCGTTGTGGAACATGCTGAGGAGGGGATCTGAGCACCCATGGACATGTTAAAAGTACAATGGTGATATCCCACAAATAACTCAATAACACATGAACATATATTCTGTTGTAGTTAATTACCTGTGTAGTAAGTTTTGCATTTTTGTGGGCTTTAGTTTAATTTCACCAAATTGATGGTTTTAAAATGCAAATCTTCACTACATTATCAATTATTGATTAATTTATGTGAAATAAATCATTTGTTCAACAATTGATCTTATTTTGACTGTTCTCCTTCTCTTCCAGCAATTGTTGAATGGAATTGAGCGGAAGTGTACATCTATGCCCCAACAGTGTTCTACCTCAACTCCTTGTTCCCATGGATACTGTACAAATAAATGGGGTGGTTACTCTTGCGATTGTAGAGCCACTGATTACTCTGGTGATAAGTGTCAGAATCGTAAGTTTGAACATATGGTTTCTTTTGTTAAAAACTCTCAATCACCTAATCTCCAAAGCTACTGAACGCTTTTTCCTGGTCAATGAAAGCTATGTACAAATTTTGATTGTGTTCTGTCATCTTTTTTGCTATATGTTTTAAGGTGAATAGAGCATCAGTACATCCTCTGTTTTTTTCAGAACCCCATTTGAGAATCGCTTAACTGTAGTTCTATTATTGGTCTCAGCCTTTTTTTCCACAATTTTGGCGTATAGCTTGGCTTAGAAGTAATATACCTCTATGTTGAATGCAGTCTCTCTTGCTACCTTTATTTTTCCATTTTGGTACAATGATTGCCTGTTGTTAGTCTTCTTGGGGCTTTTTATTGGTGCCATGCTGCATTGAATATTCTATGCCATGTTGTGTGTTATCTATCCCCGTGCTTTATTTCCTGGTGCATAGTTGATTACTCTTTCATAATTTTGGGTTCTGTGTTTGTGCATTCTTGTGTGGTTTTTGTTGTGTTTTTGGTTGTTGGTGCCATGTTTAATAGGTCTTCAAAATATTATTTCCATCTCAGTTGCATATGTTGGTTATTTGATATTGGCTGTCCATCTATCTCATTTATGAGCTCAGTTGGACGTGGTTTTATTTTCTTGCTCTTGTGGCTTTTACTGCTTTGTAGAAATCTCTTATGGTTGTCTTGAAGTCCCTGCTTATATTTTGTGTGAATTCAGTTCGTGTTTTGCTTTGCTTAAAGGTAAAGGACGAGACTTGAACCGGCGTCTTAGCACGCGAGTTTACGCCCATATGTGCTCGGCCGCCTACCCAGAAATGTTAGGAGATTTCTGTATAGTGTCGCCTCAAGCATCGAAACTCAGATGCGAAGCGACATTCCTCACCTTCCCAGGGTAATACCTTGGTACCCATTTCTGCCAACGGCTGGGTCGACCGTGGGGGTATTTTTTTTTTTTCCAACCACGAGTACAATACACACTGCTCCCAGCGGGAATCGAACATGGGTTGTCCGAACGTCGGTAGTCCAGTCGGGTGATTTTCTCAACTCGGCTACCGAGGCCCCCCGAGCTAAGCTTTGCTTAGTTTCTCTTTAATCAAAATTTTAACTTTTTTCTTAACTAAGGCATATTTTTTATATTCTTTGTTCTAATTCTCCCTCCAATTTTTAAACAGTTTCTTCTTTTCTTTAATTCCTTCTTTGATTGCTTTGTCCCACATCAGGGTGCCCTTTTTTTCTTATTTTGTCCTTAGTTTCCTTCCACATACTGTTTTAGAGATGTTGATTACTGTTTTCTTAAACTGTTTCCACTCTTCTTCTACTGTGCTTACTTCATTATGGAGCTTCTTGAATTCCTCTATCTGTTTTTCATGTAGGGTTTTCCTTGATTCTTGATCTTTTAATTGTTTTATTTTTATTGTCTATTCTTTTTGCTTCTTTTGTTTGTTTGCGTATCTTTTCTTTGTTTTTGGCTGTCTGAGTGTAATCATAACCATTTTATGGACCGTGTCTTCTGTAATATTAGGGATAGCTCTGCTTTCGGTTACTCTTTTCTTGTTTTGTTTTCTCGTTAGTATAAAATCTATCTGGCTTCTGCATGTTGTGTCATTCTACTTGTCTATCTATCTATCTATTGTCCTTTCGAGCCATAGCCGGCCCATAGGGCATAGACCAAGATACTCCTCTTATATAAATTTTTATTCTAGCAGTTTTCAATTCTTTTAAAGATATTTTATCAAATTTTGCCATTTGTCTTTGTTCTGTGCAAGCAGCTCTATCTCATTGAGGGAGCAGATTCCTGCTGCTCTTGCCTCTCTCATCAATGTTCTTCTCAGTGTCTCTCTGGGTCTTCCTCTTTTCCTCATACCTCTTGTTTCCCACATGAGGGCTTGCTTTGTTATTCGGTTATTATCTCTTCTCATCACATGTCCAACATATGACCATCGTCTTTTCTTGATTACTGAAGATATAAATGGTTGATTGGCGATTTCTCTAATTTCCTCATTTGTTTTGAATTAGCTCCATGCTATACCAAGTATTTTCCTTAGACATTTATTTTTGAATGCGTTCAACTTTGTTTCTATGTCTCTCATTGTTTTCCAGGTTTCACACGCATACGTAAGGGTTGATAGTACATTTGATTTAAATAGTCTAAGTTTTTGTGTTTGTGCTGATGAGTTTTGATTTCCACAACTTTTCAAGGCTTATGAAAGACATTGCTGCTTTAGCTATTCTGGTTCTAATTTCTTTACTTGTATCCCCTTCCCGATCAATGTGACTTCCAAGATAGATAAAGTGATCGATCTCTTCCACTGGTTTGTTTTCCATGTATATTCTGTCGTCTGTTGGTATTAAGCTTTTCATGACCTTAGTCAATTTTGCTGGCTACTGATGATAGTTCATTTGTGGTTTCCTGCATCATTTTTATCTGCCTGCTGATGAGAACTATTACTTATTTATTTTTGACACTATTAAGAACACAAATTTGATATTAACCTTAACATTACGATGCCATCATAAAAATGACCATCTCAGAATACAAATTCTTGAAATTTGACAATTTGCTACAAGCAAACATTTCCCCTGCCCTATACCTCCCTAATGACTATTTCTGGTGACCCCTGAGTGGTTGGATTTGTTTCCTATTATTTTGGATCAGACACAAATGTGTGCACCATGACAAGTACTACAGTATCATACAAAAGGGACTGTTTTTTGTAATTTCACTAGTTTTTCAAGAAATTCTTTTTTTTTTTCCGTATAATGGTGGAAATCTTCTTGGCCATCGGTAGACATCAAACAAACATTTGTATCACAGGGTAGACAGCGAACAACGCATAGAGGGAGTTGAACATACAGCTAGATTGTTTTACTAACAGTCGGTCGCATGTGAATAGATAACTTAACACCTAGTAGCCATGGCATGAGGGGGTCGAATTTCAGGTCATTAATCTAACGTAACCCAGGATATTATTAAATTGTAAATACACAGCTGTGTAGCAAAAGTTCAAAGAAAATCTTATTTTCCAAACTCCAAATAACAATTGGCGGAGATGCACCACAGAAATAAGAAGTAGAATAGCTCAGGCCAATATAGCATTTCAGAAAATGAAAAATATCTTATGCAACAAATCTATGTCAATAGAAATGAGATAGAGACTTCATCGGTGCTATATAGAACCATTTCTGACCTATGGAAGCGAATCATGGACAGTAGACAAACAAATGAAAAGATGATTAGAGGCCACAGCGATTGGATTTCTCAGAAGAATGTTGATAGTTCCCTGGACAGCTAAAAAGACCAATGAGGAAGTTCTCAAAGAGGCCAACACAAAAAGGGAGCTCCTAAAAAACATCAGAAAGAAACAATCAATATTTTTCGGGCACATCATGAGAAGAGGAAAGTTGGAATACTTGGTTACAGCTGGAAAAACAAAAGGAAAGAGAGATTGCGGATGACAAAGAGAGAAAATCCTGGATAGCTTGGTGTCATGGCATGGAAAACAGTCAACAACGGAACTGATACGATGCACTGTAGATAGAAGATTGTGGAAGGACATCATCACAGACACCAACAGGTATGACACATGATGATGATGATGATAATGAAATAATAAAGTGGCACTAATATTTATGACAGTATCATGAAAACGTGACTCACAGATAGGTGTCGTAATCTAGGGTTACAATGAAATTTTGTATTTTTAAAATATGTTCTTTCGTCTTTTTTTTTGACTACCCATTACATTAGTGGAACCTGTGAGATAAATAAATTTCTACAGGTGTAAAATTACAAACAGTCAACTCAGAATATGCAATTCTAAATTGTTTTCCTTTTTTTTCCATAGATGCCTGGACAGGTGTTTTCAATGGGGACACCTTTTACAACCATGTCTTTCAAGAACAGAAGAAGTACCATGTGGACGATATCTCATTCCGATTCAAGACCATGGTCAGAGATGGTTTTATTTTTCAAACAAAGGCCAGAACAGACGGAGCATTTATGAGGGCTGAACTGGAAGGTGGCCGTATTAAAGTTACTACCAATTTGGGTGGAGAATTCCAGGTAGACTTTATAATTACAATTATCAAATTATATCATTAATATAATTATCAATTGATTGATTATTCATCAACAGTTATTTATCATTTCTGTCGTTGACCTTCTGCCAAGCCATTCTCTTAAGCTTTCTGGTATCTTTTCTCTTGCTTCCCTCTATCTCTTCGTTCCTCAATTTTGATTGATTATTGTTTGTTGAATTGAACACCTTGGCAATGCTTATTGGTGTTTGACTGTAGCCAGTTCTGAAGGTGGTTTCCTTTTCTCTAATACAATGTTTCCCAATCTGGGCACATCTGCCCTCTTCTGTGTGCTGGAATGATCCAAGTGAGTGGTTGTAAGTTGGGTCCTTGATAGAGAAATGAGAACCCCTGGTTATGTGAAGCATTGACAAGGAGTACAGAGCTCAGGGGTCTTTAATTGTGGGGATAGGATGACCCACAGATAGGCTTATTTATTGAGAAGCATTAGAGTTGTAATCAGTTAGGACAGAGCTTTCAGAGGAAGCAAGCATGTATTGGTACCAACTGATATAATGAACATCAACAGATGTATTGAACATCAACAGATGTAATGAAATTAACAAATGTAATGAGCATCAACAGATGTAATGAGCATCAACAGATGTAATGAGCATCAACAGATGTAATGAACATCAACAGATGTAATGAGCATCATTAAAGAAAGACATAATATTAACATTACAGTAACAGTTAAAAGAGGTAGTGGAATTCAAATACCTAGGAAGTCTAGTG
The DNA here is from genome assembly GCA_032433765.1 of Megaustenia siamemsis. NCBI lineage: Eukaryota > Metazoa > Mollusca > Gastropoda > Stylommatophora > Ariophantidae > Megaustenia > Megaustenia siamemsis. Next base: position 83,656,270 of record JAVIAB010000156.1, on the reverse strand, counting down.
ACATACTACAACACACAAACAGCAGAAATAAACTCAAGATGCAATAAAGCTTGTCAAATCATCAGACAGATATCACTGCTATTGTCCAACAAGGAAATCACTAGAGCCAAAATAAGCATTCAAAGACACAATCCTTATTGTGGTGTTGTCTTACCAATGCCTGATCTGGATGCTAGACTCCAGAACAATTAGAACAATAACAACCACCAAAATGAAATTTGTTAGACACATGTGACAGGAAACAGCCTGAAAGAAAAGATCATGGGTGACGAATTAAGAAAAAAGCTAGAAATGATATATGACCTTTAATGTCTTGACAGACTGTTGGTAGCAACTATTCATGATAAGTTATTAGTTTGGCAAGAATGTTAGTGTCTTATGCTGGATGCTGCTTTACTGAACAGCTTCTCTCATGGCTGAATCTACCAATATTGGATAGACAGATCTGACCACAGAATGAACAAGATGTATTCGTGGTGCCTAGCTTTATCTCCTTTCTCCTGCTCCTTTTCTCTTCTGAATTTGATATCAGCCCTGCTTCAAAAGATGTTGTGCCATTTAACATTTTGGTTCTCCATGTGCTACGATCTGCAGCCAGATTGTTCCCTTAAGAAATTATACTGCTTTGAATACTTAAAGAAACAAACAGATAAATGGTTTACCCGTGTAATAAGACAAAAAGAACTAAATGCCACAACACAATGATTTCTATAAAAAAAAACTACAAGAGCATCCAATTCCAGAGTTGACCATGAGAAAGATGGATTTATGGAATATTACAAAAACTGGGAAACAACAAAAAGAGGCCAACAGAAGAACAAAAGACTGTAACAAACTATAAATCCCCTGATGGTGAAAAGCAAATGAAAAAGAAAATAAGAATATGCATAATGTCCTTGACTGTGTAAAGAAACATTATTTTGAAACATGTTGTTGATTTGGCAATAATCTCTTACAGACATTCTACACTGGAGAAAATCTGAATGATATGCAATGGCATACTGTTTATATACAGCGCCGTGGCAACGATATGGCAATATGGGTTGATGATTTGAGCCAACAGAAAAGTAAGTTTGTGGAAGTGAGAAGTGACACGAAGAATTGTTATTATGTGTTAATGAGAGTGGCAGTGTTTGTATGTTGAGGGCTGTTTGAATGAGGTACTTAAGCCTGTCAACTTTTAGCAACACAAACCTGCAGACAGGCTTTATAAACCTACCAAATAAACTAAAAATGGTATTGAGCAGCAAGACTAACAGAAAAACAAGACAAACTACCATGTTTCAGCAAAAGCCTTCCTCAGATGTAGCAAACTATACACATTAAACACAAAAATCCAAGGCAGAAAACACAATAACAAAATTATAAAAAATGGCAGAAAAGTTGGTGGCCAGGATTTACATGGAGTCTGGTTAAAAGATTAGTAGTAGGCAATAGGGCAGGTAGGATTTAATTAGACCAAAGGAACCAAACAATGAGAAATTTAAAAAATTAAAGTAGGGGACCCATAGGGCACAAAGAAAATGAGAAAAGTAAGAGAGAGAGGATAGCGGTGGCAAGGGAGAAAAAGAGCAAGGAAGGTAATAAAGATAATACTGGGAGGAATAGGACACCTGAAAGGAGAGGAGAGGAGATTAGAGATTAAAGAAACGAGTGAAAACAGTTTAATCCCCTTGGTTCAATGTTTTATATTTGATATCTGTGCTTATCTCCTTTATAAACCTAACAAAGGTAGGGAACACAAATCTAACAAATATGAATTTTTGTTACAGTTTGAAAGCAGAAAATGTTTAATGTAACTGTCCATACTTTACAACATTTAGGGAACTTGATATTCGTGGCCACATTTTTCAGCGATAAATGGCACACTTTTGAGTGATGTGGCCTGTGTCATGGCAGGTTAGCATTACTTTCAAGAAAAACTTCTGGTACCCATCTTTAGAGGTTAGGTGATAGATACTCAAGGCCTTGTTGGTTCAGTAAGTAATTAGCAACTTCTGGGAATCGAACCCAGACCATTATAATCAGTAGCAAGTGGGTTTATACTGACAAATATTTGAGTGGGTCCAGCACATGTCTGTAGCTCTGACATGTTGACATATATGAAGTGTGTGCAGTATGGATGTCATTCATCATCACCAAGTACCGAGCCTGTTAGCGTAGATGATCATGTCTCTCCACAACTTTCGATCTCAACAGTTATTTATCATCTCTGTTGTTGACCTTCTGCCAAGCCATTCTCTTAAGCTGTCTGGTATCTTTTCACTTTGCTTCCCTCTATCTCTTCGTCCCTCTATTTTCCCAGTTGTCACAATATATTCTAGCTGTTCTCTTCTCATTACAAGGCCAAAAAATGATGATTGTTTCTTCCTAATTGTGGAAATTATCTCTCTTTTTGCTTTGGCCTCTTTTAGAATGTTTTCATTACTGTTCTTAGCTGTCCATGGTATTCTCAACATTCTTCTGTAAAACCACATTTCTACAGACTCCAGTGATTTTCTTGTCTGTTGTCCTATTATCCATGATTCACATCCATATGTTAAGACTGGCTCTACATAACATTTAAGTACTCTTTTTCTTGTTTCTATTGTCAAAAATAGTTTGCATAGTATCTTCCTCATTTTTTGGAAAGCTGCTTTTGCCGTAGCCATTCTGCATCTCACCTTTGCTGTACATCTTCCATCTGAGGTTAACAAAGTTCCCAAATATTTAAATTCATTTACCTGTTTTAATATTGTTCCACTTGTCTTTATTTTGCACTGAGGTGATGTCTTTTTCTTTGTTATTACCATTACTTCTGTCTTTTTACTATTAAGGCTGATTCCTTTATTTTTGCCTTCTTTCACTATAATGTCTAACATTTCTTGTAACTCATTTTCACTCTTAGCGATTAAGACTGTATCATCAGATGGATGTAATTACAATGTATAGAATAAAGTATTTGTAATTTGATCCTACAGGCATATTTTGAATAGTGTATGTGGTTTTTGAACACAATAGCTTAATGTTTAACTTTAGTTAGTGAGTATAATTTTAGTTCTTAATGTTTAACTTTAGTTAGTGAGTATAATTGCAATTTTTTTAGATCCTTGAGTAGCATGAAGTTATAGATGCAATTAAGTTTAGTGACTGCATTATTGGAAAAGCTGTCTGGCTATTATATTTGTAGGATGTCCCAAAAAAACAGGACTTTCTGAATGCTTTGACACTACCATACTGCTAACAATATGGGCTTATCATCTTGTGCCATCTCTGCATTGAAGGTTGGCTATCAAAGAGAGCACCATTTCACTCTGTCTCTTGTTTTGATGGTTCACACTGCAATAGATTCTCATCTCTATCTCTTAATTTGTCATTTAACTTTAGTCTGTGTCTGTTTCTGCATTGTTCATCTTCAAAGACAATCTCATTGTGTCTCTTTTGACAAACTACATTTCTGTCAACAGAATACAAACAAGGTAATATGCAATGATAAAGCTTTAATAGAGAAACCGTTGATGTAAAAACATATGTATACTTCAACTTTTAAAGCATGCGATAAAATATCACTGAAATATTTTCAAAGTCTTAGAGAGAGAGAGCTTAAACATTGAGCATAAGGAACTAAGAATATTTGAGAGAATTTGCTGGCCACCTAGGAACAATGTGAATTAGCAACTGAATAACGATGTCCAGACAATAAAATAAGATCATAAACAAAGAAAATACTCAAAACCCACAAGTGGATATCAAAATTGAAGGAATAGACCCGGAGACAGTTCAGAACTATAACTACGTTGGACATACTATAACCAGTGATGGAAAATGTACAACTGAAATAAACAAAAGAATAGGAATGGCAAAAAGTAATTTTAATGTCATGAAGAACATACTAACATCAAAACAAATAACACCAGGGCTAAAACTAAGAATAGCAAAATGTTACATCTTCTCAATATTCCTATATGGTGCAGAAACATGGACATTAGACAAGAAAACAGAACAGAGAATCGAAGCCTTTGAAATGTGGATATATAGAAGAGTAGGTAGAATTGATTGGAAGGAAAAGAAAACAAACAAGGAAGTCTTAAAACAGCTAAAAATGAAAAGAGAACTACTAAGCACAATTGAAACAAGACAAGTGCGATTTTTGGGCCATGTTAAAAGACACAACAGCCTACTAAAAGTAATCCTGGAGGGGAAAATGCAAGGTAAAAGAGGCAGAGGCAGACCAATACTAACATGGACGAGTAACATCAAAAGATGGACAAATCAGCCTATGACAACCTGCACCATCAAAGCAAGAGACAGAGCAGAATGGCGCTCCATGGTAGCCAACCTTCATGCGGAGACAGCACAGATGATGATGATGAGACAATAAAATAAATGTTGTTTATGAGTGTGCTATCACCAGATCTGTGCAGCATAAAGAGGAAAATCATGTTAGATTCATTAATAATAAGCCAAGAGCCTTGATGGCTGAGTAGTTAGTGTGCCTGTTTTCTGTTAGAAGGGTCTGTGTCTCATTCCCAGAAGGGGTGTATTTTTGTTGGACCAACAAGACTCAGAGGTTCACCCAGATTCTAAAAATGAGTATTGTACATTTTTCTGGGGACAAAGGTGGCCTGGAGTGAAAATTGTGCTGTGGAATTGGTCATAGAAAAATATACTCTACGCCTCATTCCTCATAGTAAGGCATAGAGGGCACCTTTAATTCAATAGTAAGTCAGAAATGTCCACAGACAGACCTAATTTTAACAGCTTGAGATATGTTGAAGATATATGAATAGAAAAGAGAAAGAGCTGCAGAAATAGTTTGAATTAGTGATTCAGTGAGAGTAAACGGATTTGGATAAACAGCAAGAAAGCAGAAGTAATGTCTGTCTCTAAGATAGAGGATCCACTCAAATTCAAGATCAAAGTAAATGGATCAGTACTGAAACAGATCAACAGCTATAATATCCTGGCCCAGGAATAACTTTAGATGTGAGATGCAGCTCAAAAATGAAAATGCAGAATAGCCCATGCAAAGGTTCCATAAAGTTTAAAGAATTTTCTGCAACAAGTCTTTGTCAATGGAGGTAAGGAAAAAAGTTTCTTCTTCGTTACATGGACCCCATCCTAATATGTGGAAGTGAGTCTTGGACAATTAATGAACAAGGGGGCCTCGGTAGCCTAGTTGGGAAAACCACTCAACTAGACTACCGACGTTCGGACAACCCGTGTTCGATTCCCGCTGGGAGCAGTGTTAATTGTACTCGTGGTTGGAAAAAAAAAATACCCCCACGGTTGACCCAGCCGTTGGCAGAAATGGGTACCAGGGTATTACCCTGGGAAGGTGAGGAATGTTGCCTCGCATCGTGAGTTTCGATGCTTGAAGCAACACTATCCAGAAATCTCAGAACATTTCTGGATAGGTGACCGAGCACATATGGGTGGAAACACGCGTGCTAAGATGCCGGTTCAAGTCTCATACTTTACCTTGAACAAACAAGAAGATCATTGGAGGCAACAAAAAATGTTACTCTTGATACCTTGATCCTTCTCACTCAGCTAGATGTCACATTAAAGCAGGGGGATAGCAGTAATAGGTTGAGAATATTCCAGGAGATAGCAGTAATAGGTTGAGAATATTCCAGGAGATAGCAGTAATAGGTTGAGAATATTCCAGGAGATAGCAGTAATAGGTTGAGAATATTCCAGGAGATAGCAGTAATAGGTTGAGAATATTCCAGGAGATAGCAGTAATAGGTTGCGAGTATTCTAATGCGGAGTGTGGTAAGAAGAACTAGGAAAATCCACGTGAAAATTGATAGGGTGAACAGATCGTGAAACATGGGATTGGAAGACAATCGGAAACGAGGCATGGGGGACTTGAGTTAGACAAAGGATAAGTTAAATTAGGTTCATTCGAGAACGGGCTGGGATCCGATGCAGACAGCTGTGTGTTTGTTGTGTTACAGCCGGTACTGTGGATCAAGTTATGAGTTTGTTCAGTAAAGGACAGAATAGGGATTGTGGATAAGTTATGAGTTTATTCAGTAAAGGATAGAATAGGTACAAGTGGTTAACATCAACTTAGACAGCGTTAGATAAAGTGTGAATAGTCTTTAATCAGCATCCAGTTATGAGTTTTGTCGGAGAGGAAAGCCTCTCCTATAGTGTGTCATAGTACATGAACAATCAGCATCCAGTTATGAGTTTTGTCGGAGAGGAAAGCCTCTCCTATAGTGTGTCGTAGTACACGAACAATTAACTTCAAGTTATGAGCTTTTCGGAGAAGAAAGTCTCCCCTATAGTGTGTCATGGTACACGAACAATCAGCATCCAGGTATGAGTTTTGTCAGAGAGGAAAGCCTCTCCTATAGTGTGTCATGGTACACGAACAATCAGTATCCAGTTATGAGCTTTTCGGAGGGCAAAGTCTCCCCTATAGTGTGTCATAGTACACGAACAATTAGCATCAAGTTATGAGCTTTTCGGAGAGGAAAGTCTCCCCTATAGTGTGTCATAGTACACGAACAATTAGCATCAAGTTATGAGTTTTTCAGAGAGGAAAGTCTCATATAGTGTGTCATAGTACACGAACAATTAGCATCAAGTTATGAGTTTTTCAGAGAGGAAAGTCTCCCCTATAGTGTGTCATAGTACACGAACAATTAGCATCAAGTTATGAGCTTTTCAGAGAGGAAAGTCTCCCCTATAATGTGTCATAGTACACGAACAATTAGCATCAAGTTATGAGTTTTTCAGAGAGGAAAGTCTCCCCTATAATGTGTCATAGTACACGAACAAGTAGCGTCAAGTTATGAGTTTTTCAGAGAGGAAAGTCTCCCCTATAATGTGTCATAGTACACGAACAATTAGCATCACGTTATGAGTTTTTCAGAGAGGAAAGTCTCCCCTATAGTGTGTCATAGTACACGAACAATTAGCATCAAGTTATGAGCTTTTCGGAGAGGAAAGTCTCCCCTATAGTGTGTCATAGTACACGAGCAATTAGTATCAAGTTATGGGTTTTGTCGGAGAGGAAAGTCTCTCCTATAGGGTGTCATAGTACACGAACAATTAGTATCAAGTTATGGGTTTTGTCGGAGAGGAAAGTCTCTCCTATAGGGTGTCATAGTACACGAACAATTAGTATCAAGTTATGGGTTTTGTCAGAGAGGAAAGTCTCTCCTATAGGGTGTCATAGTACACGAACAAAATATGCCAGTTTGACAGCTTTTATCTGCTGTCACATGCCCGGGTGACGATGTTCCTTCAGGCGGAATGATGACGTCGTCTTTGTTGATCTGCTGACTTTCTGATTGCCGCAACAACTGTCTTAACTGCAGCAATGCCCACCAGTGGCGTCACTTTCTGATTGCCGCAACAACTGACTTAACTTCAGCAACGCCCACCAGTAGCGTCACTTTCTGATTGTCGCAACGACTGACTTAATTGCAGTAACGCCCACCAGTGGCGTTGCTCACCTTGATTGTCGACTTGATTGCAGCAATGACTGATATCAATGGCCAATTGATCGTCTAGTGGAGTACTTTTATTAGTGCTTGACAACCACAGCGTTCGCTTCGCTTGGGACAGACGATTACAAATAGAGCTATATGAACATCAAAGAACACTTGAATAAACACACTCCTGAGTTTTATTTATCATCAGAATCAATTCACAGTTCACAGTTGCAAGTTACAATTGGGCTGGTAACTCAGCCACCATGCACACACACACACTGCAGCCTTGCTGCTATACACAATGGTTGGGCGGTCAGGGTTCACTTCCCCTCGCCGATATGTTGATCTAACAATGGTTGGGCGATCAGGGTTCACTTCCCCTCGCCGATATGTTGATCTAACAATGGTTGGGCGGTCAGGGTTCACTTCCCCTCACCGATATGTTGATCTAACAATGGTTGGGCGGTCAGGGTTCACCTCCCCTCACCGATATGTTGATCTAACAATGGTTGGGCGGTCAGGGTTCACCTCCCCTCACCGATATGGTGATCTAACATTGGTTGGGCGGTCAGGGTTCACCTCCCCTCACCGATATGGTGATCTAACAATGGTTGGGCGATCAGGGTTCACTTCCCCTCGCCGATATGGTAATCTAACAATGGTTGGGCGATCAGGGTTCACTTCCCCTCGCCGATATGGTGATCTAACTGTAGTGTATTGTGACACTTTACATGAGACTTTCCTCTCTGAAAAACTCATAACTTGATGCTAATTGTTCGTGTACTATGACACACTATAGGGGAGACTTTCCTCTCTGAAAAGCTCATAACTTGATGCTAATTGTTCGTGTACTATGACACACTATAGGAGAGGCTTTCCTCTTCGACAAAACTCATAACTGGATGCTGATTAAAGACTATTCACACTTTATCTAACACTGTCTAAGTTGATGTTAACCACTTGTACCTATTCTATCCTTTACTGAATAAACTCATAACTTATCCACAATCCCTATTCTGTCCTTTACTGAACAAACTCATAACTTGATCCACAGTACCGGCTGTAACACAACAAACACACAGCTGTCTGCATCGGATCCCAGCCCGTTCTCGAATGAACCTAATTTAACTTATCCTTTGTCTAACTCAAGTCCCCCATGCCTCGTTTCCGATTGTCTTCCAATCCCATGTTTCACGATCTGTTCACCCTATCAATTTTCACGTGGATTTTCCTAGTTCTTCTTACCACACTCCGCATTAGAATACTCGCAACCTATTACTGCTATCTCCTGGAATATTCTCAACCTATTACTGCTATCTCCTGGAATATTCTCAACCTATTACTGCTATCTCCTGGAATATTCTCAACCTATTACTGCTATCTCCTGGAATATTCTCAACCTATTACTGCTATCTCCTGGAATATTCTCAACCTATTACTGCTATCTCCTGGAATATTCTCAACCTATTACTGCTATCTCCTGGAATATTCTCAACCTATTACTGCTATCTCCTGGAATATTCTCAACCTATACTGCTATCCCCGTACTTTATTATTACTGCTATCCCCGTACTTTATTATTACTGCTATCCCCGTACTTTATTATTACTGCTATCCCCCTGCTTTATTCCAACAGTTAGCATCAAGTTATGAGCTTTTCGGAGAGGAAAGTCTCCCCTATAGTATGTCATAGCACACGAACAATTAGTGTCAAGTTATGAGTTCTTCAGTGAGGAAAGTGTCATATAATGTGTCATAGTACACGAACAATTAGCATCAAGTTATGAGCTTTTCAGAGAGGAAAGTCTCCCCTATAGTGTGTCATAGTACACGAACAATTAGCTTCAAGTTATGAGTTTTTCAGAGAGGAAAGTCTCATGTAATGTGTCACAGTACACTACGTTTAGATTACCATATCGGCAAGGGGAAGTGAACCCTGACCGCCCAACCATTGTTAGATCACCATATCGGTGAGGGGAGGTGAACCCTGATCGCCCAACCATTGTTAGATCACCATATCGGCGAGGGGAAGTGAACCCTGACCGCCCAACCATTGTTAGATCACCATATCGGCGAGGGGAGGTGAACCCTGATCGCCCAACCATTGTTAGATCACCATATCGGTGAGGGGAGGTGAACCCTGATCGCCCAACCATTGTTAGATCACTATATCGGTGAGGGGAGGTGAACCCTGATCGCCCAACCATTGTTAGATCAACATATCGGTGAGGGGAGGTGAACCCTGACCGCCCAACCATTGTTAGATCAACATATCGGTGAGGGGAGGTGAACCCTGATCGCCCAACCATTGTTAGATCACCATATCGGCGAGGGGAGGTGAACCCTGACAGTCCAACCATTGTTAGATCACCATATCGGTGAGGGGAGGTGAACCCTGATCGCCCAACCATTGTTAGATCACCATATCTGTGAGGAGAGGTGAACCCTGACCATCCAACCATTGTTAGATCAACATATCGGCGAGGGGAGGTGAACCCTGATCGCCCAACCATTGTTAGATCACCATATCGGTGAGGGGAAGTGAACCCTGACCGCCCAACCATTGTTAGATCACCATATCGGCGAGGGGAGGTGAACCCTGATCGCCCAACCATTGTTAGATCACCATATCGGTGAGGGGAGGTGAACCCTGATCGCCCAACCATTGTTAGATCACTATATCGGTGAGGGGAGGTGAACCCTGATCGCCCAACCATTGTTAGATCACCATATCGGCGAGGGGAAGTGAACCCTGACCGCCCAACCATTGTTAGATCACCATATCGGCGAGGGGAGGTGAACCCTGATCGCCCAACCATTGTTAGATCACCATATCGGTGAGGGGAGGTGAACCCTGATCGCCCAACCATTGTTAGATCACTATATCGGTGAGGGGAGGTGAACCCTGATCGCCCAACCATTGTTAGATCAACATATCGGTGAGGGGAGGTGAACCCTGACCGCCCAACCATTGTTAGATCAACATATCGGTGAGGGGAGGTGAACCCTGATCGCCCAACCATTGTTAGATCACCATATCGGCGAGGGGAGGTGAACCCTGACAGTCCAACCATTGTTAGATCACCATATCGGTGAGGGGAGGTGAACCCTGATCGCCCAACCATTGTTAGATCACCATATCTGTGAGGAGAGGTGAACCCTGACCATCCAACCATTGTTAGATCAACATATCGGCGAGGGGAGGTGAACCCTGATCGCCCAACCATTGTTAGATCAACATATCGGCGAGGGGAAGTGAACCCTGACCGCCCAACCATTGTTAGATCAACATATCGGCGAGGGAAGGTGAACCCTGACCGCCCAACCATTGTGTATAGAAGCAAGGCTGCAGTGTGTGTGTGTGCATGGTGGCTGAGTTACCAGCCCAATTGTAACTTGCAACTGTGAACTGTGAATTGATTCTGATGATAAATAAAACTCAGGAGTGTGTTTATTCAAGTGTTCTTTGATGTTCATATAGCTCTATTTGTAATCGTCTGTCCCAAGCGAAGCGAACGCTGTGGTTGTCAAGCACTAATAAAAGTACTCCACTAGACGATCAATTGGCCATTGATATCAGTCATTGCTGCAATCAAGTCGACAATCAAGGTGAGCAACGTCACTGGTGGGCGTTGCTGCAATTAAGTCAGTCGTTGCGGCAATCAGAAAGTGATGCCACTGGTGGGCGTTGCTGCAGTTAAGTCAGTTGTTGCGGCAATCAGAAAGTGACGCCACGGATGGGCGTTGCTGCAGTTAAGTCAGTTGTTGCGACAATTAGAAAGTGACGCCACTGGTGGGCGTTGCTGCAGTTAAGTCAGTCGTTGCGGCAATCAGAAAGTGACGCCACTGGTGGGCATTGCTGCAGTTAAGTCAGTTGTTGCAGCAAGCAGAAAGTGACACCACTGGTGGGTGTTGCTGCAGTTAAGTCAGTTGTTGCGACAATTAGAAAGTGACGCCACTGGTGGGCGTTGCTGCAGTTAAGTCAGTCGTTGCGGCAATCAGAAAGTGACGCTACTGGTGGTCATTGCTGCAGTTAAGTCAGTCATTGCGGTAATCAGAAAGTGACGCCACTGGTGGGCATTGCTGCATTTAAGTCAATTGTTGCAGCAATCAGAAAGTTAGCAGATCAACAAAGGCGACGTCATCATCCCGCCTGAAGGAACATCATCGCCCGGGCATGTGACAGCATATAAAAACTGTCACACTGGCATAACATAAGACTTACAGTGTTTTTTGCTATCCATCTCTATTCTTGATGAGTTGTTCGATCTTATCTAATGAGTCTATGCCTGTCAACTTTGCTTCTCTTATAAGTATTCTATTCAGTGTCTCTCTGTGTCTTTCTTATTTGTCTGTATCCTGATGTTTCCCATGAAAGAGCCTGTTTTGGAATTCTTATGTTGTTACCCAACAGAAGATAATTGATAAAAGCACAAACAGATGAGAGGATATTACATGAAGTCTGTGCATTGAAAACATTGTGCTAGTGCATTAGGAAAACACAATCTTCTACCTATTGGTCAAGTTATGAGAAGAGGAAAATTTGAAGATATTGTAGGAACAGGAAAAACAGAAGGAAAAATAAACTGAGGAAAACAGCAACTATAAAAATACTTTACAATGTTCACTGTTGTGCACTTTAGTATGAAGGAGTCAAACGAGGTATCTGATGATTCTTGTAAATGTAAGTATTTTATTTCTTCCCTGTGATTCACCTCTTGAGGTGATGGGCATATTTCTCCAAACACAGACACTTCTTCCTGATTGTAGAACTCCTCTGTCTGGGCACTGAGCCACCTCTGCGGTTCAACATCATCTTTGTTCAAAAATGTGAGTAAGACATCATGTCCATCCACAATCTTCACTTAATGTAGCACTGATAAATGTTTCTCAACATGAAGAATCTACTTTGTAAACATCATTGTTTGAATGACCAGAACTGAGAACATGGTTCAGGGCCTGAACAGAAAAATTCTACAATCAGACATAAGGAAAGTGAAAATGTAATATGACAAGTGCATCACTTTGACTCACTTTGATCTGTGATTACATAGAGAAGGACTAAAGTTCTCACCAATTTTCAGGTACATGTCTTGACTCATTTTTAATAAAGGACAAACTATTTTGATTGACCCAAGCACAGTTTTACTGTCTCACAAGAGATCAACAGTAGAATTAATAAGAAACACCAAAGACAGGAATATTTGGAGGACCATCATCATCTTCACCTATGAGTACCTCATGATGATGATTATTAATGACATATAGCAAAAAATTTTTATGTACGTAATGTTTCTAAATAAAATTGCTATATTTTTTAAATCTGGATGAAAGAATGTATAAGTAAAAATACAATGACATTAAAGTTCTTATCATTATATCAGATTGTAAGATATTGCGTATATATATATATATATATGTATGTTAATATATTTTTCATAACTAGTAACGCTGCCTGGTGACGGATACCACCTGTTTGTCAGTGACATCCTTGTTGCTGGACACAAGCAAGGTGAGCCTGACCTTCCACAGACAGTTAACTATTTCACTGGGTATCTTCGTAACTTCTACATTGGTGGTATTGACATTTTCCAACATGTGGACACTAATGCTACTAGAATCTTCTACCAGGAGCCCAATCTTCCACCACTGATATTCCACAGTGTGACATTTCCAAGTAATGATGCTCATGTGCAGTTATCTTCTTTTGGCTCAGTGTCAGGTTTGAGTATCTACTTCATGTTTAAGTCCAATGATCCAAATGGAGTGATTTTGTTCAGTGAAGGAAGAAACAAAGAGTTGTTTGCAGTGGAGCTGTATGGGGGCAGGCTTGATCTGAAGGTAACAGATTTCTTTCTTGTTTCATGCATGAAATGTATCATTGCTACTTTCAATCTGTGAGCCAGAGGGTACATTTGTTTTGTCACTGTGAAACAAAAATGTGATGAAATAATCTTATTTTGTTTAAATGCCGCTTTAAAGAGTGCACACAACTATTGGTGTTATTTCTGACAAGATGTTTATTAAACTTGAAGACATGTTATGTTAAAACATTTCTGTTCTAATATCAAGCCCCTATAAAATGATGAATACAACATGGAGTCAGTACTCTAAACTTTTAGCTCTGATTATTGTAATCAGAAAATATTTTTAAAAAATGAAATATTTCCGCTTTGTGGATAACACAAGACTAAACAAGAAACCCACATTTGACCCTGGAAGGCCACAAGCTGTTATAAATATATAACAAATGTATAAATACTCACAAAATTAGATAATTTTTATCATTTTGTGTGAATTGATTATTTTGTTTCATTCATCTGTGGAATTTTAGATTTCTTTGGGTTATTTTATGAGAATTATCTTTGGTTATTAGATGAAACCTGAGTACTACTGATGGAACACATCTCAGATATTGTGAAAGAAAGAACTATAAGCAAAATATTTAAATATTGAGCTGTTAGAAGTTTTGGTTTTGGTCTTGTCTTTGAAGTTAATCATTTGATTAGAGAAACATGGCAGAAAACAAGATTGGTTGTTAGACTATTTATTTGAAGTGGTCATAGCTGAGTCAGATTAGATCAGAGGGAGATCTGAAGGGAGGTAGGACAGACAAGAGAGTTTACTTGTGATTCAAGACTTAGAGAAACATGGCAGAAAGCAAGATTGGTTGTTAGACTATTTATTTGAAGCGGTAATAGCTGAGGCAGATTAGATCAGAGGGTGATCTGAAGGGAGGTAGGACAGACAAGAGAGTTTACTTGTGATTCAAGACTTCGAGAAACATTCAGTGATGTTTTAGTCAAGGATTATTCAGAAGGGAAGATCTTTAGCTATAAGTAGATATTTCAGGTCTCAAAAGAGATCAGTTTTAACAAGTAATAATCAGTGTTCATATTAAGGAGATCAAAGAATATAAAGATTTTGTAATAATAGTTGTTGATATAAGTTATGCAGAAAACTATTATATGCAATCAAAATATGTACCCCGATGACTTATGTGTGACTAAAGAACTGTGTGAATAAACTTTTGTACGAGATCAAGATGACGTTTGTGCCATCATATGAAGTGTCGAACACAAGTGTTGTTTAGATTATTTGGAGTTGGAGTTTCTGTGTTGTGAAATAATCACATTGTGCTGAGCACATGGTTAGCGTATAAATTTTGCACATGACCAAGACTGGTTGGACTCACATATGCTCTATCCAATAATTATCAACATTATATTGTCACTGTTACAGTCCTAGTTGAAGACCTTTCTCAGTGAGAACATTTGTTTCTTGTTTAGTTTTGCGTTATCCACTTAAAGCTGTAAAATCCCTTCTTTTTGTTTTATTGTTTCTGTCCAAAGCTTTGTCATGGCTTTACTGTTATTATTTGAGCTGGTCTATTCCCATGCTTATAACCTGGCTCTAGGAGTTAAGAATTGCTATATCGTCAGTACTTTAAAAGCTTGGACAACTTATATTTAGGTCTTTATGTTCTTAGCAAGAAAAAAGAAGACAAGGGTGTACATTTCTTATATAAAACAGACTGTTTTCATGGATTGAGAACATCTGAGAAATGATACAACAACATCAATTAACAAGGGTTGACACTGCCAGAAGGGCAAAAACTAGAGCTTTGTATCTCTCTTGAAACCTGAAGGGGCATACAAGGAAGTGAAGAGTGTATGTGTGTTCATTACAAATTGTACAGACTCCATTTCAAACTTGAAATGTTCCTGGCTACATTATGTTAACTCTAAATGATCTGGGAGCTGCGATAGCTCAGTGAACTAGACTACCACGGACAAGGGGTAGGGTTCGATCCCAACCGACGGCTTCCGGGTTCACCCAGCCTTAAATGGGTACCGGATTTTTTTCTGGGAAAGTAAAGCAGCACGGGCGTAATACTGACCACATTACCCCAAAAATCATGTGCTGAAGGTCTGTAAAATATAGGGTCACTAACACCATATTTCCCTATACGCCACTTGGCGTGACGGGGGTAGTTTACTTTTTTTTATACTAAAATGATCTGATCCAAGCAGAATAAATGAGAACAAAGATGTTTTACTCTGAGGATTTTCTCTATTGGCTAAATATGTATTCTGTATCTTCTATCTATTGTTGTTTAGAGCAGAAGATGGCTAATAGGGCAGAAATCATAGACTCGTTGTGTCCAGCATCTTTTGTTATCAGGCATCATATCTCGCTAAGGACCCACACCATATCTGTCCTGGGCGAGTTGTTCAATCTCAGTGAGAGCTCTGATGCCTGCTGTTGTTGCCTCTCACCTCCTGTGTCTGAAATATGTTATAATCATTTGTTTAATAGTGTCAAGATTTGTATCTGCTTTGTTATCAAATCTATGTACAAAAATAAGTTCAACTTTATAGTTGTTACAAGGTAACATTTTTCTGCATACAAAATGTTTTGTAACTTTATTTGTTACAATAATTTTGAAATATTGTTTCTGTGGTGCTATTTTATCCTGCAGCTACACATTTAAGTGATTAACAACTTTACATAATCAACATTCTGCCATAAAAAAAAAAATATAATAGTTATAGTACTTCTACTTCTTCTTCTTCTTCTTTCCTTCCTCATCTGCCTTTCAGCGTCGAGGGGAGATACTATTTGCGGTCTTTTGCTCTTCTGTTCACCTCTGCTGCTATGTTTCCTAGTGCTTCTAATATTCCATCAATCCATCTTTTTCATGGTCGACCCTTGGGTCTGGTGAACTCACAACATTTGTTGAGGGCTCGTTGTGTTGTGTTTTGTTCTTTCTGCCTTGTCACGTGGCCAAACCATTGTATCTGTTGTTTCCTTATATATTCTATGGCGGGGCTATTCCTAGCTTTTTTCTCAGTTCTTCATTTCTGATCTTATCTCTCAGACTGTTTCCTGTCATTTGTCTAACACATTTAATCTCTGTAGAGGTTATTTTTTCTTATTGTTCTTGCATCTAGGGTCCAGGTCTGGCATTGGTAGCTCAACGTTGGGATGAAGATTGTACTGTATAGTGCTCATTTTGCCTCCAGAGTTATTTCCTTGTTGGACAATAGTGGTGATAACTGTCAAATGATTTGACAAGCTTTGTTGCATCTTGATTCTATCTCTGCTGTTTGAGAATTATCGTTTGTCACTAAACTTCCTAGGTATTTGAATCCTCTACTTGTTTTAGTTGTCTGCCTTCTATAGTTATGTTGATGTTCTGTTTATTTTGGCGACATTCATGACTTCTGTTTTGTTGATGTTGATTTTCATGTTGTATTTTGTGCCTGAGATGTTGAGTTTGTTTAAGTGTTCTTGTAGGTCTTCTAAGTTATAGTACATAAACACCAGACCTAAGGGTCGACCACGAAAAAGATGGATCGATGGAATATTAGAAGCACTAGGAAATATAACAGCAGCAGAGGCAAACAGAAGAGCAAAAGACAGCAAATTATATCTCCCCTCGATGTTGAAAGGCAAATGAGGAAGGAAAGAAGAAGAAGAAGAATAGTACATAGACCAGCATGGAATAATAGCAAGAACTAAATGGGCTTAATGTTGATGAGTGCAAGAAACTATTATAACTAATCCAAGAAATTAGTCAGCATAAATAATTTAAATAGCTGCTGACATTATTTATGCCTTTTTTATTAAAAAAAAAAAAAAAAAAAATGGTTATTTTGAACACAAGGACTGAACATCCACAAACAGAAATATTATTATACCATTATATCTGTTTTTTCCTTTTTGTAAAATTGAAAGGAATGAATATTTGTCACAATAAATCACTACGTATCTGTTCTCAGGTGGAGATTCCTGGAAAACCTTCTCTACAAATGATCACCCCGGAAAACCCCAAATTCAATGATGGAAAATGGCACTTTGTGTCTATTTCACATCATAAGATTAATGGACAAGATCAATTGAATATGGCTGTTGATGGTCGTCTTTCATCTTATTCCTACCCTGGAATTGATCAGTTAAACTTTGATGGGATTCTCTATATCGGTGAGTTGTGATAGATTTCAAACATTTACTCCCAACATTTGTCTTCCTTTATGAAATGCTTAATCCTACCAGACCTGAGGCCCTGAACCTAACTGTCCCATATACCTGGGCTCCTGAGTATTAAAGAGAAAAAACCAACATGATATAGAAAATTCCATGGATATCAAAGATTACTAACAAGAATGTTTAAATAGAACTGAAGAAACCAGAAATATCAGCAGAATAATAAGAAAAAGAGAATCAACATTTATTGGGCATGTGTTGCGAATTGAGGGTATTAAGAATACTATAAAAACTGGCAGAATGAATAAGAAGCAAAGGAAAACCAAGAGAAAAAAATATTGAACAGCTTATCCAAATGGCATAATAAAAGATTGATGACTGAAATTATGACATGCATGAAGGGTGATAAGGAGAGAGATGATCGCCTACGCCAACTAGCATGACACCTGATGATGATGAGTCAAATATTGTTTGGTATCTAAAAGCAAAGACCTGTGAAGCTTTTTGTACCAAATATCTGCTGAAGATGGATGATAGAACAGTGAAGATTTTTGTACCAAATATCTGCTGAAGATGGATGATAGAACAGTGAAGATTTTTGTACCAAATATCTGCTGAAGAGGGATGATAGAACAGTGAAGATTTTTGTACCAAATATCTGCTGAAGATGGATGATAGAACAGTGAAGCTTTTTGTACCAAATATCTGCTGAAGATGGATGATAGAACAGTGAAGCTTTTTGTACCAAATATCTGCTGAAGATTGATGATAGAACAGTGAAGATTTTTGTACCAAATATCTGCTGAAGATGGATGATAGAACAGTGAAGCTTTTTGTACCAAATATCTGCTGAAGATGGATGATAGAACAGTGAAGCTTTTTGTACCAAATATTTCCTGAAGACGGATGATAGAACAGTGAAGATTTTTGTACCAAATATCTGCTGAAGATGGATGATAAAACAGTGAAGATTTTTGTACCAAATATCTGCTGAAGATGGATGATAGAACAGTGAAGCTTTTTGTACAAATATCTGCTGAAGATGGATGATAGAACAGTGAAGATTTTTGTACCAAATATCTGCTGAAGATGGATGATAGAACAGTGAAGCTTTTTGTACAAATATCTGCTGAAGATGGATGATAGAACAGTGAAGCTTTTTGTACCAAATATTTCCTGAAGACGGATGATAGAACAGTGAAGATTTTTGTACGAAATATCTGCTGAAGATGGATGATAGAACAGTGAAGCTTTTTGTACAAATATCTGCTGAAGATGGATGATAGAACAGTGAAGCTTTTTGTACCAAATATCTGCTGAAGACGGATGATAGAACAGTGAAGATTTTTGTACCAAATATCTGCTGAAGATGGATGATAGAACAGTGAAGATACTTGTACCAAATATCTGCTGAAGATGTATGATAGAACAGTGAAGCTTTTTGTACAAATATCTGCTGAAGATGGATGATAGAACAGTGAAGCTTTATGTACCAAATATCTCCTGAAGATGTATGAGAGACCAGGAGTTGGAAATCACATTGCAGAGTTTACTTGCTATGTGAAAGAAGGAAAACAAAATTATCATTTTTCTCAAGCTACAATTATGAGCAAAAAATGATGATGAAGTTTGTCATGACAACCAAACCAATGCTTCCCCAGTTGTTGAGCTGCGCTTTCTTATTTTATTCTCACAATGATTGCATTTTAAATGCAAATTATTAATGGTACATTCTATGTTACTACTAAACACAATTCAAACAAGGCAAATGAGATTATTGGGGCATGTTAAAAGACACAGCAACCTACTAGAAGTAATCTTGGAAGGGAAAATACAAGGTAAGAGAGGCAGACCAAGACCAACGTGGAGGTAACATCAAAAGATGCACAAGTCAGCCTATAACAACCTACACTATCAAAGCATAAGACAAAGCAGAATGGCTCTCCATGGTAGCCAACCTTCTATGCAAAGATGGCACTCAATGATGATAATGGCTCTCTATGAAAATTTCAAATGATTACTTAAAATAAATATTATATCTGAATACAATAATTCTCAAAGAGAAAATAAAAGTTATGTCTGTAGTAAAATAGAGAAAATTTAAAGTCAAGAGAGATAAAGCAGTACAGTTCCTGACAGTAACACCTCAAAGTATAATACATGCAGCAAATATAAAATTAATTGAGATATAGCACCATGTAAGTCACAAGTATTTACCAGTTTTGTTGACATTTTCTTCCACTTCTTGTAAGTCACAAACATTTACCAGTTTTGTTGACATTTTCTTCTACCTTGTAAGTTACAAGCATTTACCAGTTTTGTTGACATTTTCTTCTACCTTGTAAGTCACAAACATTTACCAGTTTTGTTGACATTTTCTTCTACCTTGTAAGTCACAAGCATTTACCAGTTTTGTTGACATTTTCTTCTACCTTGTAAGTCACAAGCATTTACCAGTTTCGTTGACATTTTCTTCATTTGCAGGTGGTCTTCCAGAAGCCATTTTCCAGAAGCAGCACATTACAAAGTTCCTGTCTTCAAAAACAGGCTACCGTGGATGTGTAGCCTCCATGACTTTTGGCCGTAACATTCCTGACTTATACAAGCAAGGGCAGGGTAGTGGTATCCTTAACATGTGTCAAGGTTTGTGTGGTGTTGTGTTTTAAAATTATGAAATCAAAATGATTGAAATGATTGATAAAATGTTTTTGTTGTTTTCATTCACCATGTTTATATCTCTAATGAAGTACCAAGGGACTGGAATTTGCATGAATATAATTTTTTCCTATTTTTCCATACCAGCAGCCCTGTGCTCAGGTGTCCCCCGCCTTACAGGCAGATATTCTCAGACTTCAGAAGTACTCTCATATTTTTATTGGCAAGAGTTTTAACGTTTTTGGGTAGATTTTTTCCTCCATTAATTTAGCCTGGACAGCAAGCATTTATTTTGGCCTACTCTTTTTGATTTCCAACTACTAAGGTTTTTTTAAGGTTTGCAGAATGCACACGGGACCTCCTGTTTTTTGGCTTTTTGAAGTGGGCTAGACATCAGATCTTACCACCTAGAGACCAGGGGAGGGTAAAGCTACCAATTAAACAAAAAAGTTTCCAATCTGTGATGGGAATCAAACCTTGGACCTCCTTGTCCAGGGGATGATGTCTTACCTCTACACCAACAGGCCCCTTGACTGATGCTTATTTTCATAAATAAAGGGACACAATTTGAAAGAGAAACCATAAACAAGATTGGAAAGCACATGTTTTTCACCTTATCTATAGAAAGGAGAGTGAGAAGTATAGTGGCTAGCATATTGGCCACGAAGATAAAGTGAATGTGGGCTCAATCCCAGGTAAACCCTTGCCAGTCAGTCCAGCTGAAAAAAGAATGGTTAGCCAGCACACTGAGGCCGGCATGATAATATCAGCAAGGAAGAGAATTGACTACTCACCTCCAGATGCAAAGATTTAGTATAACAAAGCTCAAAACATCACTCACCTGTAACATTACAATTTAGTGCTCAAAAACTCGATACATCACTCACCTGTAACATTACAATTTAGTGCTCAAAAACTCGATACATCACTCACCTGTAACATTACAATTTAGTGCTCTAAAGCTTGATACATCACTCACCTGTAACATTACAATTTAGTGCTCTAAAGCTTGATACATCACTCACCTGTTACATTACAATTTAGTGCTCTAAAGCTTGATACATCACCCACCTGTAAATTACAGTTTAACATTGAACACTATTCAAACACCCCCCCCCCCCCCCCCCAATCCTTTTTTTCCCCCCACCACCACCACCACTTATTGTCTTCCTGTACAGAAATCACGACTCAGTGTACAAAAACCACATGCTTAAATGGAGGTGTGTGCTATGATAATCCTAACGATGGAACACCCAGGTGTAACTGCTCCAAGACAGCATATGAAGGAAATCAGTGTGAAAAGGGTAATAATCCAGTGTCATCATCAACAGTCAGGCATTCTTTGTGATCATTTCTTCTTCTTCCTTCCTTTGTTATTCTTTTTTAAATTAATAATTGTAAATTAATAATTGTAAATTAATGATTTTTAAATAATGATTTTCCTATAATATAGTAATTTGTCATCTCATTTCATGTCACTTTCTATTCTAGAACCACTAGTTCTGGTTACTCTAGAACATGTCATTTAGTTATTCTGCTTTTCATTGTCTATTTCTGTGTTCATGTTTTCTGAAGGTCGCATGTAGTCTGAAATATTATTTTGTTTTGTTCCTCTTTTGTAAAACTGTCACCATCCCTTATAATAGTGTATGATGCACCCACCCACTTACTCCTTGCTACCAGCTTTACCACAGCACCGCTATTATTTGCCTTTCCTTGCTATTCTTATTTAATATGATGCAGTGTAACACATCCTGCATCATATTCATAGCCAGCATTTAATCATACTGCAAGACATGTAGTGCCACTCTCATACCATAGCATCAGATAATTACATAAGTCAAGTAACACTTGACACCTCAATGAGATAGAGCTGCTTGCATAGAACAGAGACAAATGGCGAGATTTGATAAACGATCTTTAAAAGAATTTAAAACTGCTAGAACAAAAATTCAAATAAGAGAAAGAGTATCATGGTCTACGCCCTATGGGCTGGCTATGGTTCGAAAGGTCAATAGATAGAAGCAACACTTTATTTTGCTACCTGGTCACTTTAATTTAGCCATCAATTTTGTTACTACCATTGTTTGTGCAACATAAATTCAAACTAATTTCTGACAATAATTGGACATCACTTGTAGCTGTCTCTGGCTACTACTAGACATCACTTGTAGCTAACTGTCTCTGACTACTACTGGACATCACTTGTAGCTAACTGTCTCTAGCTACTACTGGACATCACTTGTAGCTAACTGTCTCTGACTACTACTTGACATCACTTGTAGCTAACTGTCTCTGACTACTACTTGACATCACTTGTAGCTAACTGTCTCTGGCTACTACTGGACATCACTTGTAGCTAACTGTCTCTGGCTACTACTCGACATCACTTGTAGCTAACTGTCTCTGACTACTACAGGACATCACTTGTAGCTAACTATCTCTGACTACTACTTGACATCACTTGTAGCTAACTGTCTCTGGCTACTACTTTACATCACTTGTAGCTAACTGTCTCTGGCTACTACTTGACATCACTTGTAGCTAACTGTCTCTGGCTACTACTTTACATCACTTGTAGCTAACTGTCTCTGGCTACTACTTTACATCACTTGTAGCTAACAACTGTCTCTGACTACTACTGGACATCACTTGTAGCTAACAACTGTCTCTGACTACTACTGGACATCACTTGTAGCTAACAATTGTCTAAAATATGTTTATCTTTAAAAAATAGTTTCTTAATTGTTCATTCATGGTCTGTGCTGAGAGGTTGTTGATGTTCAATGTTCCTCCACAACCCTTTATCTTGTGCACTGTGTAACAGTTCCACTGTTGATGTTAATGTTCCTCCACAACTCTTTATCTTGTGCACTGTGAAACAGTTCCACTGTTGATGTTAATGTTCCTCCACAACCCTTTATCTTGTGCACTGTGTAACAGTTCCACTGTTGATGTTAATGTTCCTCCACAACTCTTTATCTTGTGCACTGTGTAACAGTTCCACTGTTGATGTTAATGTTCCTCCACAACCCTTTATCTTGTGCACTGTTTAACAGTTCCACTGTTGATGTCAATGTTCCTCCACAACTCTTTATCTTGTGCACTGTTTAACAGTTCCACTGTTGATGTCAATGTTCCTCCACAACTCTTTATCTTGTGCACTGTTTAACAGTTCCACTGTTGATGTTAATGTTCCTCCACAACTCTGTATCTTGTGCACTGTTTAACAGTTCCACTGTTGATGTCAATGTTCCTCCACAACCCTTTATCTTGTGCACTGTTTAACAGTTCCACTGTTGATGTCAATGTTCCTCCACAACTCTGTATCTTGTGCACTGTTTAACAGTTCCACTGTTGATGTTAATGTTCCTCCACAACCCTTTATCTTGTGCACTGTTTAACAGTTCCACTGTTGATGTCAATGTTCCTCCACAACTCTGTATCTTGTGCACTGTTTAACAGTTTCACTGTTGATGTTAATGTTCCTCCACAACCCTTTATCTTGTGCACTGTTTAACAGTTCCACTGTTGATGTTAATGTTCCTCCACAACCCTTTATCTTATGCACTGTTTAACAGTTCCACTGTTGATGTCAATGTTCCTCCACAACTCTGTATCTTGTGCACTGTTTAACAGTTCCACTGTTGATGTTAATGTTCCTCCACAACCCTTTATCTTATGCACTGTTTAACAGTTCCACTGTTGATGTCAATGTTCCTCCACAACTCTGTATCTTGTGCACTGTTTAACAGTTCCACTGTTGATGTTAATGTTCCTCCACAACCCTTTATCTTATGCACTGTTTAACAGTTCCACTGTTGATGTCAATGTTCCTCCACAACTCTTTATCTTGTGCACTGTTTAACAGTTCCACTGTTGATGTCAATGTTCCTCCACAACCCTTTATCTTGTGCACTGTTTAACAGTTCCACTGTTGATGTTAATGTTCCTCCACAACTCTTTATCTTGTGCACTGTGTAACAGTTCTACTGTTGATCTCTTCCCATGCCATCAAATGATCCACAATTTGTTCTCTTTCTACACTTCTATCTCATCAACTGTCTATTTTCCTTGTTGCTAAGTTTGTCAGCCTTCCTCTTCTTGAGATAACCCCCACAAGTCTGGACATCCTTTTCCTAATTTGTACTATAATAATCCTCTCTTCATCTATTTCTTTTAGTGCCTCATCATTAGATCTTTGATTGTCCATGGTACCTTAAACATCCTTAAAAAAAACCACATTACATCAGATTCTATCTGGCATTATATCTCTTTGTTTAATGTCCATGATTTCTCACTATGAAGCAGCACTGGTTTTATAGAGCAGTGTAAAATTCTCTTTCTATCTTTCAGTTATAATGACCTGTTGCATATCCTATTTCTCATTTTATTACAAATCTTCTTGGCCTGTATGATTTTACTTTTTAACCTCTTAATTGTTGTTTACCTCTATTTATTGTCTTCAAACAATCTTTTTGCCTTTATTGTCATTTATTTTTTAAACTTTTATATTTATTTGCAATTTGAGGATTCATAACTTCTAACTTCTTTAAATGTTTAACATTTTACTTGTAGTCAAACCTGGATGTTTTTCAAATAAACGTGACTTAATCGGTTCTACATTTATTATTCCACTTTCACTCCAGAGCCTCTTGGTTACTATTTCCACCGAGAGGGTAAACCAAATGGGCATGGCGTGTTGATCTATCGCTACCCTTCACTGGAGATCAATGATAATGAGGTGGATGAAATTGTTGTGGGTGTAATGACTGATGTGAAGAACGCTGTTCTTGCCAGGCTTATCTCAAATATTGATGACTTCATAGAAATTAAGTTGGTAAGCAGCTATACACTTGTCAGATTTTAGAAAGTGTGCAATTTGTTGTTTATTTATTATTATTATCATTTTGATCTGTGTTAACAATTTATACTTCACAGCTGCTTGTTTTAATCTGAAAGTGACATTTTAGTTTTGTGCCAACAATGTTACTATATGTAGGAATATCCTGAGTAAACTACATTCCACCCATTTTTGAGATTAATATTTTATTCTATCTATCTATCTATTGTCCTTTCCAGCCAAAGACGGCACTTAGGGCAGAACCACAATCTCAAAAACAGAAACCTTGCGTGCCAAAATGGCACATATTGCAGAGATCACTGCTTCTAAAACCTATGGCTCAGTTTCCATAACAATACTTTTTACAATGACAGCTTGTCAAGCCATCAATTAACCTCCTTATTCGCCTCTTACGACATGCCTGGAAGGTCACATTGTCACTATTCCCAATATTTTATCAGGGTGGTTCTAATCTACAAAACTGCACAAAGATATGAATATTCTAGAATAGTTCATTTCTGTGCTAGTGGTGCTTTAGATGAATAATGATTATGAGAAGAATTATTTCAAAATTTTGATAAATTTGACCCTATCTGGTGTAAAATAATATTTTAAGCACAAATTTTGTAAAAATATAAATTATAATATCACTTATCATTAACCGTAGTGTACCAAAACAGACTCAAGGCATGTTTGCTAGCTTTGTCTGCTAACTGGATAGCTTTAAAAAAAAGTTAACCAGTTTACTAAAAAAACAACATCAAACAGCTGTGACTTTTATTGAAAGGCTCCTCTTTAGTTTTATAGGAGACAGAAGTACATCTCAGCATCAGGGCTGACTGCTTGTGCCAGGGTTAGGGAACTTTTCAGACCTTATATATATAGTGCCCCTAGTAACAGACTGTCCATGTCCAGTCTGGCGCAGCTAGTCAAGTAGTGGTTAAGAGGAAAGTCAACTTAGGATTGAGACGAAAATCAACTTTGGGATTGGGAAGAAAGTCAACTTAGGGAATGAGAGGATAGTCAACTTAGGGATTGAGTGAAAATTTAACTTAGGCATCAAGAGGAAAGCCAACTTAGAGATCAAGAGGAAAGTCAACTTAAGGATTGAGAGGAAAGTCAAGTTAGGGGTTGAGAGGAAAGTCAACTTAATGATTGAGAGGAAAATCAACTTAAGGATTGAAAGGAAAGTCAACTTAGGGGTTGAGAGGAAAGTCAACTTAAGGATTGAGAGGAAAGTCAACTTAGAGATCAAGAGGAAAGTCAACTTAGAGATCAAGAGGAAAGTCAACTTAAGGATTGAGAGGAAAGTCAACTTTGGGATTGGGAGGAAAGTCAACTTAGAGATCAAGAGGAAAGTCAACTTAAGGATTGAGAGGAAAGTCAACTTTGGGATTGGGAGGAAAGTCAACTTAGGGATTGAGAAGATAGTCAACTTAGGGATTGAGTGAAAATTTAACTTAGGTATCAAGAGGAAAGCCAACTTAGAGATCAAGAGGAAAGTCAACTTAAGGATTGAGAGGAAAGTCAACTTAATGATCGAGAGGAAAATCAACTTAAGGATTGAAAGGAAAGTCAACTTAGGGGTTGATTTAGTTTGTCATGTAGATGATAAATAGTAGTGGTGATATCTACTGGTTATTTAGTTTGTCATGTAGATAATAAATAGTAGTGGTGATATCTACCGGTTATTTAGTTTGTCATGTAGATGATAAATAGTAGTGGTGATATCTACCGGTTATTTAGTTTGTCATGTAGATGATAAATAGTAGTGGTGATATCCTTGTCTAACCCCCATTATTTAGTTTGTCATGTAGATGATAAATAGTAGTGGTGATATCCTTGTCTAACCCCCATTATTTAGTTTGTCATGTAGATAATAAATAGTAGTGGTGATATTTACCCCTGTTATTTAGTTTGTCATGTAGATGATAAATAGTAGTGGTGATATCCTTGTCTAACCCCAATTATTTAGTTTGTCATGTAGATAATAAATAGTAGTGGTTATATCTACCCCTGTTATTTAGTTTGTCATGTAGATGATAAATAGTAGTGGTGATGTCTACCCCTGTTATTTAGTTTGTCGTGTAGATAATAAATAGTAGTGGTTATATCTACCCCTGTTATTTAGTTTGTCATGTAGATGATAAATAGTAGTGGTGATGTCTACCCCTGTTATTTAGTTTGTCATGTAGATGATAAATAGTAGTGGTGATATCTACCCCTGTTATTTAGTTTGTCATCCCTGTAGTTATTCTGGTGGCAAAGGAGATTACATCATCAATAAATATAGAGTGTATAATTACCTTTAATGAAAGCTTATAGTTTGTAGCTGCCATTTTAATAGAAACAAAAATGGATAAGATAATACTTGCAGGTAATTGAATAGATCAGAAACTGGACATAATGATTGGATAAGAGTTAGATATGGAGTTGTTACACAACCAATGGGTAATGAAAGTTCATAACTTTCTTTGTCATCAGTAGTGAGGCATAAACTAGAGACTTATAAAGGTCACTCTTCCATTTAGGAGATAACAAATGATGGAACTTCTGGTCTTAGACCCAATCAGGTATTTGAATTTAAGTGTGCCTCTGATAGAAAGTAGTGCAGAAATAAGAGAAATGACAAAGCATTAAAGATATATATGATCAAGAGGAAAGGGTGGTCATATGTTGGCCATAAAGTGAGAAGAGACAACAAGAGAGTCTCAAAGCCAACTCTCATATGGAAGCCAGAGTGTAAAAGAAAAAGAGGCAGACTTTAAGAAACACTTAAAAGAACACTGAGGTAAGAGGCAACAGCAGTAGGCATCAGCTCCTTTGCTATGATTTAGTGACTTAACCCAGAACAGGGACTCATGGTGAGGTAGATGCTGGTTCTGTGCAAGGTCTGATACTTTTGATAACAAAGATCATTGGACATAGAGAGTGTAACATTTCTACCCTATGTGCTGGTTTCAGCTCGAAAGGACAATAGATAGGCTGATAGAAAGCAATGATTTTAGAGCATACATAAAACCATTTTAGGATACATACTGAGGTCAGTCCTTTCAGCTAGGAGATGTCAGTTGATGAAACAGTTGAGACTCAGGAGTTTGAATTGACGCTCGTAATTAAAATACTGATTTGGTGGATTCATGAGACTCAGTTACTGTAACCGTCAGCATGCACTTTTTCCCTTCTTTTGAAATAAGCCAATCATATTCATGATAACTCTAGAGGCAAAACGAGCAATATACAATACAATCTTCATCCCAACATTGTGCTACCAATGCCAGATCTGACCCAAAATGCAAGAACAATAAGAAAAATAACCTCTGCTGAGATGAAATGTGTTAGAAGAATGACAGGAAACAGCCTGAGAGACAAGATCAGAAATGACGAACTGAGAAAAAAACTAGGAATAGCCACAGCCATAGAATATATAAAGAAATAACAGATAAAATGGTTTGGCAATGTGACAAGGCAGAGTGATCAAAACAACATAACAAGCCTTCAATAAGCGTTACGAGAACACCAGACCCAAGGGTCGACCACGAGAATGATGGATTGATGGAATATTAGAAGCACTATGAAACATAACAGCAGCAGAAGAGAACAGAAGAGCAAAAGACCACAAATTATATCTCCCCTCGATGCTGAAAGGGAAATGTGGAAGGAAAGAAGAAGAAGAAGATATTTATGATTTCTCCGTGTACAGTGATGTTAATTCTGTAATGAACATAGAACATGAATTTTTTTTTTTTTTTTTTGCATTTGCCAGCTTTCACTACAGATGAAGTTGGAACTAATTGTGTGCTAGTTAATCCATTTTTCCCTGGCAGCCGTGTGCATAGGGGCCCCTCACCCACAGATAAAAATCCCAACTGGTGCAGCAGAGATTTGTACTCTCTCCCTCTGTCTCAAGACCATCGTCCTGCCTTGAGACCAACCAGTTCCCCAGAACAGGAAATGATGTACAGACTTTTATTTTAAAATAGATGGTATAGTTTGAAAAGTAATAAATAAACAAAGATAGAAAAAGTCTTATCAGACTAAGTAGTGGAGTGTAGGGGATATGGTGTTAGTGCCTATATATTTTTTTTTAAAATGCCTTCAGCAATTTTTTTTTGGGGGGGGGGGGGGGGGATGTGTTTGGTACTATGCCAGTGCTGTTGTCTTTCCCAGAAAAATGTAGTCCCCATTTAAGGCTGGGTGAACCTGGAAGCTGTCAATCAGGATCGAACATGACCTTTTGTTCTTAATAGTCCAGTTCACTTACAACTGAACTACCATGACTCCTCTTTTGTAAAATGATAGGAAGACAGATTTGTTCAGTTGTGTTTTTGTGTAAACAGTTTGATTGACTCTATTGTCTTCTCATTGAAACCAGGTGAATGGCTACCCCGTAGTGATGTACGACACCATTGGACAAGGGCTATCAACCAGCATAACAAGTGATGTGTTTGTCAGTAATGGGGGATACCATGTCATCAAATTTGTGAGGACAAGAGACAATGGCACACTTTATGTTGATAATAGCTACAACTTCAATAAACATTTTAGTAAGGTCCATGTTCTGTACCTTGTTTTTGTATTAATAACAGCAACAATATTAACAGCAATAATAATAGCATAGTAATAGCCAACAGAAGAGGCCAATTACACATAAAATTGATAGTCATAAATTGAAAGATGAAGCCATAAAGGAAAAGTTTAACATAGAGCTAAGTAATTGTTATACAGCACTCGGTGAAGTAGACTTAGATATCAATGAAATGTGTGACCCACAGAGCAAAATACTAATGACAGTAGCAGAAGCAAGTGACGGACTGAAGAAAATGGAAAAACGAGCTTGGATCTCAGACACCACATGGAAATACATCAAAGAAAGAAGAGAAGCGAAGAGAGCCATGACTAATGTAAAGACAGATAATGGAAAGGTTCTGGCAAAAGCAACATACAAAGAATTAGACAACAAAGTGAAAAGTTCAGCAAGAAGAGATACAAGAGCTTATATGGACAATTTGGCAGAGAAAGCAGAGACAGCTGCAATTACAGGAGACAGCAGAACTCTCTATACTGTACAAAAGATGCTGACAAACACCTATACATCCAGTGGAACAACAATTCTAGACAAATCTGGATTAATGCTAACAACGAGCGCAGACATAAAAGCCCGTTGAGCGGAACACTTCAAAGAAATTCTTAACCGTCCACTACCCCAAAGTTTAATAGATTTTGAAGCTGAAACACCAGCAGCAGAATTAGATGTAAATTTAGATGACTTCACCTTGAGCGAAATAGAAACCACCTTAAAGCTTATGACCAATAACAAGGCTGCTGGAGAGGATAAGTTAACAGCTGAGATCCTCAAGGCAATTGATAGCCATAATCTAATACATCTCCAAAAAATGTTCAACATCATTTGGAAAACAGAGAAGATGCCTCATAAATGGAAAAATGGAATCATTGTTAAGATTAAAAAAAAGGGCAATCTTAGAGATTGTAACAACTGGAGAGGCGTGACACTTTTGTCAGTTGCCTCAAAGTTATTCTGCAAAATCATACTAAATAGAATAAAGGATTCAATAGATACAGTAATGCAGGAAGAACAGGCTGGGTTTAGAAAAGGGAGAAGCTGCCTTGACCACATTTTCACTCTACGACTTATATTGGAGGAACACATTGAAAGGCAGAGACTTTTTGTATTTAACTTCATCGATTTCAAAAAAGTATTTGACAGTATTCATAGAGATTCTTTGTGGAAAATTCTGAAGCAATATGGCTTGCCATAAAAAATCATAAATATTATCAAAGACATGTATGATGGTTATACTGGTAATAAAGGCATCGATTGAATACAAGGAGACCATTTGGAGGACCTCGACTTTGCTGATGACATAGTTCTCATCAGCAGTCAGATAAAAACGGTGCAGGAAAACACAAATGAACTATCAGCAATAGCCAGCAAAATTGGGCTTGAGATCAATCATGAAAAGACTAAAGTCATGAAAAGTTTAATTCCAACAGATGACAAAATATACATGGAAAACAAACCAGTAGAAGAGATTGATCACTTTATCTATCTTGGAAGTCACATTGATCGAGAAGGGGATACAAGTAAAGAAATTAAAATTAGAATGGCTAAAGCAGCAATGTCTTTCAGAAGCCTTGAAAAGTTGTGGAAATCAAAACTCATCAGCACAAACACAAAACTTAGGCTGTTCAAATCAAATGTACTATCAACCCTTACGTAAGCGTGTGAAAGCTGGAAAACAACAAGAGATATAGAAACAAAGTTGAACGCATTCAAAAATAAATGTCTGAGGAAAATACTTGGCATAGCGTGGAATGAATTAAAAACAAATGAGGAAATTAGAGAAATCGCCAATCAACCACTAATATCTTCAGTAATAAAGAAAAGACGATGGTCATATGTTGGACATGTGAGGAGAGGAGATAATAATCGAATAGCAAAGCAGGCCCTCATATGGGAAACAACAGGTAAGAGAAAAAGAGGAAGACCCAGGGAGACACTGAGAAGAACATTGATGAGAGAGGCAAGAGCAACAGGATTTGGCTCCCTCGGTGAGATAGAGCTGCTTGCACAGAACAGAGACAGATGGTGAGATTTGATAAAATATCTTTAAAAGAAAACTGCTAGAACAAAAATTCAGATATGAGATGTTGTATCTTGGTCTACGCCCTATGGGCCGGCAACGGCTCGAAAGGTCAATAGATAGATAGAATAGCAACAGTTAAAATAAAAATTTTCAACTCCAATATTAAGTTAGTCTTATTATATGACTGTCATGAAGATACAGACTTTTATTAATGGATGCTTACACAAAATAAAAGGATGAAATTGGCAGGACAAAATCACTAACAATGAATTATGGAAATGTACCAGTCAAATACTAGTGGATAAAGAGATGCAGCGAAGACGATGGCGCTGGATAGGACACACACTGCGGAAACCAACTGAGAGTATTACACAATAGGCCCTTTTTTGGAATCCTCAGGGAAAAAAACAAAGAGGAAGACCAAGGAATTCTTGGAGAAGACAGATTGAAGCAGAGATGAAGATGGTGGGGAAGACATGGAATGATCTTAAAAGAATGGCAAAAAACAGAACGACTTGGAAAGTGTCTGTTGAAGACCTATGCTCCACTGGGAGCTAAAAAGGTAGAAGAAGAAGACATGGAATGATCTTAAAAGAATGACAAGAAACAGAACCGCTTGGAAAGTGTTTGTTGAAGACTTATGCTCCACAGGGAGCTGAAAGGTATTTGAAGAAGGATAACAACAGTTACAGTAAAGGCATTAGTAATAGCAGTAACATTTAATAATAGCAACAAATTAGCAATAGTAAAAGCGTAATAGCAATAGTAATAGCAATAGTAATAGCAATAGTAATAGCTATAGTAATAGCAATAGTAATAGCTATAGTAATAGCAATAGTAATAGAAATAGTAATAGAATAGCAATTTATTGGCAAAATTATGCTATCTGTAGATATGTGCTGTTACATATTACTTGTGATGTGTGTGTGGGTGTGTGACTGTAAGGTCCAGTTCTGGCATATGATCTCCTGCCATAGGTGGGGCTGTACGGTCATATTGGTGTTTATGATCTTTTTTTTTTTATCCATTTGTGTAGTCCTGATTAATTCAGTATTTTTTGTATACCTCATTGATTCAGCATTTTTTATAGCTCCTTCAGCATTTTTTCTTACCCTATTAATTCAGCATTTTTGTTATTCCTCATTGATTCAACCTTTTTATACCTCATTGATTCAACATTTTTATACCTCCTTGACTCAACATTTTTGTGACTCATTGTTTCCATATATTCATTATATCTATGATTCAACATTTTTATACCTCCTTGACTCAACATTTTTGTGACTCATTGTTTCCACATTTTCATTATATCTCTGATTCAGCATTTTTATACTTCATTGATTCAGAATTTTTAAAATACCTCATTGATTCAGCATTTTTGTTACACTTCATTGATGCAGCAATTTTTTGTGATCATCTACAAGAATTTTAAAATGTGTTTTGTTCTAAGGCTGCCCAGGAGATGACGTCAGTGTCTAAGCTTCTTAGAAGCACATTGAAAGAATCTTCCGGATGTCTATTTTATCCACTGTGTAACTGCTTGAGCTTGTGAATAAACAGCTTTGAAATGTATTAGAAATGTATCCAGCCCATCTCACTTCTGCCTTTTGAGCAGGTACCTGAGATTTTTGTTTCCATTGGAACTTCAGTTCTGGGACTTTGTCTTCCTTGGTTCCCTGACACGTTGGCTATATTTTCTTATAGCTTGATGTAATAGCAATAGTTTTCCAGTTGTTTCCAAAATGGAGGAATTTTTTTTTCTCCGGCTTGGTATAGAACCGTTGATCAGAGGTTTAACAAGTCGCTATCGTAAAAATGATGTTGTTAATGAAACGTAGACCTGATACAGAATGTGTAAATTAGCAGTAAGCGAGGAGATTGGAGAGATCGCCGGTCAACCACTGATATCTTCAGTGGTAAAGAGAGGATGGTGGTCGTGTGTTGGACATGTGGTGAGAGGAGATGATAGCCGAATGGCAGGGTGGGCCCTCATGTGTGGGAAACGGCAGGTGGGGGGAGGAGAGGAAGACCCAGAGAGACACTGAGAAGAACATTGATGAGAGAGGCAAGAGCAGCAGGATTTGACTCCCTCAAGGAGATAGAGCTGCTTGCACAGAACAGAGACAAATAGCGAGATTTGATAAAATATCTTTAATAGAATTGAAAACTGCTAGAACAAAAATTCAGATAAGTGGAGTATCTTGGTCTACGCCCTATGGGCCGGCTACGACTCGAAAGGTCAATAGACAGATAGATAGATTGGTAATGAGAAGAGAGGAAGCTCACAGTGCAGCGTTGCATTTATGTGTCACTTAATCGTTCAAATGCAACCCATGGAAATAAAAAAAAGAGTTCTTCATTGCTGAGTCAGTCTTGACTATGTGTGTGGATCCTGACAATCGGACAAGAAATTTGAAGTCACAAAAAAATGGTTTTGCAAAAGAATGCTGAGAATACAGCTAAAAAAAAAAGTAATGAGATTATTAAAATATCACTATAGTTTGCTATGTTATGAGAGATCATTTTAAAATGTGTTGGCATGTGTCCAGGAAAAACGAAACCAAGAAGAAGATAATTTGCTGAAACTAAAATCAGCTTCATTTGAAACATAATGAAAACTACAGTTCATATTGTTGCTCTAATTCACAGCCCCTCATGGTGCCTTTAATAGTTTGTCCAAAATTTTCATTGGAGGTGTATACCAGGGAGGGAAGATTGTTGAAGGCACAGGCTTCCGTGGGATCCTTGGAGGTCAGTAATTATTATTCTGGTCATTAGAAGCAAGTTTAGTTGTCTTGCACAAAGTTGGTAAAATGTCTGCTGTAAATATCATCATCATCAAGTACCGGGCCTGCTGGCGTAGGTGATCATGTCTCTCCACAACTTTTGATCTCAACAGTTATTTATCATTTCTGTTGTTGACCTTCTGCCAAGCCATTCTCTTAAGCTGTCTGGTATTTTTTCTTTTTGCTTCCCTCTATCTCTTCGTCCCTCAATTTTTCCAGTTGTTACAATATATTCCACTTGTTCTCTTCTCATTACAGGGCCAAAAAATGATGATTGTTTCTTCCTAATATTGGAAATTAGCTCTCTTTTTGCTTTGACCTCTTTCAGATCATTTTCATTACTCTTCTTAGCTGTCCATGGTATTCTCAACATTCTTCTGTAAAACCACATTTCTACAGACTCCAGTGATTTTCTTGTCTGTTTTCCTATTGTCCATGATTCACATCCATATGTTACGACTGGCTCTATATAACATTTAAGAACTCTTTTTCTTGTTTCTATTGTCAAAAATGGATTGCATAGTATCTTCCTCTTGTTTTGGAAAGCTGCTTTTGCCTGAGCCATTCTGCATCTCACCTCTTTTGTACATCTTCCGTCTGAGGTTAACTAAGTTCCCAAATATTTAAATTCATTTACCTGTTTTAATATTGTTCCACTTGTCTTTATTTTTAACTGAGGTGATGTCTTTTTCTTTGTTGTTACCATTACCTCTGTCTTTTTGCTATTAAGGCTGAGTCCTTTATTTTTGCTTTCTTTCACTATACTGTCCAACATTTCTTGTAACTCATTTTCACTCTTAGCAATTAAGACTGTATCATCAGCATACCTTACATTATTTATATTATGACCTCCAATTGTTATTCCAGGAATGCTCATTATGGATCTTAAAATAATCTCGCTATAAATATTAAACAAATCTGGTGACAGCACACAACCTTGTCTAACACCCTGTTTTATTTGTTGAAACATTCCCAATTGGTTTCCAGTTCTTCTGGCCGTTGTTTGTTGCCAGTAAATGTTCTTTATTATTCTTAGATCTTTACTGTCTACGTTTATGCTTTCTAAAATTTTGATTATTTTTTGGTGCTTTACTTTGTCAAATATTTTGATAATAATCTATGAAACATAGGTATAGATCTGTTTTCACCTCTATGGCTCTTTCTACTAAAGATCTTATGATATATATGGCATTGCTTGTTCCTTTTGTGGCGATTCATGATTGTACAAAGAAGTTACGACTGTGGTTTTCTGTTGCCTTCCATCGGTTTGTTTACGGTTGGCTCCGCCAGCCTTTGACTAAAAAGTCTCACCCACAAGGCAGTGGGGTTGTTTTACTTCGGGGTACCCTCTCTTAGCCTTTTACTTTCCCGAGCTTACCTGCAGGGCAGCCAGAGGTTGTACTGTTTACTGCATACAGTAGCAGGTAAAATTACCTGACCTGACGCTGTAAATATATTCAAATGAAATAAGGGTGGAGATAATTCTTGTGTAAAAGAGACAACAAAAAATATGAAAGACCTTGCTAGAATATTGTCAATGAATAACAACAAAGGGTGTTGGTTGTTTGTTCAAATAGTGAAGGTGAGCTTGCCTTGTGGTAAAGATGCAGACAGTCAGTAGTTAGAGAAGAGACAAGTCCAACCAGACTATGGATTGATTCTGTCTCATTGTAGCATTTGTGATTGATCTATTTTATAGTTGGCCCTTTATTGAAGATATTAATGGAGGAGGAGTGGCTGGTTGTTGTAGCCAACATCTAGGAATAAATGATTAAAGGGGTGGGTAACATACACACAAGATGGTGGGAAAGCATGATGATGATGAAAGATATAATCTTTCACAAACATAATCAGATTTCTACCATTTATATGTCACATACACTGACCTGAAGAAATAATGAAAGCCATCAAACTATTAAAAAATGGTAAAGCCACCGGACCATATGAAATTCCTTCGGAAGCCATCAAAGCAGATATTAACACCTCTACCAAGATGCTACATAATCTATTAGATAAAATATGGGAGAGGGAAGAAATACCTAAAGACTGGAAAGAAGGTTATATGATCAAACTACCAAAGAAAGGAAGTTTACAGGAGTGCACAAATTATAGGGGAATTATGCTACTATCAGTGCCAGGAAAAATATTAAGCAGAATCATTCTGGAGAGAGTAAAAGAGGCCATAGAGAAACATTTGAGAGATGAACAGGCAGGTTTTAGGAAAAACAGATCATGTGCTGATCAAATAACTACTCTACGTATAATAATTGAACAAAGTTTAGAACTAAAATCCCCCACTTTATATTGGATTCATAGATTACGAAAAGGCATTTGACAGTTTAGACAGAAGAATGCTTTGGAAGTTGCTGAGTCATTACGGAATCCCCATAAAGTTTATTAACCTGATAAAAACAATGTATGAAGGAACAAAATTTATTATGCATATATGGTGCATATATATATATATGGTGCATGAAGGACAGCTTACAGAAGCATTTGAAATAAGAACAGGAGTAAGGCAGGGATGCCTTCTGTCTCCATTTCTCTTTCTACTGGCCATAGATTGGATTATGAAAATAACACAAAACAACAGAAATGGAATCCAGTGGTCACTGACCAAACAACTTGATGATTTAGACTTTGCTGATGACATAGCTCTCCTATCACACAGCCATCAACAGATGCAAGATAAAATGAACATACTTGATGAGAGATCACAACAGCTAGGACTCAAGATTATTAGAGATAAGACCAACATTATGAGAATTAATACAGTTGGCAATAACCAAATAAAACTAGGAGAATTACCTATATTAGATGTACAATCTTACATATATCTGGGCAGTAATATAGATAAAGAGGGAGGAACAGAAAATGATACCAAAATAAGGATATCAAAAGCAAGAGGAGCTTTCATTGCACTGGGAAACATATGGAAATCCAAAGAAATTAGGTTAAATACTAAAATAAAATTTTCAACTCAAATGTTAAGGCGGTTTTATTATATGGCTGTGAAACATGGAGAACAACAAAATTGACAATCACGAAGATACTGACTTTCATTAATGGATGCTTATGCAGAATAAAAGGATGGAAATGGCAGGACAAAATCACTAACATAGAATTA
Organism: Megaustenia siamemsis; assembly: GCA_032433765.1. NCBI lineage: Eukaryota > Metazoa > Mollusca > Gastropoda > Stylommatophora > Ariophantidae > Megaustenia > Megaustenia siamemsis. The sequence continues at coordinate 83,618,828 of JAVIAB010000156.1, read as the reverse complement.
TGGAAATGTACCAGTCAAACACCAGTGGATAAATAGATACAGTGAAGACGATGGTGCTGGATAGGACACACACTACGGAAGCCAACTGAGAGTATTACACAACAGGCCCTTTTTGGAATCCCCAGGGGAAAAGACAAAGAGGAAGACCAAGGAATTCTTGGAGAAGATAGATAGAAGCAGAGATGAAGATGATGGGGAAGACATGGAATGATCTTAAAAGAATGGCAAAAAACAGAGCGACTTGGAAAGTGTTTGTTGAATACCTATGCTCCACTGGGAGCTAAAAAGGTAGAAGAAGATACACTGACCTGACATTGATGTCTTATGACACATACCAAAGAGCATGTTGAGTTATTCAGAACTTCCTGGTAATCATGTCTGTGGTCTTCTTGACTTTGCCCTGTCTCTGTTATTGCTTACTGTTATTATCTTGTCTGTCTCAGCAAGTCAAGTACCTATTTTAACAGCTGGGTTGATTGTTCAAGAACAAAATATGCTTATTTTGATTATCAGTCTGCAAACTGGTAACATGGTGGAGACAGAAGTTGTAGAGCAAATTTTTACGGTCTTCTTCTTTTCTTCCTCATTTGTCTTCCAGCATTGAAGGGATATATAATTTGCAGTCTTTTGCTTTTCTATTGGCCTCTGCTGCTGTTATGTTTTCTAGTGTTTCTAATATTCCATCAATCCATCTTTTTCATGGTTGGCCATGGAGTTAGGTGTTTTCGCAATGTTTATTAAAGGCTTGTTGTGTAGTGTTTTGAGCTTTCTGCCTTATCGCTAGGGCAAACCATTTTATCTGATGCTTTTTTGTGTATTTTATGACAGGTATTATTCCTAGTTTTTTTTTTCTCAGTTCTTCATTTCTGATCTTATCTCTCAGGCTGTTTCCTGTCATTCGTGTAACACATTTCATCTCGGTATTGGTTATTATTCTTATTGTTCGTGAGTCTAGATTCCAGGTTTGGCATTGGAAGCACAACGTTAGGATGAAGATTGTGTTGTAGAGTGGTCGTTTTGCATCCAGAGTTACTTCTTGGCTGTGGGCTTTATTGTGACACAAATACTGCAGATCCACATGACAATAACCTGAATGCAGAAGACCTAGGCACAATGAGATGACCTAGGCACAATGAGATGACATAGGTAGAATGAGACAGTTTTCTGATATTCCTTTACCCTCTATTTGCTGTTATAGAGATTTGCAAGAGAGGGTATCTGATTCTCTGATCACCTGTTTCTTATTTCAACCAACTATCAATATCTTGTGACTTCTCATCTTATTTTGGATATTCCTTGATGTTTAAGTCTAAAAATCTTTGCTTTTAAATGTTCTTTACTGAGCAGTCTGCAACATAATATGTCCACCCTTAATTCTGCTGTATTTTAATGCTAAAACTTACAGTTTATTTTATATAAATATTTTATACTTGAAATCTATGCAGCATTTTATATTTACTGTGTTCTTCATCATTTCATCTTAAGTACTTAATGACTACTGCATTTCATTGATAGCTTTTACCAATATTTTTAGAGCATTATAATTTTGATTGTACTGTATAGACATTCTCTGATTTGTTTCTCAGGCTTGTATGTGAATGGTCACTTGATATTTCAAAATGCTGTGAAGGGAGTAAACTCAGAGCTCTTTGAGGATGTGGCAGTTGCTCCACAGCCATTTGAACTATATCCAGTGTAAGATTTGTTTAAACAGTCTAGTGTTAGTTTGGTTGTGTAGAACATGTGTCTAGTGTTAGTTTTATTGTGTAGAGCACATGTGTCTAGTGTTAGTTTTGTTGTATAGAACACATTTCTAGTGTTAGTTTTGTTGTGTAGAGCACATGTGTCTAGTGTTAGTTTTGTTGTGTAGAATACATGTGTCTAGTGTTAGTTTTGTTGTGTAGAACACATGTCTAGTGTTAGTTTTGTTGTGTAGAACACATGTCTAGTGTTAGTTTTGTTGTGTAGAACATGTTTAGTGTTAGTTTTGTTGTGTAGAACACATGTCTAGTGTTAGTTTTGTTGTGTAGAACACATGTCTAGTGTTAGTTTTGTTGTGTAGAACACATGTTTAGTGTTAGTTTTGTTGTGTAGAACACATGTCTAGTGTTAGTTTTGTTGTGTAGAACATGTTTAGTGTTAGTTTTGTTATGTAGAACACATTTCTAGTGTTAGTTTTGTTGTGTAGAACACATGTCTAGTGTTAGTTTTGTTGTGTAGAACACATGTCTAGTGTTAGTTTTGTTGTGTAGAACACATGTCTAGTGTTAGTTTTGTTGTGTAGAACACATGTCTAGTGTTAGTTTTGTTGTGTAGAACACATGTCTAGTGTTAGTTTTGTTGTGTAGAACACATGTCTAGTGTTAGTTTTGTTGTGTAGAACACATGTCTAGTGTTAGTTTTGTCTCTGTGATCAAGTCTCAATCAGAGTAGGATTACAGACTCTCTCATCTCTCTCTGTGATCAAGACTCAATCAGAGTAGGATTACAGACTCTCTCATCTCTCTCTCTCTCTCTCTGTGATTAAGACTCAATCAGAGTAGGATTACAGACTCTCTCTCTCTCTGTGATCAAGACTCAATCAGAGTAGGATTACAGACTCTCTCTCTCTCTCTGTGATCAAGACTCAATCAGAGTAGGATTACAGACTCTCTCATCTCTCTCTCTCTCTCTGTGATTAAGACTCAATCAGAGTAGGATTACAGACTCTCTCATCTCTCTCTCTGCGATCAAGACTCAATCAGAGTAGGATTACAGACTCTCTCATCTCTCTCTGTGATCAAGACTCAATCAGAGTAGGATTACAGACTCTCTCATCTCTCTCACTCTGTGATCAAGACTCAATCATAGTAGGATTACAGACTCTCTCATCTCTCTCTGTGATCAAGACTCAATCATAGTAGGATTACAGACTCTCTCATCTCTCTCTGTGATCAAGACTCAATCAGAGTAGGATTACAGACTCTCTCATCTCTCTCTGTGATCAAGACTCAGAGTAGGATTACAGACTCTCTCATCTCTCTCTCTCTCTGCAATCAAGACTCAATCATAGTAGGATTCCAGACTCTCTCATGAAGTCAGCTGTCTGTTTAAATGAATCGATTGCCCCATATAGATTTTCTTCCAGGTAGGTGGGTGTGGACCACATTGCTCTTCTCAGGTCTGTGTACTGGGGGCAATCCTGTAGAACATGTTTTGTAGTCATATTGTCCAGTGTACAGTGGCATAGGCTGGTTGTACCTATTTTGAATTTGGAGAACATGTGGTTTCTCATTCTATTGTGGCCAGTGCGTAGGCGAAGTATGATGACTTGATCCCTCCTTGATAGTTGCTGCTATTTAGAATGGTACCTTATTATTGTTCTTTTAATTCTATTCTTTTTTACATTTTTTATATTTTTTTTTAATTTCTTGCTGATGATAAGCTATTATCTATAATCTATTATTGATTATCAAATGTGTATTTTTGTCTTTGTGCATATGTACATTTTTGTGTTATTCTAACAATGAATTGTGAATGAAGAAAGATAGAGATAAATGATGATATCAAAATATTGAAGTCATATTAATTAATTATTTGGTGTACAAATAAATTATGTGGCATTCTGGGCAGTGCCTTGGATGCTTAGTCTCTGTCACTAGACAGAACTTCCAGGAGCATAACCCTTTTAGGCAGTCTGTGGTGATGTGTAAAGCATATTCTACCCAACTTCTGACTTTTCCTGCATCTCAGTTTCTGTTTTGAGTGTATGGACTTGTCAAAACTCTTCAGAATTAAATCAAGTGGATCTGTGGACTCAACTAATATTGAATTAGTGGGACATAGGCAATGGACAAAATCTGAAATATGTGTTCAACAAAGCAGGCCATTGAGAATGTTAATTGAATCTTTACAGCAGGAACCTACAACTAGCATTTGTAGGTTATAAGTTTTGCCACTTTGATAAAAAGAAATGACACAATGGTTAATTTGATCATTTTTGTCAACATCTGCTACCCACCGAAGGCTGGATATTCCTCAACAGTCAAAATATGCCTCTGTCAAACCCTGCCTTCTTGGCTACACACACCAAAGTCACAATTTATCAGCAAATATGTTTACCAGCATACAAAAGAAAATATTTAATTCAAACTTGCAACATGGAGTGTCATTTTGGCAGTTTCTTGATGTGGAGCCTTCCATTGATCTTCTAAATTCTGTGTAAAATCTAGCAAATTAATTTTGTTTATTGTTCATTATGATGTTGAATTGTTCTCTTGTGTTCTATTCTTTTCTTGATTTTCCCAAGCCTTTTAAGCTGCTAATTTTTTATGTTCTTATTTTTCTCTACTTTAGTTCACATTGTTCACTTTGTTATCATTTGTACATTATGATCACTTCTAGCTTGTTCCTTTAAATATATCTTCACTGATATCAATGCACTTCTGTGCCATTTATTTATTGAGTTACTTGTAAACTGTAACACCATTTTTTAATGTATAATTTATTTTATTTTATTTAAAAAAAAATAGTATTGTTACAGTTTATCTATCTATCTTTCGTTCGCTCGAAGTATTGTCTATATCAGTAATGTCGTTTCCTGTATGAATTTTACTGTCTTTTGTAATTCTTACAGTGGCCCATATAGTTTTGTCTGCAGTGTTGTATCTATGAGCCAATGGATTTTCCTCAGTCTACTATATTCAGTGCAGTCTTGAAGTATGTGTGTCAGCAGTCTGGGGGGGTGCCTGTCCACATGTACAAGTAGTTGATGTGCCGATCTTGAATTTTGTATACATGTGACTATGGAATTCCACAGTGAGACGGGATCCACTGCAGGGCAACCCTGTGGTGCTTGCAGAGTTCAGTCAATAAGGTCTGCAGATGTGGTAATTTTCTGGATTGTAGTGCCTGGAGTCCTGATCTTGCATCTGTCAAAAACACTACAGGCTGTGGGCTAAGATTACTGTTCAGCAGTTTTTCTATTGCCAACTTTATTGCTTGTATTTCTGCATCATAATTGTGACAATATTTCCCTGTTGCTATTTTATTCATATCCCTAGTGTTATTTCAAATGAACTATCATCAATAGCCAGCAAAATTGGGCTTGAGGTCAATCATGAAAAGACTAAAGTCATGAAAAGTTTAATTCCAACAAGTGACAAAATATACATGGAAAACAAACCAGTAGAAGAGATCGATCACTTCATCTATCTTGGAAGTCACATTGATCGAGAAGGGGATACGAGCAAAGAAATTAGAATCAGACTGGCTAAAGCAGCAATGTCTTTCAGAAGCCTTGAAAAGTTGTGGAAATCAAAACTCATTAGCACAAACACAAAACTTAGGCTATTCAAATCAAATGTACTATCAACCCTTACGTATGCGTGTGAAAGCTGGAAAACAACAAGAGATATAGAAACAAAGTTGAACGCATTCGAAAATAAATGTCTAAGGAAAATACTTGGTATAGAATGGAACGAATTCAAAACAAACGAGGAAATTAGAGAAATCGCCAATCAACCACTAATATCTTCAGTAATAAAGAAAAGACGATGGTCATACGTTGGACATGTGATGAGAAGAGATAATAATCGAATAGCAAAGCAAGCCCTCATATGGGAAACAACAGGTAAAAGAAAAAGAGGAAGACCCAGGGAGACACTGAGAAGAACATTGATGAGAGAGGCAAGAGCAGCAGGAATCGGCTCCCTCAATGAGATAGAACTGCTTGCACAGAACAGAGACAGATGGCGAGATTTGATAAAATATCTTTAAAAGAAAACTGCTAGAACAAAAATTCATATAGGAGAAGGTGTATCTTGGTCTACGCCCTATGGGCCGGTTACGGCTCGAAAGGTCAATAGATAGATAGTGTTATTTGGGTACTCTATATATGCACCTACTCCCCCATTCTTTACTGCATTCTGTGCTGATCCATCTGTGTACACACGGATCCATAGGTCTTGTGGGTATTCTTCATCCAGGAAACTGAGAGTTATTGTTTTTCGCTGTAGACTATTCTGTTCCTCTTTGTCAACTATTCCTTTCACTTCTGTCCGTATTTGAACTGATAATCCTGATTCATCTGTCCAGGGAGTCTGTTCTGGTATGGGCAGTAGGGAGTTAACAACTCTTGGCATGTCTGATGTTTGTCTACTAATACGCTTGGCTTGGTGGATAAAACTGCCTCTCTTAAGTCGTCCCAACGCAAGATTTTGGAATCGGTCCTTCATTGGATGTCTCGGCATGCATACAAATTTTTCTGCCTGTATCAGCACCTTTGTGTCTCTCCGTTCTCTCAGTGCTGGTATCCTCCACAATTTCTCCATCTCCAATATTGGTGTTGATTTCATTGCTCCTGTGATGACCCTAAGTGCCTGGTTTTGTACTTTATCCAGTTCTTGCAATGTGGTGTTTGATGCTGAGCACCATGCAGATGATCCATATTCTAAATGTGGGCGTATACTCTGTTGGTAAACTTTACTGAGTATTTTCCCACTCGCACCCCATGTGGTTCCACACAACTTTCTTAGAATAGCCAATTTCCTCCTTGCTTTTTGGGTTGCCTTATTTATCTGCTGTTTCCAAGATAGTTTGTTGTCAAATGTAACTCCGAGATATGTAGCTTGTATGTCTTCTTTCACAGGCTCATTGTTTATGTAGATGGTTCCTGCTTTTTGATTTGGGGAGAGTGTGAAAAGTGTAGTAGGCCTACTGCATTTGTCTGTATTGATGCTGATACACCATCTATCTGTCCATGAATTCAGTGCATTCATAGCTCTTTGTAGCAATTTGGAGGCCACTGTTGCATACTCCTCTGTGCACCACATTACCAAGTCATCTGCATACATTGCCACTTTGATGCCATGTGGTAGTTCAGTAACTAGGTCATTGATGTAGATCAGAAAAAGTGTTGGAGATAGTACCCCTCCTTGTGGAATGCCCTGGCGCAATAAGACCTTTTTACTCTTAAGACCATTCAGTTGCACTCTGGCTCTCCTGTTATGCAGGTATGCTTTGACCCATTTGTACATCCTGCCATTTACTCCATTATTTCTCTGTTTCTTCAAAAGCCCTTCCTTCCATACCTTATCAAATGCTTTCTTTAGGTCTATCCATGCTGCTAGTACCAGTTTCTTTTCTTGAAACGCATCTTCAATTTCCTGGGAAAGATAGGTTGCTTGATCTTCGGTAGAGTAACACTGTCTAAAGCCTGCTTGTTGTGGGACAAGGAGATTTTCACTTTCCAGGTACCACTGCAGTCTGAGATTGATTATACGTTCCATTGTTTTACACAAACAGCTTGTAAGGCTCATTGGTCTATAGCTGGATGTCGTTGAACCATCTTTTCCTGGCTTTAGTAATGGTATCTCCCGTGTGTTACCGGGGCCTCATTATGTGGGATGTAAAGAATAGTGACACTGTGACCTTCCAGGCATGTCGTAAGAGGCGACTAAGGAGGTTGATCGATGGCTTGACAAGCTGTCATTGTAAAAAGCATTGTTATGGAAACAGACCATAGATTTTAGAAGCAGTGACCTCTGCAATGTGTGCCATTTTGGCACGCAGGGTTTCTGTTTTTGAGATTGTGGTTCTGCCCTATGTGCCGTCTTCGGCTCGAAAGGATAATAGAATAGAAGTAATGGTATCATAATTGCTCCTCTCCATGCCTGTGGCACTCTACCTGTGATCCAGCAAATGTTGTAGATCTGCAGTAGTTTTGCTTTAGCTGCAGTTCCCAAGTTCTTAATCATTTCATTGGACACTCCATCACTGCCTGGTGACTTTTTCATTTTTAATTTGGATATTGCCAGCTCTAGCTCTCTTTGTGTAATGGGTATTTCCATGACTTCATGTGCAGTCTCTTCTGGTCTTGCATTTTGTTATTTTAATTGGGTCTCTTGTCGTTCCTCTAGGCTAATTTCAATATTATTGTCATTTGCAAAGGAGTCTGCAAAGTGATTTGCTGCATGCTTACCTGTTAGAATGTTTCCATCCTTCTTCAGTGTAATTTTGGTGTTCCTTTCTGTACCCTCATCATTCAGCTGTTTTACAAGCTTCCACACTTTTCTTGTGTCTCGTTCAAGATTCAAGGACTCTGTTTTCTCTTTCCAGCTTCTCCGTCTGGCTTGTAGTTTAGCCCGTTGAAATTTGGCTTTAGCATGCTGGTAGTTATTGTGGTGTTCTTGGCAAGGGTTATTTTCTGCTTGCTTTCGAGATGTTTCCATGTCATTGTGCAGTTGCTCTAGTTCACTACTCCAGTATGGTTTGTAGTGTTTCTGTGCCCCTCTAGGTATTGTTTCACTGACAGCTTGTATTATTAGTCTACTGAATTCATCAACTATTTTGTTGATGTCTCTATCTGTATTTATATCTTTAGTCAGTACACTGGTGTAGTGTTGATACATTTTCCAGTCTGCCTTTTTGTAATTCCATCTGGAGAGAGTGCTGCTCTCCCTGATGGCCTTATTTTGTACCTCTAAAAAGACTGGTTGGTGGTCGCTGCCTCCAAGTTGTTTCCCAACAATACGTGTGATATTCCAATCCAGGTCTGGTGAATGGAAAGCAAGGTCTGGTGTAGATGTGGTATGCCATGATCTGGAGTAGAATGTTGGTGGATCTGTTGCCTGGTTTAATAGTATAAGCCCATTGTCATCCTGCCAATTTTCAAGCTCTTCACCTCTCTTGTCCATATGTTCATAGCCCCAGCTCTGTGAATGGCTGTTAAAGTCTCCACATACAATTATTCTTTCTTTTAATGTAATTGTGTCTAGTGCTAGTGGGCGGTCACTCGGACAGTAGTAGTGAAGTAGATGGAAGTCTGTATTTCATGTCCTGAGGTGCAGTATTTGATATTCCGCCCCATCCATATACACTTCAATCTGACATGCATTAATGTTGTTCCTTACAAGAGTCAGTATTCTGCCCTTTTGTCTATTTATTCTGTCAGATCGGTAGCACTGGTATCCCCTAATCTTCAAAGCTATGTCGTTGTTTAGATGGGTTTCCTGCAAACAGCATATGCTTACTTGTTCTTCATGCAGGATGTTTTCTAATTCTATCTTTTTACTGTACCCATCTCTTTTGCTGTTGATGCCTTCAGCATTCCAGTGCATTATTTTGAGTGGTCTTATTTTGGATTGGCCAGTAGCTCTATTCTCTCACCCCTGACTCCACAGAGCGGTTGAGAAGGACATCCAATAATAGAGGTTGGGCCCTTACGAGGCTGAGGGCCCGGCGCTGCACCTGCCTGAGTGTCCATCACAGGGTGAGTGCCATATTGATTTGCGGTTATAGACATACTTCCATTTGCGTTGAGTGCGTGGCATCCTGATTGTTGTGCGCCTTTTGGCTGGTTGCCTCCGACTTCAGCGCTTGAACTTACTAGAGCAGACTGTGGTCTTGCTCCGTTGTAGGAAGGCCTGGCCAGTCTTAGTTTTAAGTCCCTGGTGACTGTTAAGCCCCATCCCCACGACAAGGAGCTGGCCTTGATGAGGATTGTTACAGTTTGAATGAAGTATTTTTATTTATTTATTAGAACATAGTCTATCATGTTTGTAATACTTTTGCTTTTTGATTATTTCATGTCTAAATGTTTTGGTATCTATAACTATGTTGTTGATTCTTTGACATTCTATTAATATCTCCTTATAAAATTGATTTCCTTCCTTCCTCCAATTCTAATTGTTTATCTGTACTTTTATCTGTACTTTTATCTGTACTTTTATCTGTACTTTTATCTGTACTTGTATCTGTACTTTTATCTGTATTTTTATATGTATTTTTATCTGTACTTTTATCTTAATTTTTATCTGTACTTTTATCTGTATTTTTATCTGTACTTTTATCTGTATTTTTCTTCCCAATTTGAGCATTGAAGCCCTGACTCCCTACAGTGGTCTTGACAGGATACTATTACACTTGCTTGGCGATTAATTACTGACCCCTACTTGGCAACTAATTAGTGACCCCTACATGTTTATCGATTAATTAGTGACCCATACTTGGCAGCTAAGTAGTGACCCCTACATGTTAAGTGGTTAAGCGATCCCTACTTGGCAACTAATTAGTGACCCCTACTTGGCAACTAATTAGTGACCCCTACATGTTTAGTGATTAATCAGCGACCCCTACTTGGCAACTAATTTAGTGACCCCTACTTGGCAACTAATTAGTGACCCCTACATGTTTAGTGATTAATTAGCGACCCCTACTTGACAACTAATTAGTGACCCCTACATGTTTAGTGATTAATCAGCGACCCCTACTTGGCAACTAATTAGCGACCCCTACTTGGCAACTGGGTGTCCGGTTAGCGCAATCGATAGGCGGTTGGCTTACCACGGCAACAGCCGGGGTTCGTAATCCTGGCGAGGACACCTGGGTTTTACTAATTCCCTAAAAATTAGTAGGAGCCGCGATAGCTCAGTGGTTAGTGAACTGGACTACTACGGACAAGGGGTAGGGTTCGATCCCAACCGACGGCTCCGGGTTCACCCAGCCTTAAATGGGTACCGGATTTTTTCTGGGAAAGTAAAAGCAGCACGGGCGTAATACCGACCACATTACCCCAAAAATCATGTGCTGAAGGTCTGTAAAATATAGGGTCACTAACACCATATTTCCCTATACGCCACTTGGCGTGACGGGGGGTACTTTACTTTTTTACTTTTTTACTTGGCAACTAATTAGTGAACCCTATATGTTTAGCCATTAATTAGCGACCTCTACTTGGCAACTAATTAGTGACCCCTATATGTTTAGCCATTAAATAGCGACCTCTACTTGGCAACTAATTAGTGACCCCTATATGTTTAGCCATTAATTAGCGACCTCTACTTGGCAACTAATTAGTGATCCCTACATGTTTAGCCATTAATTAGCGACCTCTACTTGGCAACTAATTAGTGACCCCTATATGTTTAGCCATTAATTAGCTACCTCTACTTGGCAACTAATTAATGACCCCTATATGTTTAGCCATTAATTAGCGACCTCTGCTTGGCAACTAATTAGTGATCCCTACATGTTTAGCCATTAATTAGCGACCTCTACTTGGCAACTAATTAGTGATCCCTACATGCTTGGTGACTGCTGCCAGACCACTGTGAAGTTCTGCTGCACTGACCCTGATGCCCTCCTTCAGCAGCTGATCGCTGTGTGCCCATGCCCTAACAGCTGGCATTAACCATCAGTATCATTGCCCATATTGTGTATGTTGCCAAGCAAGGTTTATCAACTGTAGAATTGCTACTCTAGATGCTAACCACATGTCATAATGATTTGTTTAATATCTTATGTTACAGGGACTTTGGAACACCCAAACCAACAATACCACCTGTGATAGAGCCTCCAGGTAAACAAGTTCAGATATTATTGTTTATGGTTCAGTCATGCTATCATTAGAGAGAAAGGGGATCATTCTTACATGCTTCCATAAAGATGATAAGATTACAAGATACTACATGGTATTTTCCCATTATTGGGGTCTGCTGGGAGAAAATGTAGGACTGGAGAATAGACTAGACTGCTTGTCCAGTGCAGCCGCTGTGAGGTGTTTTTATTTCACATCCCAGATAGAAAATACTTTTGACCCTTCCAGGATTCGAACCGGCATTCAAACCACTTTAGTTAGTGGACACACAAGGGAGTAGTGGACACACAGAAAGTGATAAGGAAGGAAAGGTAGGAAGGTTCATAATGAGTACTGGACATAATAATGAGTTTAGAGAATGGAAATTTCCACGCAAATTTCCATGCAGATTTCCACAACAGCAGGCTGGGGAAATGACAGTAGCACATGATTTGACCTCATGGCTTTATTGTCTGGTAAACAGATACCAGGTCAGGTCATGAAGTAATCTTTATTTTGAGACTTAGAGAGGTCAAAACTGACCATAGGGTATATGGTCACAAACAGTTTGTTTTGAGACTTAGAGAGGTCAAAACTGACCATGGGGTATATGGTCACAAACAGTTTGTTTTGAGACTTAGAGAGGTCAAAACTGACCATAGGCTATATGGTCACAAACAGTTTGTTTTGAGACTTAGAGAGGTCAAAACTGACCATAGGGTATATGGTCACAAACAGTTTGTTTTGAGACTTAGAGAGGTCAAAACTGACCATGGGGTATATGGTCACAAACAGTTTGTTTTGAGACTTAGAGAGGTCAAAACTGACCATGGGGTATATGGTCACAAACAGTTTGTTTTGAGACTTAGAGAGGTCAAAACTGACCATGGGGTATATGGTCACAAACAGTTTGTTTTGAGACTTACAGAGGTCAAAACTGACCATGGGGTATATGGTCACAAACAGTTTGTTTTGAGACTTACAGAGGTCAAAACTGACCATGGGGTATATGGTCACAAACAGTTTGTTTTGAGACTTACAGAGGTCAAAACTGACCATGGGGTATATGGTCACAAACAGTTTGTTTTGAGACTTACAGAGGTCAAAACTGACCATGGGGTATATGGTCACAAACAGTTTGTTTTGAGACTTACAGAGGTCAAAACTGACCATGGGGTATATGGTCACAAACAGTTTGTTTTGAGACTTAGAGAGGTCAAAACTGACCATGGGGTATATGGTCACAAACAGTTTGTTTTGAGACTTAGAGAGGTCAAAACTGACCATGGGGTATATGGTCACAAACAGTTTGTTTTGAGACTTAGAGAGGTCAAAACTGACCATGGGGTATATGGTCACAAACAGTTTGTTTTGAGACTTAGAGAGGTCAAAACTGACCATGGGGTATATGGTCACAAACAGTTTGTTTTGAGACTTAGAGAGGTCAAAACTGACCATGGGGTATATGGTCACAAACAGTTTGTTTTGAGACTTAGAGAGGTCAAAACTGACCATGGGGTATATGGTCACAAACAGTTTGTTTTGAGACTTAGAGAGGTCAAAACTGACCATGGGGTATATGGTCACAAACAGTTTGTTTTGAGACTTAGAGAGGTCAAAACTGACCATGGGGTATATGGTCACAAACAGTTTGTTTTGAGACTTAGAGAGGTCAAAACTGACCATGGGGTATATGGTCACAAACAGTTTGTTTTGAGACTTAGAGAGGTCAAAACTGACCATGGGGTATATGGTCACAAACAGTTTGTTTTGAGACTTAGAGAGGTCAAAACTGACCATGGGGTATATGGTCACAAACAGTTTGTTTTGAGACTTAGAGAGGTCAAAACTGACCATGGGGTATATGGTCACAAACAGTTTGTTTTGAGACTTAGAGAGGTCAAAACTGACCATGGGGTATATGGTCACAAACAGTTTGTTTTGAGACTTACAGAGGTCAAAACTGACCATGGGGTATATGGTCACAAACAGTTTGTTTTGAGACTTAGAGAGGTCAAAACTGACCATGGGGTATATGGTCACAAACAGTTTGTTTTGAGACTTAGAGAGGTCAAAACTGACCATGGGGTATATGGTCACAAACAGTTTGTTTTGAGACTTAGAGAGGTCAAAACTGACCATGGGGTATATGGTCACAAACAGTTTGTTTTGAGACTTAGAGAGGTCAAAACTGACCATGGGGTATATGGTCACAAACAGTTTGTTTTGAGACTTAGAGAGGTCAAAACTGACCATGGGGTATATGGTCACAAACAGTTTGTTTTGAGACTTAGAGAGGTCAAAACTGACCATGGGGTATATGGTCACAAACAGTTTGTTTTGAGACTTAGAGAGGTCAAAACTGACCATGGGGTATATGGTCACAAACAGTTTGTTTTGAGACTTAGAGAGGTCAAAACTGACCATGGGGTATATGGTCACAAACAGTTTGTTTTGAGACTTAGAGAGGTCAAAACTGACCATAGGGTATATGGTCACAAACAGTTTGTTTTGAGACTTAGAGAGGTCAAAACTGACCATGGGGTATATGGTCACAAACAGTTTGTTTTGAGACTTAGAGAGGTCAAAACTGACCATGGGGTATATGGTCACAAACAGTTTGTTTTGAGACTTAGAGAGGTCAAAACTGACCATGGGGTATATGGTCACAAACAGTTTGTTTTGAGACTTAGAGAGGTCAAAACTGACCATGGGGTATATGGTCACAAACAGTTTGTTTTGAGACTTAGAGAGGTCAAAACTGACCATGGGGTATATGGTCACAAACAGTTTGTTTTGAGACTTAGAGAGGTCAAAACTGACCATGGGGTATATGGTCACAAACAGTTTGTTTTGAGACTTAGAGAGGTCAAAACTGACCATAGGCTATATGGTCACAAACAGTTTGTTTTGAGACTTAGAGAGGTCAAAACTGACCATAGGGTATATGGTCACAAACAGTTTGTTTTGAGACTTAGAGAGGTCAAAACTGACCATAGGGTATATGGTCACAAACAGTTTGTTTTGAGACTTAGAGAGGTCAAAACTGACCATAGGGTATATGGTCACAAACAGTTTGTTTTGAGACTTAGAGAGGTCAAAACTGACCATGGGGTATATGGTCACAAACAGTTTGTTTTGAGACTTAGAGAGGTCAAAACTGACCATGGGGTATATGGTCACAAACAGTTTGTTTTGAGACTTAGAGAGGTCAAAACTGACCATGGGGTATATGGTCACAAACAGTTTGTTTTGAGACTTAGAGAGGTCAAAACTGACCATGGGGTATATGGTCACAAACAGTTTGTTTTGAGACTTAGAGAGGTCAAAACTGACCATGGGGTATATGGTCACAAACAGTTTGTTTTGAGACTTAGAGAGGTCAAAACTGACCATGGGGTATATGGTCACAAACAGTTTGTTTTGAGACTTAGAGAGGTCAAAACTGACCATGGGGTATATGGTCACAAACAGTTTGTTTTGAGACTTAGAGAGGTCAAAACTGACCATGGGGTATATGGTCACAAACAGTTTGTTTTGAGACTTAGAGAGGTCAAAACTGACCATGGGGTATATGGTCACAAACAGTTTGTTTTGAGACTTAGAGAGGTCAAAACTGACCATAGGGTATATGGTCACAAACAGTTTGTTTTGAGACTTAGAGAGGTCAAAACTGACCATAGGGTATATGGTCACAAACAGTTTGTTTTGAGACTTAGAGAGGTCAAAACTGACCATGGGGTATATGGTCACAAACAGTTTGTTTTGAGACTTAGAGAGGTCAAAACTGACCATGGGGTATATGGTCACAAACAGTTTGTTTTGAGACTTAGAGAGGTCAAAACTGACCATGGGGTATATGGTCACAAACAGTTTGTTTTGAGACTTAGAGAGGTCAAAACTGACCATGGGGTATATGGTCACAAACAGTTTGTTTTGAGACTTAGAGAGGTCAAAACTGACCATGGGGTATATGGTCACAAACAGTTTGTTTTGAGACTTAGAGAGGTCAAAACTGACCATGGGGTATATGGTCACAAACAGTTTGTTTTGAGACTTAGAGAGGTCAAAACTGACCATGGGGTATATGGTCACAAACAGTTTGTTTTGAGACTTAGAGAGGTCAAAACTGACCATGGGGTATATGGTCACAAACAGTTTGTTTTGAGACTTAGAGAGGTCAAAACTGACCATGGGGTATATGGTCACAAACAGTTTGTTTTGAGACTTAGAGAGGTCAAAACTGACCATGGGGTATATGGTCACAAACAGTTTGTTTTGAGACTTAGAGAGGTCAAAACTGACCATGGGGTATATGGTCACAAACAGTTTGTTTTGAGACTTAGAGAGGTCAAAACTGACCATGGGGTATATGGTCACAAACAGTTTGTTTTGAGACTTAGAGAGGTCAAAACTGACCATGGGGTATATGGTCACAAACAGTTTGTTTTGAGACTTAGAGAGGTCAAAACTGACCATGGGGTATATGGTCACAAACAGTTTGTTTTGAGAATTAGAGAGGTCAAAACTGACCATGGGGTATATGGTCACAAACAGTTTGTTTTGAGACTTAGAGAGGTCAAAACTGACCATGGGGTATATGGTCACAAACAGTTTGTTTTGAGACTTAGAGAGGTCAAAACTGACCATGGGGTATATGGTCACAAACAGTTTGTTTTGAGACTTAGAGAGGTCAAAACTGACCATGGGGTATATGGTCACAAACAGTTTGTTTTGAGACTTAGAGAGGTCAAAACTGACCATGGGGTATATGGTCACAAACAGTTTGTTTTGAGACTTAGAGAGGTCAAAACTGACCATGGGGTATATGGTCACAAACAGTTTGTTTTGAGACTTAGAGAGGTCAAAACTGACCATGGGGTATATGGTCACAAACAGTTTGTTTTGAGACTTAGAGAGGTCAAAACTGACCATGGGGTATATGGTCACAAACAGTTTGTTTTGAGACTTAGAGAGGTCAAAACTGACCATGGGGTATATGGTCACAAACAGTTTGTT
Source organism: Megaustenia siamemsis (assembly GCA_032433765.1). Lineage (NCBI taxonomy): Eukaryota > Metazoa > Mollusca > Gastropoda > Stylommatophora > Ariophantidae > Megaustenia > Megaustenia siamemsis. The sequence goes on along the minus strand of JAVIAB010000156.1, from coordinate 83,602,474 downwards.
TTGAGACTTAGAGAGGTCAAAACTGACCATGGGGTATATGGTCACAAACAGTTTGTTTTGAGACTTAGAGAGGTCAAAACTGACCATGGGTATATGGTCACAAACAGTTTGTTTTGAGACTTAGAGAGGTCAAAACTGACCATGGGGTATATGGTCACAAACAGTTTGTTTTGAGACTTAGAGAGGTCAAAACTGACCATGGGGTATATGGTCACAAACAGTTTGTTTTGAGACTTAGAGAGGTCAAAACTGACCATGGGGTATATGGTCACAAACAGTTTGTTTTGAGACTTAGAGAGGTCAAAACTGACCATGGGGTATATGGTCACAAACAGTTTGTTTTGAGAATTAGAGAGGTCAAAACTGACCATGGGGTATATGGTCACAAACAGTTTGTTTTGAGACTTAGAGAGGTCAAAACTGACCATGGGGTATATGGTCACAAACAGTTTGTTTTGAGACTTAGAGAGGTCAAAACTGACCATGGGGTATATGGTCACAAACAGTTTGTTTTGAGACTTAGAGAGGTCAAAACTGACCATGGGGTATATGGTCACAAACAGTTTGTTTTGAGACTTAGAGAGGTCAAAACTGACCATGGGGTATATGGTCACAAACAGTTTGTTTTGAGACTTAGAGAGGTCAAAACTGACCATGGGGTATATGGTCACAAACAGTTTGTTTTGAGACTTAGAGAGGTCAAAACTGACCATGGGGTATATGGTCACAAACAGTTTGTTTTGAGACTTAGAGAGGTCAAAACTGACCATGGGGTATATGGTCACAAACAGTTTGTTTTGAGACTTAGAGAGGTCAAAACTGACCATGGGGTATATGGTCACAAACAGTTTGTTTTGAGACTTAGAGAGGTCAAAACTGACCATGGGGTATATGGTCACAAACAGTTTGTTTTGAGACTTAGAGAGGTCAAAACTGACCATGGGGTATATGGTCACAAACAGTTTGTTTTGAGACTTAGAGAGGTCAAAACTGACCATGGGGTATATGGTCACAAACAGTTTGTTTTGAGACTTAGAGAGGTCAAAACTGACCATGGGGTATATGGTCACAAACAGTTTGTTTTGAGACTTAGAGAGGTCAAAACTGACCATGGGGTATATGGTCACAAACAGTTTGTTTTGAGAATTAGAGAGGTCAAAACTGACCATGGGGTATATGGTCACAAACAGTTTGTTTTGAGAATTAGAGAGGTCAAAACTGACCATGGGGTATATGGTCACAAACAGTTTGTTTTGAGACTTAGAGAGGTCAAAACTGACCATGGGGTATATGGTCACAAACAGTTTGTTTTGAGACTTAGAGAGGTCAAAACTGACCATGGGGTATATGGTCACAAACAGTTTGTTTTGAGACTTAGAGAGGTCAAAACTGACCATGGGGTATATGGTCACAAACAGTTTGTTTTGAGACTTAGAGAGGTCAAAACTGACCATGGGGTATATGGTCACAAACAGTTTGTTTTGAGACTTAGAGAGGTCAAAACTGACCATGGGGTATATGGTCACAAACAGTTTGTTTTGAGACTTAGAGAGGTCAAAACTGACCATGGGGTATATGGTCACAAACAGTTTGTTTTGAGACTTAGAGAGGTCAAAACTGACCATAGGGTATATGGTCACAAACAGTTTGTTTTGAGACTTAGAGAGGTCAAAACTGACCATAGGGTATATGGTCACAAACAGTTTGTTTTGAGACTTAGAGAGGTCAAAACTGACCATAGGGTATATGGTCACAAACAGTTTGTTTTGAGACTTAGAGAGGTCAAAACTGACCATAGGGTATATGGTCACAAACAGTTTGTTTTGAGACTTAGAGAGGTCAAAACTGACCATAGGGTATATGGTCACAAACAGTTTGTTTTGAGACTTAGAGAGGTCAAAACTGACCATAGGGTATATGGTCACAAACAGTTTGTTTTGAGACTTAGAGAGGTCAAAACTGACCATAGGGTATATGGTCACAAACAGTTTGTTTTGAGACTTAGAGAGGTCAAAACTGACCATAGGGTATATGGTCACAAACAGTTTGTTTTGAGACTTAGAGAGGTCAAAACTGACCATAGGGTATATGGTCACAAACAGTTTGTTTTGAGACTTAGAGAGGTCAAAACTGACCATAGGGTATATGGTCACAAACAGTTTGTTTTGAGACTTAGAGAGGTCAAAACTGACCATAGGGTATATGGTCACAAACAGTTTGTTTTGAGACTTAGAGAGGTCAAAACTGACCATAGGGTATATGGTCACAAACAGTTTGTTTTGAGACTTAGAGAGGTCAAAACTGACCATAGGGTATATGGTCACAAACAGTTTGTTTTGAGACTTAGAGAGGTCAAAACTGACCATAGGGTATATGGTCACAAACAGTTTGTTTTGAGACTTAGAGAGGTCAAAACTGACCATAGGGTATATGGTCACAAACAGTTTGTTTTGAGACTTAGAGAGGTCAAAACTGACCATAGGGTATATGGTCACAAACAGTTTGTTTTGAGACTTAGAGAGGTCAAAACTGACCATAGGGTATATGGTCACAAACAGTTTGTTTTGAGACTTAGAGAGGTCAAAACTGACCATAGGGTATATGGTCACAAACAGTTTGTTTTGAGACTTAGAGAGGTCAAAACTGACCATAGGGTATATGGTCACAAACAGTTTGTTTTGAGACTTAGAGAGGTCAAAACTGACCATAGGGTATATGGTCACAAACAGTTTGTTTTGAGACTTAGAGAGGTCAAAACTGACCATAGGGTATATGGTCACAAACAGTTTGTTTTGAGACTTAGAGAGGTCAAAACTGACCATAGGGTATATGGTCACAAACAGTTTGTTTTGAGACTTAGAGAGGTCAAAACTGACCATAGGGTATATGGTCACAAACAGTTTGTTTTGAGACTTAGAGAGGTCAAAACTGACCATAGGGTATATGGTCACAAACAGTTTGTTTTGAGACTTAGAGAGGTCAAAACTGACCATAGGGTATATGGTCACAAACAGTTTGTTTTGAGACTTAGAGAGGTCAAAACTGACCATAGGGTATATGGTCACAAACAGTTTGTTTTGAGACTTAGAGAGGTCAAAACTGACCATAGGGTATATGGTCACAAACAGTTTGTTTTGAGACTTAGAGAGGTCAAAACTGACCATAGGGTATATGGTCACAAACAGTTTGTTTTGAGACTTAGAGAGGTCAAAACTGACCATAGGGTATATGGTCACAAACAGTTTGTTTTGAGACTTAGAGAGGTCAAAACTGACCATAGGGTATATGGTCACAAACAGTTTGTTTTGAGACTTAGAGAGGTCAAAACTGACCATAGGGTATATGGTCACAAACAGTTTGTTTTGAGACTTAGAGAGGTCAAAACTGACCATAGGGTATATGGTCACAAACAGTTTGTTTTGAGACTTAGAGAGGTCAAAACTGACCATAGGGTATATGGTCACAAACAGTTTGTTTTGAGACTTAGAGAGGTCAAAACTGACCATAGGGTATATGGTCACAAACAGTTTGTTTTGAGACTTAGAGAGGTCAAAACTGACCATAGGGTATATGGTCACAAACAGTTTGTTTTGAGACTTAGAGAGGTCAAAACTGACCATAGGGTATATGGTCACAAACAGTTTGTTTTGAGACTTAGAGAGGTCAAAACTGACCATAGGGTATATGGTCACAAACAGTTTGTTTTGAGACTTAGAGAGGTCAAAACTGACCATAGGGTATATGGTCACAAACAGTTTGTTTTGAGACTTAGAGAGGTCAAAACTGACCATAGGGTATATGGTCACAAACAGTTTGTTTTGAGACTTAGAGAGGTCAAAACTGACCATAGGGTATATGGTCACAAACAGTTTGTTTTGAGACTTAGAGAGGTCAAAACTGACCATAGGGTATATGGTCACAAACAGTTTGTTTTGAGACTTAGAGAGGTCAAAACTGACCATAGGGTATATGGTCACAAACAGTTTGTTTTGAGACTTAGAGAGGTCAAAACTGACCATAGGGTATATGGTCACAAACAGTTTGTTTTGAGACTTAGAGAGGTCAAAACTGACCATAGGGTATATGGTCACAAACAGTTTGTTTTGAGACTTAGAGAGGTCAAAACTGACCATAGGGTATATGGTCACAAACAGTTTGTTTTGAGACTTAGAGAGGTCAAAACTGACCATAGGGTATATGGTCACAAACAGTTTGTTTTGAGACTTAGAGAGGTCAAAACTGACCATAGGGTATATGGTCACAAACAGTTTGTTTTGAGACTTAGAGAGGTCAAAACTGACCATAGGGTATATGGTCACAAACAGTTTGTTTTGAGACTTAGAGAGGTCAAAACTGACCGTAGGGTATATGGTCACAAACAGTTTGTTTTGAGACTTAGAGAGGTCAAAACTGACCGTAGGGTATATGGTCACAAACAGTTTGTTTTGAGACTTAGAGAGGTCAAAACTGACCGTAGGGTATATGGTCACAAACAGTTTGTTTTGAGACTTAGAGAGGTCAAAACTGACCGTAGGGTATATGGTCACAAACAGTTTGTTTTGAGACTTAGAGAGGTCAAAACTGACCGTAGGGTATATGGTCACAAACAGTTTGTTTTGAGACTTAGAGAGGTCAAAACTGACCGTAGGGTATATGGTCACAAACAGTTTGTTTTGAGACTTAGAGAGGTCAAAACTGACCGTAGGGTATATGGTCACAAACAGTTTGTTTTGAGACTTAGAGAGGTCAAAACTGACCGTAGGGTATATGGTCACAAACAGTTTGTTTTGAGACTTAGAGAGGTCAAAACTGACCGTAGGGTATATGGTCACAAACAGTTTGTTTTGAGACTTAGAGAGGTCAAAACTGACCGTAGGGTATATGGTCACAAACAGTTTGTTTTAGACTTAGAGAGGTCAAAACTGACCGTAGGGTATATGGTCACAAACAGTTTGTTTTGAGACTTAAGAGGTCAAAACTGACCGTAGGGTATATGGTCACAAACAGTTTGTTTTGAGACTTAGAGAGGTCAAAACTGACCGTAGGGTATATGGTCACAAACAGTTTGTTTTGAGACTTAGAGAGGTCAAAACTGACCATAGGGTATATGGTCACAAACAGTTTGTTTTGAGACTTAGAGAGGTCAAAACTGACCATAGGGTATATGGTCACAAACAGTTTGTTTTGAGACTTAGAGAGGTCAAAACTGACCATAGGGTATATGGTCACAAACAGTTTGTTTTGAGACTTAGAGAGGTCAAAACTGACCATAGGGTATATGGTCACAAACAGTTTGTTTTGAGACTTAGAGAGGTCAAAACTGACCATAGGGTATATGGTCACAAACAGTTTGTTTTGAGACTTAGAGAGGTCAAAACTGACCATAGGGTATATGGTCACAAACAGTTTGTTTTGAGACTTAGAGAGGTCAAAACTGACCATAGGGTATATGGTCACAAACAGTTTGTTTTGAGACTTAGAGAGGTCAAAACTGACCATAGGGTATATGGTCACAAACAGTTTGTTTTGAGACTTAGAGAGGTCAAAACTGACCATAGGGTATATGGTCACAAACAGTTTGTTTTGAGACTTAGAGAGGTCAAAACTGACCATAGGGTATATGGTCACAAACAGTTTGTTTTGAGACTTAGAGAGGTCAAAACTGACCATAGGGTATATGGTCACAAACAGTTTGTTTTGAGACTTAGAGAGGTCAAAACTGACCATAGGGTATATGGTCACAAACAGTTTGTTTTGAGACTTAGAGAGGTCAAAACTGACCATAGGGTATATGGTCACAAACAGTTTGTTTTGAGACTTAGAGAGGTCAAAACTGACCATAGGGTATATGGTCACAAACAGTTTGTTTTGAGACTTAGAGAGGTCAAAACTGACCATAGGGTATATGGTCACAAACAGTTTGTTTTGAGACTTAGAGAGGTCAAAACTGACCATAGGGTATATGGTCACAAACAGTTTGTTTTGAGACTTAGAGAGGTCAAAACTGACCATAGGGTATATGGTCACAAACAGTTTGTTTTGAGACTTAGAGAGGTCAAAACTGACCATAGGGTATATGGTCACAAACAGTTTGTTTTGAGACTTAGAGAGGTCAAAACTGACCATAGGGTATATGGTCACAAACAGTTTGTTTTGAGACTTAGAGAGGTCAAAACTGACCATAGGGTATATGGTCACAAACAGTTGTTTTGAGACTTAGAGAGGTCAAAACTGACCATAGGGTATATGGTCACAAACAGTTTGTTTTGAGACTTAGAGAGGTCAAAACTGACCATAGGGTATATGGTCACAAACAGTTTGTTTTGAGACTTAGAGAGGTCAAAACTGACCATAGGGTATATGGTCACAAACAGTTTGTTTTGAGACTTAGAGAGGTCAAAACTGACCATAGGGTATATGGTCACAAACAGTTTGTTTTGAGACTTAGAGAGGTCAAAACTGACCATAGGGTATATGGTCACAAACAGTTTGTTTTGAGACTTAGAGAGGTCAAAACTGACCATAGGGTATATGGTCACAAACAGTTTGTTTTGAGACTTAGAGAGGTCAAAACTGACCATAGGGTATATGGTCACAAACAGTTTGTTTTGAGACTTAGAGAGGTCAAAACTGACCATAGGGTATATGGTCACAAACAGTTTGTTTTGAGACTTAGAGAGGTCAAAACTGACCATAGGGTATATGGTCACAAACAGTTTGTTTTGAGACTTAGAGAGGTCAAAACTGACCATAGGGTATATGGTCACAAACAGTTGTTTTGAGACTTAGAGAGGTCAAAACTGACCATAGGGTATATGGTCACAAACAGTTTGTTTTGAGACTTAGAGAGGTCAAAACTGACCATAGGGTATATGGTCACAAACAGTTTGTTTTGAGACTTAGAGAGGTCAAAACTGACCATAGGGTATATGGTCACAAACAGTTTGTTTTGAGACTTAGAGAGGTCAAAACTGACCATAGGGTATATGGTCACAAACAGTTTGTTTTGAGACTTAGAGAGGTCAAAACTGACCATAGGGTATATGGTCACAAACAGTTTGTTTTGAGACTTAGAGAGGTCAAAACTGACCATAGGGTATATGGTCACAAACAGTTTGTTTTGAGACTTAGAGAGGTCAAAACTGACCATAGGGTATATGGTCACAAACAGTTTGTTTTGAGACTTAGAGAGGTCAAAACTGACCATAGGGTATATGGTCACAAACAGTTTGTTTTGAGACTTAGAGAGGTCAAAACTGACCATAGGGTATATGGTCACAAACAGTTTGTTTTGAGACTTAGAGAGGTCAAAACTGACCATAGGGTATATGGTCACAAACAGTTTGTTTTGAGACTTAGAGAGGTCAAAACTGACCATAGGGTATATGGTCACAAACAGTTTGTTTTGAGACTTAGAGAGGTCAAAACTGACCATAGGGTATATGGTCACAAACATTTGTTTTGAGACTTAGAGAGGTCAAAACTGACCATAGGGTATATGGTCACAAACAGTTTGTTTTGAGACTTAGAGAGGTCAAAACTGACCATAGGGTATATGGTCACAAACAGTTTGTTTTGAGACTTAGAGAGGTCAAAACTGACCATAGGGTATATGGTCACAAACAGTTTGTTTTGAGACTTAGAGAGGTCAAAACTGACCATAGGGTATATGGTCACAAACAGTTTGTTTTGAGACTTAGAGAGGTCAAAACTGACCATAGGGTATATGGTCACAAACAGTTTGTTTTGACAATTTTGAGGGATAGGTTACATTTTGGTCAGAAGGATGAGAGTTGATGGACTCCACGAGTGATCTTGGAGAGGTTGCAAGTTGTGACTTTGCGACAATTTCATTGGCTGAAGATAATTCATGCAAAGTGTTAAGTTGAGGTATTTAAACTTCAACTCAATAGTTTTTAGACAATAATAAGTTAAGAACCAGAAGTTGAGCCAGATAGTTAGGCTCAGAAGATTAGAAGTTGAGCCAGTTAGTTAGGCTCAGAAGATTAGAAGTTGAGCCAGTTAGTTAGGCTCAGAAGATTAGAAGTTGAGCCAGTTAGTTAGGCTCAGAAGATTAGAAGTTGGGCCAGTTAGTTAGGCTCAGAAGATTAGAAGTTGAGCCAGTTAGTTAGGCTCAGAAGATTAGAAGTTGAGCCAGTTAGTTAGGCTCAGAATATTAGAAGCTGAGCCAGTTAGTTAGGCTCAGAAGATTAGAAGTTGACCCAGTTAGTTAGGCTCAGAAGATTAGAAGTTGAGCCAGTTAGTTAGGCTCAGAAGATTAGAAGTTGAGCCATTTAGTTAGGCTCAGAAGATTAGAAGTTGAGCCAGTTAGTTAGGCTCAGAAGATTAGAAGTTGAGCCATTTAGTTAGGCTCAGAAGATTAGAAGTTCAAGAACTAGAAGAAATGTAGTCAGAGAAAGTTAGAACCAGGACAGAAAGTTTAGTCAAGAAAGTTTAGTCAGGAAGAGTAGTTAGTAATTTTCATGTAGAGTTAGAATTCTCCAAGTAGTAGACAAGATGCAAGTAGTTAGGAATTTTAAGTCAGTTGAGAAGTTATTAAGTAAGTTGATAGAGAGTAGTAAAGATAGCAGTGACATATGAACATTAGTTTGAGTTATAGTATGACAGAACAAGTAAATAATGAACATATGAACTTTAGTTGGGAGATGTTTGAGAGTTTTCAAGTTGTGCTTCACATTTCTCATAAACGTAAGTTGATAGAGAGATTGAATGTAAGATAGGCACTTGTGGACAGATCATATCCACTGGCGATTTGCCTCCGAGATGTCTAGAATTAAGAACATTAATTCAAGAAGTGCAAACGCTACAGATCAATCACGTGCCAAGAATAATAAAAGTCAATAAACTTGATTATGATTTATGTATTCAGAAAAAAGGTCTGTCATGATTAGCATTGTGATCAATGTGCGGTGATGTGCTGTCAATGATTAATAATAACATCAAAGACAATAATAATAATATCAAGATAAAATAATGACAACTCTTTAACAAGTATACAAGAGTACAGGTTACAAGAATAATTTGTGTTAAAAATGGTATTGTTACAGTTTTTGAAAAGATAAAAAAAAAACACAACCAACACAAGAGAGTTTAACACTGTAGGTGTAGTACTTTAGACAAGAGCAAAACTGTGTAGACAAAGATATGTTGTGTGGGGACACTACCTCACTAACAACAACTTCACTTGTAATCTAAGGACTGGTTGAAGTGTTTCTTTAGCAGCATCAAATGAAGATTCTAGCTGCAATAGTTAGAATGATTTGCTGTTGTCAAGCTACTCTGTCATTCAGCATCATTTATTCATGAAAACATATCAATTACAGACAAATTGTCACTGAAACCAAAGCTTGCCTGCTAATGCTCACAAGTGATCAACATGAGTTTCAACAGAGACATTCCAATTTTAATTTTCAAAAGCAAAGATGTTATGCTCATATTACTTATATAACAATTAACTTCTGTGCACTTTCTCAAATTAAGTTGTAAATTGTGCACTTTCTCAAATTAAGTTGTAAAATGTGCACTTTCTCAAACTAAGCTGTAAAATGTGCACTTTCTCAAACTAAGCTGTAAAATGTGCACTATCACAAACTAATCTGTAAAATGTGCACTTTCTCAACTAAGTTGTAAAATGTGCACTTTCTCAGACTAAGCTGTAAAATGTGCACTTTCACAAACTAAGCTGTAAAATGTGCACTTTCACAAACTTAGCTGTAAAATGTGGTAAATTAAATTAATTTATTTGAAGTAGGTTGTGCTTCATATAAATTTATAAAAGTGAAAAGAGTGCACCAAAATTAGGTTTTCTTTGTTTATTTGTTTTTGTATGTTGATTTCTCATACACTTTTGTACAGGCTATTTTGTTACATTTGACTTATGCGTGTTTTATATACAGGCCTATATATAATTTAGAAATCAAGTTTGTTGCATTTTTCCTGTTGCAGCAACGGACAAACCAGTTGTAGTTATTCCAGTAATACCTCCTGATATTGGTGGTGGTGGTATTGGCTGGATTTCTGGTGCTGGTGGTGCGGGTGGTGCTGGTGGTGCTGGCGGTGCTGGCGGTATTGGTGGAATTGGTGGAATAGATGACACTGGAATTAACATTTTTATATTTCCTAATGGAAGTGGTGGCTCCTCTGTTATTGTCCCAGGTGGACTTCCAATTGCTGGTGGTGGTGGTGGTGGTGGTGAGTCATGTTTTTTAAGCGTTTACTTTACAACATTGCTTTCTTTTTAATCTTTCAGCGCGGAAGGTTTTTATCAATGCACCGGCAGAGATTTCACAGACAAAATTTTTCATGGTATTAAAAGTCAATCGACATATTTATATTTATCTAACACATAACATATTATATACGGATGTTTCAGTAATTGAATAAGGATTTAGATTTCACCACTGCCAAAATGATACAAGACATGTAAAATGAAAATGATTTGATGACGATATACATTATTCAAATTGAGAGAGACGCACTGCTGCCAAATGTACACAACTGAAATCAGGCAGCGCGCAGTGTGTCAAAATGTAGGGAAAGAGTTTTAAAAAATTACATTGCAATCAATAATATTATTATTTCTGTTACTTGCGCTAAGTACTAGTAAGTAGTAGTAAAGCTTGTCACCACAGAGATACAATGTTCGAGCAAAGTGCTTTGAGTAACCAGAAAAGGCAGAATCATAAATGATATTATAAGAGAAAGAGTAGGCATTGAACCAATCGTAAGCTACATACAGAAACAACAAATAAACTGGTTTGTCCATCTAGAAAGAATGCTGAGATTGCTTACCATAAAAGCATATACTATAAGGAGAGAAGAGCAAGAGGCAGACCCAGATTAAGAAGGACAGATAATGTCAAAGAAACGCTACAACATCAGCTGGCAATGATTTAAGCCACCAAAAGGTTGAGAACCAGAACTTTGTATCTTTCTTGACACCGACTGCAAGAGGAAATGAAAAAGAGAATAAAGAAGAGATATACAAGTACACAATTAAGAATGAACAATTTTCATGTTTTAGTAACCAATGCATTTCTTGTGTTACTAGCTAATGCTTTCTTATGCTTTTGAAAGTGAGAAAATGAAGCTTGTAGTACTATATATAGAACCAGTAAAAAAAAATGTTAAAATCACGTTCATCTAGTAAGATAAGATGAAGTTTGTGAGAAAATGTTGCTTGTACTATGATCAGCTATGATGTCAAAGATTGCCAGAAAGCAGCATTCAAGAATAATGTAAGAAAGGTCAAGAAAAGAATTCTACCTCACTGTGTGGTAAATATAGTTTAGTTTCCTTACTTTTCTGTGACTGTGGGCACATGGTGAATATAGTTTAGTTTCCTTACTTCTCCATGACTGTGGGCACTTGGTGAATACAGTTCAGTTTCCTTACTTCTCCATGACTGTGGGCACATGGTGAATATAGTTTAGTTTCCTTACTTCTCCATGACTCTGGGCACATGGTAAATATAGTTTAGTTTCCATACTTGTCTGTGACTGTGGGCACATGGTGAATATAGTTTAGTTTCCTTACTTCTCCATGACTGTGGGCACTTGGTGAATACAGTTCAGTTTCCTTACTTCTCCATGACTGTGGGCACATGGTGAATATAGTTTAGTTTCCTTACTTCTCCATGACTCTGGGCACATGGTAAATATAGTTTAGTTTCCATACTTGTCTGTGACTGTGGGCACATGGTGAATATAGTTTAGCTTCCTTACTTCTCCATGACTCTGGGTACATGGTGAATATAGTTTAGCTTCCTTACTTCTCCATGACTCTGGGTACATGGTGAATATAGTTTAGCTTCCTTACTTTTCTGTGACTGTGGGCACATGGTAAATATAGTTTAGTTTCCATACTTTTTCATGACTGTGGGCACATGGATGGTGAATATAGTTTAGTTTCCTTACTTCTCCATGACTCTGGGCACATGATAAATATAGTTTAGTTTCCTTACTTTTCTATGACTGTGGGCACATGGTGAATATAGTTTAGTTTCCATACTTTTACATGACTGTGGGCACATGGTGAATATAGTTAAGTTTCCTTACTTTTCTATGATTGTGGGCATAATTGTAGGGAAAAAAAGAGAGGTAAAATCTGCTAGAAATATAATTAGACAAGAAATAACAGCAGGAACAATTGAGGACAAGAAAAAGTAAATGGAAAGTGTTAAATATATGAGTTGGAAGGACAGTGTACTGAAAGGAATTGACCATCAGTGTTGTGTGATTTTGAAAGGATCTGCTTTTCAATGTACACATTCTGTATTATCTATCTATCTATCTATTGTCCTTTCGAGCCGAAGACGGCACATAGGGCAGAACCACAATCTCAAAAATAGAAACCTTGCGTGCCAAAATGGCACATATTGCAGAGATCACTGCTATTCTGTATTAGGAAACTCTTTATTCAGAGCTTTGCAGCAGGAGGCAATCTGATCATCAGAAAAAGATCCCTCGAGCAAGTGTTTCTGCCCTTTACCTTCTTGACTCTCTAAGGGAAGTGAGCCCGCTTGGGTCATGACTCCCAGATGTTGACCTCCTGCTGCATTGACTCTAAAGCTGACAATATATTCGGCATAAAATAACTACACTTACTCTACGCAACATTTCTGGTCGAATCTATATATATATATATATACATGGTCGTATATGGTTTGTTTTACCTTTAAGACTTTGTCTTTACTCATGGATTTGAAGTTAAGTAGGTCAATGTGGCTCTTTTTTTTTTATCTTTGGGTTCAGATTTATAATCTTCTTTCATGTTATCTACTTTCTGTATATTATCTCTTTCAACAAAAGGCTAGTCGTCCTTGTGCCTCATTTATTTACAGCACTTCCTATCCATCATCTCACATTTTATTTCAACTTATTCTGCATTTGATTGGGTATTTCCAGTCTCAACAATTGTTCCTCACTGAACTGTGATTTTTTGCAGTATCTACATTTTGTCTGGATTTCATTTACACCAAATTTTACATTTAATTTAAGCTAATCTGTCATCCATTTGTTGTGGTGGCTCTATGTTATCAGTCACAATGCAAATTTCCAAATGGGAAACAATAGGAAAAAGAAAAATAGTCTGACTTTGGGAGATACTGGAAAGAAAACTGACAAGAGAGTCCGAGATAGACTCTTTTACTGAGACACTCCCTCATTAGAGATTTATGGGAAGGTAGACTGTGAGCGATGTCTGATGACACAGAAGGTCATAAGCTTCAGACAGTTGCTGAAAGTTTGAAGCATCCATTGTTGTCCTCTCATCTTGTCCATGCCATCCACCTGAAGATTTTCAAAGTCTGGATTAAGAGTTTAAAGGCTTCAGAAAAGTTTTCAGCACAATTAGCCTTCAACAAATGCTATGAGAACACCAGACCCAAGGGGTGACCATGAAAAAAGATGAATTGATGGAGTATTAGAAATACTAGGAAACATAACAGTAAAAGAGACCAACAAAAGAGCAAAATACTGTAAACTATATCTTCCCTCGACACTGGAAGGAAAGAAGAAGAAGAATAACCAAATATACCAAGTTGTATCCATTACTTAACATTTTTTTGTGCAATTTAGAACCACATTTATGAAGTTTTATCCATTGCATGCAAACAATTATACCATTTTCAGCAGCTCATTTCAAGCTATATCCATGGCTTAAACTAATTTCTCCAATCTTCAACCAAAATACTGCTGGCTGTAGTTGCTTTATGATCTGGGATCTTTCATTATACAAACATCCACAATAACACATTATACAAACATCCACAATAACACATTATACAAACATCTACAATAACACATTATACAAACATCCACAATAACACATTATACAAATAGCAACAATATTTCCCTAAATCATAGACACACTGAAGATCATTTCTGTACTCCTGGCATATTTAGGTCCGGTGGCAGCTGCCCAGGTGGCAGCTATACCAGCTATGCCAGGTACAGGCCCAAGAGCAGGCGCTGTTATGGGAACCATCCTTGGACTTGCTGCTTTGGCAAGTAGTCTCATGTGGGCATTCTACAGGTACATGTTCTCCTTTGTCTATTTTGTTTCTTAAATTATGTTTCTAGATATGTAAATGTGATAAGAGTAGTGTGAAGGCTAGATACTGGTTGTACATTCCCCCCCCCCCCCCCCCAAAAAAAAAAAAAAAGGGTCTTATTTTCTTTTTTTTTTTTTGTAAAATACATCCCCATTAGCAGCTGTAAACATTTGTATTTGATTTGCAAATGTTAAGGGAGAAAGTGAGGAAAAAACATTGATCACTTATTTCCTGATACTGCATTTTAGTATAGTAACATTCAAGCAACTCTTGAATATTGTAGTAGATGCTATAGAACTACTTTTACTTTTTTCTACAAGAGAAGCATAGTATGTATCATTGTTATTTCACAACATTATGTATCATTGTTATTTCACAACATTATGTATCATTGTTATTTCACAACATTATGTATCATTGTTATTTCACAACATTATGTATCATTGTTATTTCACAACATTATGTATCGCTTGTTATTTCACAACATTATGTATCATTGTTATTTCACAACAGTATGTATCATTGTTATTTCACAACATTATGTATCATTGTTATTTCACAACAGTATGTATCATTGTTATTTCACAACATTATGTATTATTGTTATTTCACAACAGTATGTATCATTGTTATTTCACAACAGTATGTATCATTGTTATTTCACAACATTATGTATCATTGTTATTTCACAACATTATGTATCATTGTTATTTCACAACATTATGTATCATTGTTATTTCACATTATGTATCATTGTTATTTCACAACATTATGTATCATTGTTATTTCACAACATTATGTATCATTGTTATTTCACAGCCATATGTATCATTGTTATTTCACAACAGTATGTATCATTGTTATTTCACAACAGTATGTATCATTGTTATTTCATAATAGTATGTATCATTGTTATTTCACAACATTATGTATCATTGTTATTTCACAACAGTATGTATCATTGTTATTTCACAACATTATGTATCATTGTTATTTCACAACAGTATGTATCATTGTTATTTCACAACATTATGTATTATTGTTATTTCACAACATTATGTATCATTGTTATTTCACAACATTATGTATCATTGTTATTTCACAACATTATGTATCATTGTTATTTCACAGTATGTATCATTGTTATTTCACAACATTATGTATCATTGTTATTTCACAACATTATGTATCATTGTTATTTCACAACATTATGTATCATTGTTATTTCACAACAGTATGTATTATTGTTATTTCACAACATTATGTATCATTGTTATTTCATGACAGTATGTATAAGTTATTTCACAACATTATGTATCATAGTTATTTCACAACATTATGTATCATTGTTATTTCACAACAGTATGTATCATTGTTATTTCACAACATTATGCATTATTGTTATTTCACATTATGTATCATTGTTATTTCACAACAGTATGTATCATTGTTATTTCACAACAGTATGTATCATTGTTATTTCACAACATTATGTATCATTGTTATTTCACAACAGTATGTATCATTGTTATTTCACAACATTATGTATTATTGTTATTTCACAACAGTATGTATCATTGTTATTTCACAACAGTATGTATCATTGTTATTTCACAACATTATGTATCATTGTTATTTCACAACATTATGTATCATTGTTATTTCACAACATTATGTATCATTGTTATTTCACAGTATGTATCATTGTTATTTCACAACATTATGTATCATTGTTATTTCACAACATTATGTATCATTGTTATTTCACAACATTATGTATCATTGTTATTTCACAACAGTATGTATTATTGTTATTTCACAACATTATGTATCATTGTTATTTCATGACAGTATGTATCAGTTATTTCACAACATTATGTATCATAGTTATTTCACAACATTATGTATCATTGTTATTTCACAACAGTATGTATCATTGTTATTTCACAACATTATGCATTATTGTTATTTCACATTATGTATCATTGTTATTTCACAACAGTATGTATCATTGTTATTTCACAACAGTATGTATCATTGTTATTTCACAACAGGAGCACAATAGCCCAGTGTTTAGTGAACTGGACTACAAAGGACAAGGGGTTGGGTTCAATTCTGATCGACAGCTTCCAGGTTCACCCAGCCTTAAATGGGTACAGGTTTTTTAATGGGAAAGTAAAGTGGCATTGGCGTAATACCGACCACATTACACCAAAAATCATGTGCCGAAGGTCTATAAAAATTATGGTCACTAACACCATATTCCCTATATGTCACTTGGCGTGACGGGGCACTTTACTTACTTTACTTATTTCACAACAGTTTACTCATAATCTTGTTCCATTAGTCTGCATACTCTTTGTGTTGTTAGTTTTAAGTCTTGTTTAAATTGTGAACTTCGATTCACTTACATCATTTACAATTACCAACTTGATCCTATTCACTGTAAGCTCTTGTCAATATGTGACTTTTTAAAATTGTTGCCAATTGCTTTCTTATTATAGATGCAAGCCAGGTTGGTGCACCTGTCTAAAGCCTCCAACCGAAGTTCCCCTAAACATTGTGCATCGTGCAGGAAGTAATATGGCTGCTGTGACTGCGGCCAGTGCTTCAGGAGCTAGTGCTGGATCAGGTAGGTGCATATTAAAACTTTCTTTACTAGTAGATTTGATAGGCTTGTTAAATACCAAGACTGTGAAAGGCCTAAAGTTTTGATGATAAGTCATTTCTTGACAAATCGTGACACATTTGCTACCAAAGGATTTAACACAAGGATTGGCACCGCCGTTTATCGTAAATGTTTTTAAATTTTAAATAACAGCAAGAAAATAAATGCAAATTGATCTAAAACATGCAATTTGTTGTAACAATTTGCTCAGTAGTTTGGTAAAGAGGTTCAATAAGAGACGGACAAGGCTTTGATGGAAATCATTGCAGAAATGCCAATAAATCTAAAGCCAAACAAATGGACTTCTGGGTTTCTGGAGTCAAATCCTTGTATGGAATGTGTTAATGCACAGAAATATTTCTTTATGGTCACCTCTGCTTATGTTTCTTCTTCCCCTCCCCCTCTTCCAGACATTTCTCATATGGAAAATCAACATCAAAAGAGTTTGATGAAAATAACAGCTTCATTTTCTCTAGAAAGATGATGATAGAGAAGATATTGAAACTGATGTTTTTACTGTACAGTTTTTAGTCAATAGTTTATCACTTTCTTGAAGTTGTGGCAGCCCATGGTGATTAGATATGACAAGTGTTTATCCCTTTCTTGAAGTTGTAAAGTATTTAGTTCGGACAGATTTTTTTAACTTTCTTGAAGTTGTGGTTATAAAGTGTTTAGGTAGGACAATTGTTTATAACTTACTTGATGTTGTGGTTGTAAAGTGTTTAGGTAGGACAATTGTTTATAACTTACTTGAAATTGTGGTTGTAAAGTGTTTAGGTAGGACAATTGTTTATAACTTACTTGAAATTGTGGTTGTAAAGTGTTTAGGTAGGACAATTGTTTATAACTTACTTGATGTTGTGGTTGTAAAGTGTTTAGGTAAGACAGTTGTTTATAACTTACTTGAAATTGTGGTTGTAAAGTGTTAGGTAGGACAATTGTTTATAACTTACTTGATGTTGTGGTTGTAAAGTGTTTAGGTAGGACAATTGTTTATAACTTACTTGAAATTGTGTTTGTAAAGTGTTTAGTTAGGACAATTGTTTATAACTTACTTGAAATTGTGGTTGTAAAGTGTTTAGGTAGGACAATTGTTTATAACTTACTTGATGTTGTGGTTGTAAAGTGTTTAGTTAGGACAATTGTTTATAACTTACTTGATGTTGTAGTTGTAAAGTGTTTAGGTAGGACAATTGTTTATAACTTACTTGAAATTGTGGTTGTAAAGTGTTTAGGTAGGACAATTGTTTATAACTTACTTGATGTTGTGGTTGTAAAGTGTTTAGGTAGGACAATTGTTTATAACTTACTTGATGTTGTGGTTGTAAAGTGTTTAGGTAGGACAATTGTTTATAACTTACTTGAAATTGTGGTTATAAAGTGTTTAGTTAGGACAATTGTTTATAACTTACTTGAAATTGTGGTTGTAAAGTGTTTAGGTAGGACAATTGTTTATAACTTACTTGAAATTGTGGTTGAAAAGTGTTTAGGTAGTACAATTGTTTATAACTTACTTAAAATTGTGGTTGTAAAGTGTTTAGGTAGGACAATTGTTTATAACTTACTTGAAATTGTGGTTATAAAGTGTTTAGTTAGGACAGATGTTTATTATTTTCTTGAAGATGTGGTTGTAAAGTTGTTAGTTATGACAGTTATTTATTACTATCTTGAGGTTGTGGTTGTAAAGTTGTTAGTTATGACAGTTATTTATTACTATCTTGAGGTTGTGGTTGTAAAGTTGTTAGTTATGACAGTTATTTATTACTATCTGAGGTTGTGGTTGTAAAGTTGTTAGTTATGACAGTTATTTATTACTATCTTGAGGTTGTGGTTGTAAAGTTGTTAGTTATGACAGTTATTTATTACTATCTTGAAGTTGTGGTTGTAAAGTAGTTAGTTATGACAGTTATTTATTACTATCTTGAAGTTGTGGTTGTAAAGTTGTTAGTTATGACAATTATTTATTACTATCTTGAAGTTGTGGTTGTAAAGTTGTTAGTTATGACAGTTATTTATTACTATCTTGAGGTTGTGGTTGTAAAGTGTACAGTTATGACAGTTATTTATTACTATCTTGAGGTTGTGGTTGTAAAGTGTTCAGTTATGATAGTTATTTATTACTATCTTGAGGTTGTGGTTGTAAAGTTGTTAGTTATGACAGTTATTTATAACTATCTTGAAGTTGTGGTTGTAAAGTTGTTAGTTATGACAGTTATTTATTACTATCTTGAGGTTGTGGTTGTAAAGTGTACAGTTATGATAGTTATTTATTACTATCTTGAGGTTGTGGTTGTAAAGTGTTCAGTTATGATAGTTATTTATAACTATCTTGAAGTTGTGGTTGTGAAGTTGTTAGTTATGACAGTTATTTATAACTATCTTGAGGTTGTGGTTGTGAAGTTGTTAGTTATGACAGTTATTTATAACTATCTTGAGGTTGTGGTTGTAAAGTTGTTAGTTATTACAGTTATTTATAACTATCTTGAAGTTGTGGTTCTAAAGTGTACAGTTATGACAGTTATTTATAACTATCTTGAGGTTGTGGTTGTAAAGTTGTTAGTTATGACAGTTATTTATTACTATCTTGAAGTTGTGGTTGTAAAGTTGTTAGTTATGACAGTTATTTATTACTATCTTGAAGTTGTGGTTGTAAAGTGTTCAGTTATGACAGTTATTTATTACTATCTTGAAGTTGTGGTTGCAAAGTGTTCAGTTATGACAGTTATTTATTACTATCTTGAAGTTGTGGTTGTGAAGTTGTTAGTTATGACAGCTGTTTATTATTTTCCATTAATGAGACTGATTATATGAAAGATTTGAAATGTCAGATTTGCAAGGATAGAATCAAATATGATTGATGAGAATCTTTAACTGTTGTTTGTGTTGATTGTTCTAGAACAGAAATGTACAATTTATTACACTTCACATTTTCTTATTTCTTAACTGGCAATAACAAAGTGTTGAAATCCTGGTCTTGCAGCAAGTGGTGGTGCCACAAGGCTTACTGTTGTAAATGGAGGCCAAGCCCAAGGATTGGCTGCTGGTGGTGGTGGAAGTAGTAGCTATTACTTCTCTCAATCTCAGCAATCATCATCTGGTGGTCATCAGCGCCAGGACAGTTATGACAGTGCAACTCTCCGAGCTACTGGCACATTCTCTAATAAAGGTAGAAAGCCACATCATTTTGTGATGTGTTTCAGTCCCTCATTTTTCAACACAGATATAAAGCAAACAGTGTACAAACAATGTATAATACAGTTTGTATTAAAATTTCCCATCTAACAGTCAAAATTAATAAATTTGCTAAATTCTAAAGAACGTAATACAAAACCTATCTGCTGGTGGTTGTTCTGTACAAGTGAAGTTTAGAGCAAGCTATAATGAGAGGGTTGAATGATTACTTTCATTGTTATTAGTATTATTTAAAATAGCACCTATAATTACTGCTTATTAAAATATGGAAGGTAAAAAAAAGTAAAGTACCCCCGTCACGCCAAGTGGCATATAGGGGATATGGTGTTAGTGACCATCAATTTTACAGACCTTCGGCGCATGATTTTCGGGGTAATGTGGTCGTTATTACGCCCGCGCCGCTTTACTTCCCAGAAAAATTCGGTACCCATTTAAGGCTGGTGAACCCGGAAGTCGTCGGTTGGGATCGAACCCTACCCCTTGTCCTTTGAAGCCCAGTTCACTAACCACTGAGATATCGCTGCTAAATATGGAAGGTAATGCACACAAATTAAAAAAAACTATTTTACAAACTCAGTATCATTACTGTATTTATAAATTTATTTCTTAGATAGTGTACTGACATACCTTTGTATCAGATGAACTGTGATTCTGTTTATGTGAGTAAAATATGAGTGGTCAAGCTTCAAGGATAACTTGGTTATTATACTTGATTATGTTGGTAATAACAGATTAAACCAAATGCATAAATCTTGGCAGACAACTTTTAATATGTCATGAGTGAAAGGGAGGTAATAACAACTTGATAAATCTGATGTTAGAAGGGGGTGAGGAGATCTTGACCTGCTCTCAACTTGCTGACTGCACTGGGTACGTGACCTTTATTCCTCTGTTCTGTAGATCCCGTCAGCAGACTCCAAGAAATGAGACAATGTTGCAATCAAGTATGTGCTGTACAGAGCTATCTTAAAAGAATCCTCTCTTCTTTCCTTCCTCATTTGCCTTTCACCATCAAGGGGAGATATAATTTGCAGACTTTTGCTGTTCTCTTGGTCTTTGATACTGTTGTTTCATAGTGTTTCTAATATTCCATCAATCCATCTTTTCATGGTCCACCCTTGAATGTGGTGTTCTTGTAATGTTTATTAAAAGCTTGCTGTGTTGTGTTTTGATATTTCTGTCTTATCACATGGCCAAACCATTTTATCTGTTGTTTCTTTATGGTGGAAATTATTCCTAGCTTTTTTCTCAGTTCTTCATTTCTGATCTTGTCTCTCATGCTGTTTCCTGTCATTCGTCTAACACATTTCATTTATGTAGAGGTTATTTTTCTTATTGTTCTTGTATCTAGGGTCCAGGTCTGACATTTATAGCACAACGGTGGAATGAAGATTGTATTGTATAGTGCTTGTTTTGCCTCTAGAGTTATTTCCTTGTTGGACAGCAGTGGTGATAGTTGTTCGGTAATTAGACAAACTTTGTTGCATCTTGAGTCTATTTCTGCTGCTTGTGAATTGTCATTTATCACTAGACTTCTTGTGTTAAATTTCTCCACTTGATTTAATTAAAAGAATATTGTCTTAAATGAATAAAAAAAATAGCAAAGAGTCCCCGTCACGTCAAGTGACGTATAGGGAATATGGTGCTAGTGACCATAAATTTTACAGACCTTCAGCATATGATTTTTGGGGTAATGTGGTTGGTATTACGCCCGTGCCGCTTTACTTTCCCAGAAAAAATCGTTCCCATTTAAGGCTGGGTGAACCCGGAAGCCGTCGGTTGGGATCGAACCATACCTCTTGTCCTTTGTAGTCCAGTTCACTAATCACTGAACTATCATGGCTCCCTGTCTTAAGTGAATACTCTATAATAATAAATCAGACCAATGTTGCAATAAAGTATATATTGTACAGAGCTTTTCTAAAAGCATGGAACTACCTGTGTCTGTGAAGTATTACAAAAACAACCATTTCTTATAGAAACATATGGGAGGCATCAGTGGAGAGGAAAACTCTTAAAGTTAACTTACATAGTACACCATCATCAGGTCGTTTGTCCTTTGCAGAACATTACATTCACCACAGTCTGTTTGAAAGAATTTCTGTATCTAGCCAGATCTCCTACAGAACATTGCATTCACCACAGTCTGTCTGAAAGAATTTCTGTATCTAGCCAGATCTTCCAAAGAACAATGCATTCACCACAGTCTGTCTGAAAGAATTTTTGTATCTAGCCAGATCTTCCAAAGAACATTACATTCACCACAGTCTGTCTGAAAGAATTTCTGTGTCTAGCCAGATCTCCCACAAAATGTTGTACTCACCACAGCCCGTCTGAAAGAATCTTTGTCTCTAGCCAGATCTCTCACTTCTTCTGTGGTCATATTCAAGGTCTCCTTAATTTCTTGAAACCACCTTCTTGGTCTGCCCCTGATGCGTACCCTGGGAACAATGCCTTCCATTATTGTTCTTTCCAGTCTGCTTAGACTTTTGACGTAGCCATAGTATTTTAATTTTCTCTGTAGAATGGTGTTTATAAGCCAGTTCTTTTTAATATTTAAACCTTTTACATTACTTAGCTTACAAGAATTCATAAATATTATATATCTATATATATATATATATAACACAACACAACGAGCCTTCAACAAACGTAGTGAGAACACCAGACCCAAGGGTCAACCACGAAAAAGATCGATTGATGGAATATTAGAAGCACTAGGTAACATAACAACAGAAGAGCAAAAGACCTTAAATTATATCTCCCCTCGACGCTGAAAGGCAGATAAAGAAGGAAAGAAGATATATATATATATATATATATATATATATATATACATGTACATTGATCGAGAAGGGGATAGAAGCAAAGAAATTAGAATCAGAATAGCTAAAGCAGCAATGTCTTTCAGAAGCCTTGAAAAGTTGTGGAAATCAAAACTCATCAGCACAAACACAAAACTTAGACTATTCAAATCAAATGTACTATCAACCCTTACGTATGCGTGTGAAAGCTAAATAACAACAAGAGATATAGAAACAAAGATGAACGCATTCGAAAATAAATGTCTAAGGAAAATACTTGGTATAGCGTGGAACGAATTCAAAACAAATGAGGAAATTAGAGAAATCGCCAATCAACCACTAATATCTTCAGTAATAAAGAAAAGACGATGGTCATATGTTGGACATGTGATGAGAAGAGATAACAGCCGAATAGCAAAGCAAGCCCTCATGTGGGAAACAACAGGTAAGAGAAAAAGAGGAAGACCCAGAGAGACACTGAGAAGAACATTGATGAGAGAGGCAAGAGCAGCAGGAATCGGCTCCCTCAATGAGATAAAGCTGCTTGCACAGAACAGAGACAAATGGTGAGAAGTGATAAAACATCATTAAAAAATTGAAAACTGCTAGAACAAAAATTCAGATAAGAGGAGTATCTTGGTCTGCACCCTATGGGCTGGCTACGGCTCGAAAGGTCAATAGATATATATATATATATGTATCTCTATCTTAGAATCAAAGATTGGCCATAGTTAATCTCCATCACTCTCTGTCTCTTGCACGAGGAACACACTCAGACTCACTGCTATCTTAGACTTACTGCTATTTTCTCATCTCTTGATGCTATTCTGCTATCTTTACTGTGAGCATGCTTTTTTGCTATAAATCTTGTTTCTTAGTTCATCATCATCATTGAGTGCCGTCTCCGCAACGAAGGTTGGCTACCATGGAGCGCCATTTTGCTCTATCTCTTGCTTTGATGGTGCAGGTTGTCATCGGTTGATTTGTCCATCTTTTGATGTTACTCGTCCATGTTAATCTTGGTCTGCCTCTGCCTCTTTTACCTTGTATTTTCCCCTCCAGGATCACTTTCAGTAGGCTGTTGTGTCTTTTAACATGGCCTAAGAATCGCATTTGTCTTGTTCTAATTGTGTTCAGAAGTTCTCTTTTCATTTTTAGTTGTTTTAGGACTTTGTCATTTGTTTTCTTTTCCTTCCATCCAATTCTACCTATTCTTCTATATATCCACATTTCAAAGGCTTCAATTCTCTGTTCTGTTTTCTTGTCTAATGTCCATGTTTCAGCACCATATAGGAATATTGAGAAGATGTAACATTTTGCTATTCTTAGTTTTAGCTCTGGTGTTATTTGTTTTGATGTTAATATGTCCTTCATGACATTAAAATTACTTTTTGCCATTCCTATTCTTTTGTTTATTTCAGTTGTACATTTTCCATCACTGGTTATAGTATGTCCAAGGTAGTTATAGTTCTGAACTGTCTCAAGGTCTATTCCTTCAATTTT
Source organism: Megaustenia siamemsis (assembly GCA_032433765.1). Classification (NCBI taxonomy): domain Eukaryota; kingdom Metazoa; phylum Mollusca; class Gastropoda; order Stylommatophora; family Ariophantidae; genus Megaustenia; species Megaustenia siamemsis. The sequence continues at coordinate 83,578,233 of JAVIAB010000156.1, read as the reverse complement.
GATATCCACTTGTGGGTTTTGAGTATTTTCTTTGTTTATGATCATAGTTTTAGTCTTTTTGATATTCATATCTAGTCCATATTTTTTGCTTGTCGTGTTTATTTCATTAAGTAATTGTTGTAGGTCCTTAGGATTTTCTGCTAGTAGTACAGTATCGTCAGCATATCTTAGGTTATTGATTATCTTTCCATTAATTTGTAGGCCTGGCATCTCTATGATGTTTTTAAAGATTTGCTCAGTGTATAGATTGAACAAGCTTGGTGATAGGATGCATCCTTGTCTTACTCCTCTTTTTATATCAATGGGTGTAGAGAACTCTTTGTTATATTTTATTATTGCTGTTTGCTCCCAGTATAGATTGCATATTAGTCGTATATCCATGTCATCTAGATGTATCTCTTTTAGGCGTTCTATAAGTTGTTTGTGGTGTACTCTATCAAAAGCTTTGGTGTAGTCTATGAAGCAGGCATATATTGGTTTGTTTACTTCTGTGTATTTTTCGATTAATGTTCTCATGCAGAATATGGCTTCTTTTGTCCCGCTATTTTTCCTAAATCCAAATTGCTGCTCATCTAATTCAGTATTGATTTTATTCTGAATCCTTCCTTGTATAACTTTTAGCAAGATTTTTGTAACATGGCTCATTAGGCTTATTGTTCTAAAGTCACTGCATTCAACTGCACCATTCTTTTTAGGCAATGCAATGAAAGTTGATGTTTTTAGTTCATTTGGTATGTATCCTGTGTGGGTTTCTTAGTTAACAAAGAAAATGTGAATGATTTTTATATTCTTAAAATATTTTGCTAACTCAGGGCACAGAATTTTAGTTGTTATATATTTTTATCAAGAAAAAGATATATTAAAATAAGAGATCAATTATTTTGGTAAGTTCTAATATTTCAGCATGGTGATCAACATATGTCAGGTTTAGGTTTATGTCTGAAATATTTCATATTTGGTTAATTTATTGCTATTCTAGTATATTTGGTTTGGGAAGAAATGGATATAATTAATGTTCTTAATAACAGAATATAATTAATGTGCTTCATTATTGAATATAATTAATGTTCTTAATTACTGAACATAATTAATGTGCTTCATTACTGAATATAATTTAAAGTGCTTCATTACTGAATATAATTTATGTGCTTCATTAGGCACCGCCATTGGTACACCTAAAGCTGGTAGACATCAGATGGCTTCATCCAGTGCTGTGGGGTCATCCACTGTTATTGGATCATCAGGTGTTATTGGATCATCAGGTGTTGTTGGATCTTCAGGTGTTGTTGGATCTTCAGGTGTTGTTGGAACTCCTTCATCTTTACAATCCTACCACTTTGAGGGAGGCAACTCTCATGCAGATTATGATGTAGCTTCTGGTATGAATATGAACATTGTTGTAAATATGAACATATGCATGTTGTAATCATCAACATACTGTTTTACTCAGGCTTTACAACTGAATGATACTTCATTTTTTAAATTCTGATTGACACACTCATTGGGACCCAAGTTTGAAAATTGCCTACATGGAGCGCCATTTCACTTTCTTTCTTGTTTTGATTGTACACACTGTCACAGGTTCACCTGTCCATCTTTTGATATTATCAGTCCATTTTAGTCTTGGTTTGCCTCTGCCTCGTTTAGCTTGTACTTTCCCCTCCAAGATGACCTTCAGTATGGTATTATGTCTCTTCACATGTCCGCAAAATTTCAGTTGTCTTTTTTCAACTTGTTTTAAGTATTTCTGTTTGTATTTTCAGCTGGTTCAGAACTTGACTGTTTTCCCTCATCCTCTATTCCCCCCCCCCCCACACCTCTCTATAGATCCAACTACTACAGGCATCAATGTTCTTTCAATAAAACCACATTTGGAGCTATGTGTGTGTGTCCACTAATGTTTATGTGTTCTATAGTTATAACTAAAGTTATAACTACAGTTATAACTTTCTTTCTGGCATCCCCTGCATCTTCTTTCAATAAAACCACATTTGGAGCTTTGTGTGTGTGTCCACTAATGTCTGTGTGTTCTATAGTTATAACTAAAGTTATAACTATAGTTATAACTTTCTTTCTGGCATCCCCTGCATCTTCTTTCAATAAAACCACATTTGGAGCTATGTGTGTGTCCACTAATGTTTATGTGTTCTATAGTATATTCTATAACTCAGTTTCCGGTTGTTTCCAAAATGGAGGAATTATTTTTCTCCGGCTTGGTATAGAACCGTTGATCAGAGGTTTAACAAGCCGCTATCGTAAAAACGATGTTGTTAATGAAACGTAGACCTGATACAGAATGTGTAAATTAGCAGTAGATAGTAGTGATAGTTTTTTCGGCCCTAAAACAACAACAAAAATAGGATTCTGGAATGTGCGAACAATGGCCGCTCCGACGAAACATGCACAGGTCGCGAGCGAGATGGACAGATACGATCTAGATATTTTAGGATTAAGCGAAATGCGCTGGCCTGGAACAGGTAGGAGATCTATTGATAATAAAATAGTAGTTTTTTCTGGAAGGGAAGATGGAAAACACCGTGAAGGAGTAGGCATAATGATGACAGACAAAGCTGCAAGAAGTTTATTAGAATGGGAACTGGTAAATAGCCGTCTGATACGAACACGATACAAAACAAAACATGGAAGACTTTCAATTATTCAATGTTATGCGCCTACTAACGAAGCTGATGATGAAGTTAAGGATGATTTTTATAACCAACTGCAACAACTTATAAACAAAATACCAAAACACGATCTTTTAATTGTAATGGGAGACTTCAACGCCAAAGTAGGACAAGATAACGCAGGAGTGGAACATGTGATGGGGAGAGAAGGCTGTAATACAACAAGTCAGAATGGAGAAAGATTAATAGAATTATGTTTAATAGAAAATTTAGTTATAGGTGGGACATTATTTCCACATAAAAATATCCACAAAACAACATGGATATCTCCTGATGATAGAACATCAAATCAAATTGACCACCTATGTATTAAACAACAATTCAGATCATCATTAATAGATGTAAGAGCATACAGAGGTGCTGATGTTAATAGTGACCACAACCTGTGCATTGGGAAAATAAGATTAAAATTTAGAAACCAACAGAAGAGGTCAATTACACATAAAATTGATAGTCATAAACTGAAAGATGAAGCAATAAAGGAAAAGTTTAACATAGAGCTAAGTAATTGTTATTCAGCACTTGGTGAAATAGACTTAGATATCAATGAAATGTGGGACTCACAGAGCAAAATACTAATGACAGCAGCAGAAGCAAGTGCTGGACTGAAGAAAATGGAAAAACGAGCTTGGATCTCAGACACCACATGGAAATACATCAAAGAAAGAAGAGAAGCGAAGAGAGCCATGACTAATGTAAAGACAGATCTTGGAAAGGTTCTGGCAAAAGCAACATACAAAGAATTAGACAACAAAGTGAAAAGTTCGGCAAGAAGAGATACAAGAGCTTATATAGACAACTTGGCAGAGAAAGCAGAGACAGCTGCAATTACAGGAGACAGCAGAACTCTCTATACTGTACAAAAGATGCTGACAAACACCTATACATCCAGTGGAACACCAATTCTAGACAAATCTGGATTAATGCTAACAACAAGCGCAGACATAAAAGCCCGTTGGGCGGAACACTTCAAAGAAATTCTTAACCGTCCACTACCTCACAGTTTAATAGATTTTGAAGCTGAAACACCAGCAGCAGAATTAGATGTAAATTTAGATGACTTCACCTTGAGTGAAATAGAAACCACCTTAAAGCTAATGACCAATAACAAGGCTGCTGGAGAGGATAAGTTAACAGCTGAGATCCTCAAGGCAATTGATAGCCATAATTTAATACATCTCCAAAAAATGTTCAACATCATTTGGAAAACAGAGAAGACGCCTCATAAATGGAAAAAAGGAATCATTGTTAAGATCCCAAAAAAGGGCAATCTTAGAGATTGTAACAATTGGAGAGGCGTGACACTTTTGTCAGTTGCCTCAAAATTATTCTGTAAAATCATCCTAAATAGAATAAAGGATTCAATAGATACAGTAATGCGTGAAGAACAGGCTGGGTTTAGAAAAGGGAGAAGCTGTCTTGACCACATTTTCACTCTACGACTTATATTGGAGGAACACATTGAAAAGCAAAAACCTTTTGTACTTAACTTCATCGACTTCAAAAAAGCATTTGATAGTATTCATAGAGATTCTTTGTGGAAAATTCTGAAGCAATATGGCTTACCATCAAAAATCATAAATATTATCAAAGACATGTATGATGGTTACACATGTGCAGTTCGAACAGAGGAAGGACTGAGCGAATGTTTCCCAATAGAAACTGGGGTTAAACAAGGATGTATTTTATCGCCCTTGTTATTTGGAATTGTTATGGACTTCATAATGAAGAAATGCTGCACTGGTAATAAAGGCATCGAATGGATACAAGGAGACCATTTGGAGGACCTGGACTTTGCTGATGACATAGTTCTCATCAGCAATCAGATAAAAACGATGCAGGAAAACACAAATGAACTATCATCAATAGCCAGCAAAATTGGGCTTGAGGTCAATCATGAAAAGACTAAAGTCATGAAAAGTTTAATTCCAACAAGTGACAAAATATACATGGAAAACAAACCAGTAGAAGAGATCGATCACTTCATCTATCTTGGAAGTCACATTGATCGAGAAGGGGATACGAGCAAAGAAATTAGAATCAGACTGGCTAAAGCAGCAATGTCTTTCAGAAGCCTTGAAAAGTTGTGGAAATCAAAACTCATTAGCACAAACACAAAACTTAGGCTATTCAAATCAAATGTACTATCAACCCTTACGTATGCGTGTGAAAGCTGGAAAACAACAAGAGATATAGAAACAAAGTTGAACGCATTCGAAAATAAATGTCTAAGGAAAATACTTGGTATAGAATGGAACGAATTCAAAACAAACGAGGAAATTAGAGAAATCGCCAATCAACCACTAATATCTTCAGTAATAAAGAAAAGACGATGGTCATACGTTGGACATGTGATGAGAAGAGATAATAATCGAATAGCAAAGCAAGCCCTCATATGGGAAACAACAGGTAAAAGAAAAAGAGGAAGACCCAGGGAGACACTGAGAAGAACATTGATGAGAGAGGCAAGAGCAGCAGGAATCGGCTCCCTCAATGAGATAGAACTGCTTGCACAGAACAGAGACAGATGGCGAGATTTGATAAAATATCTTTAAAAGAAAACTGCTAGAACAAAAATTCATATAGGAGAAGGTGTATCTTGGTTTACGCCCTATGGGCCGGTTACGGCTCGAAAGGTCAATAGATAGATAGATAGTTATAACTATAGTTATAACTTTCTTTCTGGCATTCCCTGCATCTTCTTTCAATTCCAAACGTATGGACTTTGTCCCTCCTTCGGAAATCCTTGAAACGAAGCCGAGAGGGGGATAGTGCGACTTGGTAAAGCACTATCTCCATACTCCGTGCCCAGGCAGAGTAGGCAAAGGGAAATGAGGTTGTGTGCCTAGCACTATTATATGGATTTGAAACCGGGATCAACTTAACTGTCCTGCAACGTGCTAAGATCCCAACAATCATGTCAATGCTCAAATGTCGAAGACTAAGATGGCTGGGGCATGTCCAACGAATGGAAGAAAAGCGCATTTCTAGGTAAATACTATATGGTGAATTAATACACGGAAAAAGACAAATCGGCAGACCTAAACTACGATATAGAGATATCTGCAAGTCATCTCTGAAAGACTTCTCCTTATGTGAAAATGACTGGGAACATCTGGCAAGTAATTGCACATCATGGAGAGCATGTATAAGGAATGGTATAACATCATTTAAGACTGTGCTAAGGCAAAACTTAGAAGAGAAAAGACTCATGAAAAAGGATGGAAAACCCTGTGGATCAGTGAGCCTGACTTGTTCATTATGTGACCACTTGTGTTTGTCAAACATTGGTAGAATTAGCCATGAGAGAAGCTGTTCGACAAAAACAAAACCTAAAAAAATACACAATAGCCTCCACTAGACCGTCTGACAAGACGAAAAGGGCCATACAGTTATAACTTAGTGAGTGAAACTTTCATTTTGACAGCTTTATTTTGTTAATTCTTTACTAAATACGTCTCCAGTTCATTATTGTCATGTCCTACATTATTGTCATGTCCTACACATATTTTCTCCATGTATTGCAATATTCTGTCTATTGTCATGTCCAACACATATTTTCTCCATGTATTGCAATATTCTGTCTATTGTCATGTCCTACATTATTGTCATGTCCTACATTATCGTCATGTCCTACATTATGGTCATGTCCAACACATATTTTCTCCATGTATTGCAATATTCTGTCTATTGTCATGTCCTACATTATTGTCATGTCCTACATTATCGTCATGTCCTACACATATTTTCTCCATGTATTGCAATATTCTGTCTATTGTCATGTCCTACATTATTGTCATGTCCTACATTATCGTCATGTCCTACATTATTGTCATGTCCTACACATATTTTCTCCATGTATTGCAATATTCTGTCTATTGTCATGTCCTACACATATTTTCTCCATGTATTGCAATATTCTGTCTATTGTCATGTTCTACATTATTGTCATGTCCTACACATATTTTCTCCATGTATTGCAATATTCTGTCTATTGTCATGTCCTACATTATCATCATGTCCTACATTATTGTCATGTCCAACACATATTTTCTCCATGTATTGCAATATTCTATCTATTGTCATGTCCTACATTATTGTCATGTCCTACATTATCATCATGTCCTACATTATTGTCATGTCCTACATTATTGTCATGTCCTACATTATCATCATGTCCTACATTATTGTCATGTCCAACACATATTTTCTCCATGTATTGCAATATTCTATCTATTGTCATGTCCTACATTATCATCATGTCCTACATTATTGTCATGTCCTACATTATTGTCATGTCCTACATTATCATCATGTCCTACATTATTGTCATGTCCAACACATATTTTCTCCATGTATTGCAATATTCTTTCTATTGTATTTTTGAGCCAAAGATGGCACACAGAGCAGAAATTCTAAACTCATGTGTCCGATGATCTTTCAGCTGTCAGACCTTGCATTGTGTCTCTCCACACAGCACTTTTCTGGGCGAGTTGCTCAATCTCTGCCAGGTAGCTGATGGCTGCTCTTGTTGCCTCTTACTTTAATGTTCTTTTTAGTGTTTCTCTAGTTTGACCTCTTTTTCTTTTACACTCTGGTTCCCATTTGAGGGCCTGCTTTGAGATTCTTTTGTTGTCTCTTCTCATTTTATGGCCAGCATATGAACAGCTTCTTCTCTTGATTATAGTTGGTATTTGTGTATGCTTTATCATTTCTCTTATTTCTGCACTAGTCTTAAACTCATTCCATGGTATACAAAGTATTTTCCTCAGGCATTTGTTTTCAAATGCATTCAGTTTATTTTCTATTTCTTTAGTTGTTTTTGAGCTCTCGCATGCATAAGCAAGAGCAATTAAAGAATAAATAAGGGTGGATAATACATTTGATTTGAAAATTCTGAACTTTGTTTTTGCGTAGGTAAGAGTTGATAATACATTTAAGTTGAATATTCTAAATTTGGTTTTCTTGCTTAGTATTTTTGGTTTCCATATTTTGTCCAGGTTTTTAAAATTTGCTGTTCTGCTTCTGATCTCTTTATGTGTTTCACCTTCTTGATCGATGCTGCCAAGATATAAAGGTAGTGGCCTACTCTTTCCAACATCTGACGAGTTAGATATATATTACCCTCTGGAGTATTGTTATTTTTCATTATGTTTGTTTTATACTTCTTGATTTCAAGCCCTATTCTTTTCACCATGGATGATAGGGTATCTATGATATTTTGCTTGTTGCTGATATTGTCACTTAGAAGCACTTATCATCTTCAAAATTAAAATCTTGCAAGTAAATCTTGTTGTACCATTTAATGTAATTATTGCCTTTACAACATTCATTGATTGATGTAACCAATGACTGCTGCCTGGGCAAATCTACCCAAGCTGAAGATGGTTGTGTCGGGCTGAACGTTACAGGTGGATTTGTTATAAACTAGCCATACATTTACATTCACTTGTGGCTTTGTCATAAACTAGCCACACATTTACATTCACTTGTGGTTTTGTCATAAACTAGCCACACATTTACTTTCACTTGTGGCTTTGTCATAAACTAGCCACACATACACATTCACTTGTGGCTTTGTCATAAACTAGCCATACATTCACATTCACTTGTGGCTTTGTCATAAACTAGCCACACATACACATTTACTTGTGGCTTTGTCATAAACTAGCCACACATTCACTTGTGGCTTTGTCATAAACTAGCCACACATACACATTTACTTGTGGCTTTGCCATAAACTAGCCACACATTAACTTGTGGCTTTGCCATAAACTAGCCACACATTCACATTCACTTGTGGCTTTGTCATAAACTAGCCACACATTCACTTGTGGCTTTGCCATAAACTAGCCACACATTCACTTGTGGCTTTGCCATAAACTAGCCACACATTCACTTGTGGCTTTGCCATAAACTAGCCACAATTCCACATTCACTTGTGGCTTTGCCATAAACTAGCCACACATTCACTTGTAGCTTTGTCATAAACTAGCCACACATCCACATTCACTTGTGGCTTTGTCATAAACTAGCCACACATTCACTTGTGGCTTTGTCATAAACTAGCCACACATTCACTTGTGGCTTTGCCATAAACTAGCCACACATTCACTTGTGGCTTTGTCATAAACTAGCCACACATTCACTTGTGACTTTGTCATAAACTAGCCACACATTCACTTGTGACTTTGTCATAAACTAGCCACACATTCACTTGTGGCTTTGTCATAAACTAGCCACACATTCACATTCACTTGTGGCTTTGTCATAAACTAGCCACACATCCACATTTACTTGTGGCTTTGTCATAAACTAGCCACACATTCACTTGTGGCTTTGTCATAAACTAGCCACACATTTACATTCACTTGTGGCTTTGTCATAAACTAGCCACACATTTACATTCACTTGTGGCTTTGTCATAAACTAGCCACACATTCACTTGTGGCTTTGTCATAAACTAGCCACACATTCATATTGACTTGTGGCTTCGCCATAGACTGTCCACACATTTACATTCACTTGTGGCTTCGCCATAGACTAGTCACACATTCACTTGTGGCTTCGCCATAGACTAGTCACACATTCACTTGTGGCTTCGCCATAGACTAGCCACACATTTACATTCACTTGTGGCTTCGCCATAGACTAGTCACACATTCACTTGTGGCTTCGCCATAGACTAGTCACACATTCACTTGTGGCTTCGCCATAGAATAGCCACACATTTACATTCACTTGTGGCTTCGCCATAGACTAGTCACACATTCACTTGTGGCTTCGCCATAGATTAGTCACACATTTACATTCACTTGTGGCTCTGTCATAGACTAGTCACACATTCACTTGTGGCTTGTCATAGACTAGTCACACATTTACATTCACTTGTGGCTTTGTCATAGACTAGTCACGCATTTACATTCACTTGTGGCTTTGTCATAGACTAGTCACACATTCACTTGCGGCTTTGTCATAAACTAGCCACAAATTCACTTGTGGCTTCGCCATAGACTAGCCACACATTTACATTCACTTGTGGCTTCGCCATAGACTAGCCACACATTTACATTCACTTGTGGCTTTGTCATAAACAAGCCACACATTCACTTGTGGCTTTGCCATAAACTAGCCACACATTCACTTGTGGCTTTGCCATAAACTAGCCACAATTCCACATTCACTTGTGGCTTTGCCATAAACTAGCCACACATTCACTTGTAGCTTTGTCATAAACTAGCCACACATCCACATTCACTTGTGACTTTGTCATAAACTAGCCACACATTCACTTGTGGCTTTGTCATAAACTAGCCACACATTCACTTGTGGCTTTGTCATAAACTAGCCACATATTCACTTGTGGCTTTGCCATAAACTAGCCACACATTCACTTGTGGCTTTGTCATAAACTAGCCACACATTCACTTGTGACTTTGTCATAAACTAGCCACACATTCACTTGTGACTTTGTCATAAACTAGCCACACATTCACTTGTGGCTTTGTCATAAACTAGCCACACATTCACTTGTGGTTTTACCATAAACTAGCCACACATCCACATTCACTTGTGGCTTTGTCATAAACTAGCCACACATTCACATTCACTTGTGGCTTTGTCATAAACTAGCCACACATCCACATTCACTTGTGGCTTTGTCATAAACTAGCCACACATTCACTTGTGGCTTTGTCATAAACTAGCCACACATTTACATTCACTTGTGGCTTTGTCATAAACTAGCCACGCATTTACATTCACTTGTGGCTTTGTCATAAACTAGCCACACATTTACATTCACTTGTGGCTTTGTCATAAACTAGCCACACATTCACTTGTGGCTTTGTCATAAACTAGCCACACATTCACATTGACTTGTGGCTTCGCCATAGACTAGCCACACATTTACATTCACTTGTGGCTTCGCCATAGACTAGTCACACATTCACTTGTGGCTTTGCCATAGACTAGTCACACATTCACTTGTGGCTTCGCCATAGACTAGTCACACATTCACTTGTGGCTTCGCCATAGACTAGCCACACATTTACATTCACTTGTGGCTTCGCCATAGACTAGTCACACATTCACTTGTGGCTTCGCATAGACTAGTCACACATTTACATTCACTTGTGGCTTTGTCATAGACTAGTCACACATTCACTTGTGGCTTTGTCATAGACTAGTCACACATTTACATTCACTTGTGGCTTTGTCATAGACTAGTCACACATTTACATTCACTTGTGGCTTTGTCATAAACTAGCCACACATTCACTTGTGGCTTTGCCATAAACTAGCCACACATTCACTTGTGGCTTTGTCATAAACTAGCCACACATTCACTTGTGACTTTGTCATAAACTAGCCACACATTCACTTGTGACTTTGTCATAAACTAGCCACACATTCACTTGTGGCTTTGTCATAAACTAGCCACACATTCACATTCACTTGTGGCTTTGTCATAAACTAGCCACACATCCACATTTACTTGTGGCTTTGTCATAAACTAGCCACACATTCACTTGTGGCTTTGTCATAAACTAGCCACACATTTACATTCACTTGTGGCTTTGTCATAAACTAGCCACACATTTACATTCACTTGTGGCTTTGTCATAAACTAGCCACACATTCACTTGTGGCTTTGTCATAAACTAGCCACACATTCATATTGACTTGTGGCTTCGCCATAGACTGTCCACACATTTACATTCACTTGTGGCTTCGCCATAGACTAGTCACACATTCACTTGTGGCTTCGCCATAGACTAGTCACACATTCACTTGTGGCTTCGCCATAGACTAGCCACACATTTACATTCACTTGTGGCTTCGCCATAGACTAGTCACACATTCACTTGTGGCTTCGCCATAGACTAGTCACACATTCACTTGTGGCTTCGCCATAGAATAGCCACACATTTACATTCACTTGTGGCTTCGCCATAGACTAGTCACACATTCACTTGTGGCTTCGCCATAGATTAGTCACACATTTACATTCACTTGTGGCTCTGTCATAGACTAGTCACACATTCACTTGTGGCTTGTCATAGACTAGTCACACATTTACATTCACTTGTGGCTTTGTCATAGACTAGTCACGCATTTACATTCACTTGTGGCTTTGTCATAGACTAGTCACACATTCACTTGCGGCTTTGTCATAAACTAGCCACAAATTCACTTGTGGCTTCGCCATAGACTAGCCACACATTTACATTCACTTGTGGCTTCGCCATAGACTAGCCACACATTTACATTCACTTGTGGCTTTGTCATAAACAAGCCACACATTCACTTGTGGCTTTGCCATAAACTAGCCACACATTCACTTGTGGCTTTGCCATAAACTAGCCACAATTCCACATTCACTTGTGGCTTTGCCATAAACTAGCCACACATTCACTTGTAGCTTTGTCATAAACTAGCCACACATCCACATTCACTTGTGACTTTGTCATAAACTAGCCACACATTCACTTGTGGCTTTGTCATAAACTAGCCACACATTCACTTGTGGCTTTGTCATAAACTAGCCACATATTCACTTGTGGCTTTGCCATAAACTAGCCACACATTCACTTGTGGCTTTGTCATAAACTAGCCACACATTCACTTGTGACTTTGTCATAAACTAGCCACACATTCACTTGTGACTTTGTCATAAACTAGCCACACATTCACTTGTGACTTTGTCATAAACTAGCCACACATTCACTTGTGGCTTTGTCATAAACTAGCCACACATTCACATTCACTTGTGGCTTTGTCATAAACTAGCCACACATCCACATTTACTTGTGGCTTTGTCATAAACTAGCCACACATTCACATTCACTTGTGGCTTTGTCATAAACTAGCCACACATCCACATTCACTTGTGGCTTTGTCATAAACTAGCCACACATTCACTTGTGGCTTTGTCATAAACTAGCCACACATTTACATTCACTTGTGGCTTTGTCATAAACTAGCCACGCATTTACATTCACTTGTGGCTTTGTCATAAACTAGCCACACATTTACATTCACTTGTGGCTTTGTCATAAACTAGCCACACATTCACTTGTGGCTTTGTCATAAACTAGCCACACATTCACATTGACTTGTGGCTTCGCCATAGACTAGCCACACATTTACATTCACTTGTGGCTTCGCCATAGACTAGTCACACATTCACTTGTGGCTTTGCCATAGACTAGTCACACATTCACTTGTGGCTTCGCCATAGACTAGTCACACATTCACTTGTGGCTTCGCCATAGACTAGCCACACATTTACATTCACTTGTGGCTTCGCCATAGACTAGTCACACATTCACTTGTGGCTTCGCATAGACTAGTCACACATTTACATTCACTTGTGGCTTTGTCATAGACTAGTCACACATTCACTTGTGGCTTTGTCATAGACTAGTCACACATTTACATTCACTTGTGGCTTTGTCATAGACTAGTCACACATTTACATTCACTTGTGGCTTTGTCATAGACTAGTCACACATTTACTTGTGGCTTTGTCATAAACTAGCCACAAATTTACTTGTGGCTTCGCCATAGACTAGCCACACATTCACTTGTGGCTTTGTCATAAACTAGCCACACATTCACTTGTGGCTTCGCCATAGACTAGCCACACATTCACTTGTGGCTTTGTCATAAACTAGCCACACATCCACATGCACTTAACAGGTAAATGCTGAAAAGAAGAAAAATGACTCATAAAAATAATATAAAAGTGATTTCTGACTTGTCACAAAGTAGCAAACAAAAAAAAAAAAAAAAAAAAAAAAAAAAAAAAAAAAAAAGGTAACTATTGATGTTTAGGATTGTTGAACATACAAAAGTCCCTTACCTAGTTGTAAGTTCACGACAAACCACATACATATGCTTGTTTTGGCACAAATACTGTCTATAATAATTTCAGGCGTACACTCCAATTACCAAAGCAATACTTTGACAGCTGGAGGGGGAGGCTACTCTACATCCACAATGTCTTCAAATTATAATTATTCTGTGAAAACTATACAGACAGTTGGTGGGCAGCAACAGATGTTGGGGTAAGTGATCGTACAAATTGTGTTAAAGTCAAGTATTTGATTCTCATTAGTCCAATAACTCTATTATAATAAATAATCTTGTGTGTGTTATTGAATTTGCTCATGTTATTTATTTTATTGTGACTTGTACTACAAAGTAACTATTATTGGTATGATCAACTCATGAGTGCTAGGTGTAAGGCCCAGAAATAAAGTGTCATGGAAGCATTTTTATAAAGAATGTAAGGTTCAGAAAAGAATGAGAGAGATGCTATCAGAAAGGCGAGACACTCTCAAACTGACTGTCTCTATAATACTCAAACACCTTGACTCTTAAAACAACAAATAATCAATATATTTTACTGAAGTTATATTTTAACTTGGTCAGATATAACCTCTATCCAAGGTACAAAAAATGTCAATGATGCAAGACGCTGGCCTTAAGACAGAGAGGTTGTGAGTTCAATCTGGCTGCACCAGTTGGCATTTTTTGGGTGTGATTTCTCTCTGTGGTAACCACCCCTGGTCTCAGCAGCGAGGCCCAGCTTGAAACGTCAATTGGTCATCAAATATTAGTACCTTCAAAGATGGAGTTGTCTGCCTGTGTGGCAAGGGACCTCTACGCACATGGCTACCAGAGAAAAATGGATTAACATGAAAAATTCAGTTCCTAGTCTCTAGGGACTTCACCAAAGGTGAAAGCTGGCGAACACACAAAATATATAAAATAAAAAAAAAACCACATAGAAAGAAAAAGAAATGGTTTGGTCATCTTGTGAAAATGGAACTTAACAAACTTTTGCTACCCGTTTACAACAGCCAACAGAATGACTCAAGGCACAAGGAGGATGAGGAGACACTCATATAGAAATAAATGAGAGCAGTAAGATGGTCTCACATCAGTGTTGGTAAGCAGGGAAAATTGCAGCTCCTCACACTATGTGTGAATAGAAGAAAAACAAGGCAAGACTGAAGAAAAATTAAACCTGAACTATTTTGGAAACTTGTTTTCTGCAAGTAATCATTGTCACTAGTAGTAGAAGTAGTGGGTGAGGCAAATAGGGGCTGCAGAAAGGCTGGAGGTGATGTTAGAAATAAGGATGATGGATAACACAGAACCTGGCAAACCCATGTTTCCGCTCAGCAGCTCTTCAAAGGGGAACAAACACAAATAAATTGTAAAGTCCTAGTAAAGTTAACACTCAAAACAAGAGTAATGGGCCATTGCATTTCTGACATAGAAGCACATATGCTGCCAATCATTACCATATGAGATCTTGTTGACTGTTTACTAACTAACGATGTCTTCAGCACCGTCCCACTAACATTGTTTTGAGTGTTAGCTTGTCAAACTCATAATCTCTTGTGTTTGTCGCATGTAGAAGACTTGTTGTTAGTTTATATGATCAACAAAGCTGAGACATTTGAACTATTTCCTTGAGCTGTTGTCTCTTCCTGATATTAATTGAGAGGATACAAGTGCAGTAACAATAATCAATATATTTTTCTGAAGTTATATTTTAACTTGATCAGATATAATCTCTATCCAAGGTGCAAAAAATGTTGATCAATCAATCAATTGTTGATGTACCTTTTGTACTTAACTTCATCGACTTCAAAAAAGCATTTGATAGTATTCATAGAGATTCTCTGTGGACAATCTCCCATATTCGTCTTTCGTGTTCTGAATATGCCTCATGTGTACGACACACTTTGCTGTTTTAGCTTTCTGGGCCATTGATTATTTCTAATTCTTCCGCCCCATCCACCGTCACAGACTTTTCACATACAGGTTGAACATACCCGGCCGGCGCCTCAGTTGTTGGACCATGTGCTTGCCTATCGAACCGCGAACACACGACACAAAGAAGAATAAATCATATTCTACTTAAATATCGGTAAAGTTCACAGTCCATCCACCTGTCAGAAGTAAAACATACACCAAACAGGGAATAGCAACACATAATTTCACAACTAGACTGTCGCGTAAATCATTTAAATATATCAACAAAAGCCGAATTATAAAAACGACAATACATAGTCGCCATGACACCGGAAGTGGCCACAAACTCTGATAACAAACTGATTTACACTTCTGTTTCAGAGATAAAGATGAAGAACAAAATGTTCCCTATCAAGACCTCACAATATTTGTCATACTTGATTCTTAAACAAATTGTTCAAATATTGTTGTGGGACTTGAGAGTTTCTCAAATAAAAATAATGAATAATTTCGGGTTTAAGTACCCTTTGATTGGTCAACATTTTTTGGCAAAGGAGTGCCAAAGAGGAATTTATGGATATTATTGCCAGATAGTGAGTTTTTAGTTTTGGTTATTTGATTGAAACATGCAGTCTTATTGATCTTTTGTCCAGCTATGCTGCAGGCAGCACTTCCAATGTCTTAGTGACTCCAGGTGCAATGGGAGAGGAGATCCGAGTAGACTGTTGTCTAATGACCAGTGATGGTCATAGTGTTGTGACTGGTTCAAGTTTAGGCCCACCTCAAGTTTGGAATATGTCGGTAAGTCTTCTGTTAACAAAGAGCAATTCATTTTAAAACAAGAAATGTCACATTAATTGTCATGGATGTAGTTGTCTGTAAATAGGAGGAAGACTTTAGGAGTATGTCCAGATAAATCATCCTGAATTTGGGACGCTAGGGTAACCTAATGTCTGCATTAACATATCTAGGGTAACCTAATGTCTGCATTAACATATACATAAACCCTGATTTGATGTTGCCGGTACCAACTGTGTCATTTACTTCTGTGCTTGTGAATATCTGTTAATTAAAGAGAGGAGATTTGCTTCAAGGGCACATAACGTGCGGTCAGTTGTTATTTTAAAAGATCATTATTACAATCTTTTTTTAATGAGTATTAATTATTAGAAATAGAGAATAGGAATGGCAAAAAAGTAATTGTAATGTCATGAAAAATATACTAACATCAAAACAAATAACACCAAGGCTAAATCTTAGAATACCAAAATGTTATGTATTCTCAATATTCCTGTATGGTGCAGAAATATGGACATTAGATAAGAAAATTGAAGACGTTGAAATGTGGATTTATAGAAGAATAGGAAGAATTGGATGGAAAGAAAAAAAAATTATGAAGTCATAAAACACCAAAAAATGAAAAAGAGAACTACTAAACACAATTCAAACAAGACAAATGAGATTTGTGGGGCATGTTAAAAGACACAGTAGCCTACTAAAAGTAATCTTGGAAGGGTAAATACAAGGTAAAAGAGGCAGACTAACCTGGACGAGTAACATCAGAAGATGGACAAGTTAGCTTATGACAAACCTGCATTATCAAAGCAAGAGACAGCAGATTGGTGGTACATGGTAGCCAACCTTCGATGCAGAGATTGCACTCAGTGATGATGATGATGATTAATTATTAATTAACTATAAATGCAAAACTGCTTGTGTATGTCTATCTATCTATTGACCTTTTGAGCCGTAGCCGGCCCATTGGGCTTAGATCCAGATACTCTTTTTCTTATCTAAATTTGTATTCTAGCTGTTCTCAATCCTTCTAAAGATATTTGATCAAATCTCGCCATTTGTCTCTATTCTGTGCAGGCAACTCTATCTCATTGAGGGAGCCGATTCCTGCTGCTCTTGCCTCTCTGAACAATGTTCTTCTTAGTGTCACTCTGGGTCTGCCTCTTTTCCTCTTACCTGTTGTTTCCCACAACAGGGCTTGCTTTTTTATTCAGTTATTATCTCTTTTCATCACATGTCCAATATATGACCATCATCTTTTCTTGATTACTGAAGATATTTGTGGTTGATTGGTGATTTCTCTAATGATCCTCGTTTGTTTAGAATTTGTTTCACATTATCCCAAGTATTTTCCTTAGACTTTTATTTTCGAATGCGTTTAATTTTGGTTCTATGTCTCTTGTTGTTTTCCAGCTCTCACATGCATACGTAAGGGTAGATGCATGATTTGAATAGTGTGGCTGTGAGTTTTGTGTTTGTGCTGATGAGTTTTGATTTCCACAACTTTTCAAGGCTTATGAAAGACATTGCTGCTTTACCTATTCTGATTCTAATTTCTTTACTTGTATCCCCTTCCCGTATTGTTGTGTATGTAGGCAAGTAATTTATGTTGTTTTACAACAGTGTGAACAAAAGGAGAGATTTCATAATCAACAATTAAAGTACAATTTTTGTTACTATGTCATGTTTCCATTAGATGAAGTGATGCTGGAGAATGTTTAGGATTGACTTCTTAGTGGAAGATTTTTAACTTCAGATGTGGCTGAATGTTTGACTTTTCTCTAAAGTGTAATCACATCACCCACAACAGATGTGGCTGAATGTTTGACCTTTCTCTAAAGTGTAATCACATCCTCCACAACAGATGTGGCTGAATGTTTGACTTTTCTCTAAAGTGTAATCACATCACCTACAACAGATGTGGCTGAATGTTTGACTTTTCTCTAGAGTGTAATCACATCACCCACAACAGATGTGGCTGAATGTTTGACTTTTCTCTAAAGTGTAATCACATCACCCACAACAGATGTGGCTGAATGTTTGACCTTTCTCTAAAGTGTAATCATATCACCCACAACAGATGTGGCTGAATGTTTGACCTTTCTCTAAAGTGTAATCACATCACCCACAACAGATGTGGCTGAATGTTTGACTTTTCTCTAAAGTGTAATCACATCACCCACAACAGATGTGGCTGAATGTTTGACCTTTCTCTAAAGTGTAATCACATCACCCACAACAGATGTGGCTGAATGTTTGACTTTTCTCTAAAGTGTAATCACATCACCCACAACAGATGTGGCTGAATGTTTGACTTTTCTCTAAAGTGTAATCACATCACCCACAACAGATGTGGCTGAATGTTTGACTTTCCTCTAAAGTGTAATCACATCACCCACAATAGATGTGGCTGAATGTTTGACTTTTCTCTAAAGTGTAATCACATCACCCACAACAGATGTGGCTGAATGTTTGACTTTTCTCTAAAGTGTAATTACATCACCCACAACAGATGTGGCTGAATGTTTGACTTTTCTCTAAAGTGTAATCACATCACCCACAACAGATGTGGCTGAATGTTTGACTTTTCTCTAAAGTGTAATCACATCACCCACAACAGATGTGGCTGAATGTTTGATTTTTCTCTAAAGTGTAATCACATCACCCACAACAGATGTGGCTGAATGTTTGACTTTTCTCTAAAGTGTAATCACATCACCCACAACAGATGTGGCTGAATGTTTTACTTTCCTCTAAAGTGTAATCACATCACCCACAATAGATGTGGCTGAATGTTTGACATTTCTCTAAAGTGTAATCACATCACCCACAACAGATGTGGCTGAATGTTTGACTTTTCTCTAAAGTGTAATCACATCACCCACAACAGATGTGGCTGAATATTTGACTTTTCTCTAAAGTGTAAACACATCACCCACAATAGATGTGGCTGAATGTTTGACTTTTCTCTAAAGTGTAATCACATCACCCACAACAGATGTGGCTGAATGTTTGACTTTTCTCTAAAGTGTAATCACATCACCCACAACAAATGTGACCGTGGTCACAGAAACTAACACCATATCCCCCCATACAGCCAACAAGGCAGGCGAGGGAACATTTTCTTTTTTACTTAAAGTGTAACATGCTAAAGTGGAAGCAACATCACTTTATATTGACAGTTAGCATCACTTTATATTGACAGTTAGCATCACTTTATATTGACAGTTAGCATCACTTTATATTGACAGTTATCATCACTTTATATTGACAGTTAGCATCACTTTATATTGACAGTTAGCATCACTTTATATTGACAGTTAGCATCACTTTATATTGACAGTTAGCATCACTTTATACTGACAGTTAGCATCACTTTATATTGACATCTAGCCTTACTTTATATTGACATTTAGCCTTACTTTATATTGACATGTAAAAGAAAATGAAAAATGCTGAAATGTGATAGGATTGAGAGGATCACATTTGGGTGAAGTGTGATATATGTTGCAAAATATTTCTTTGCAATGGCGTATACAGTTGAATGGAATCTAGCATCATTTTTGTTTGAAGCATTATGTTGTAAGCAATGAAGTCATTCATGTTGAGAGATTTATTAAACCATCACATAGACATTCTCGTGTACAAAAAAGTGCTTGACTTTCCACAGAATGGAGAACTATTACGCATTATGCAGGGAGAAACAGTTGGCTCAACCAATCTGCATTTGGTCTGCAACGACCGCCTGTTAGTTGGTGCAATCAACACAGACCTTGAGATAAATCAATACTCTGTGTCAAAGGGTGTCCACAATTATGTCTTCCAGGTAAGAAATCAGACAACATTCAATTTTGCCAATAAAGCTTTTAAACTAACAACACACTGTGGAAGGACATGATCAAGTCCTGCTCCAAATAACCAGAGATTTGATATATAATTACATGTAACAGTTTTGATAATTATATGTAGGCAGTAGTAGATCTGTAACAGTTTTGATAATTATATGTAGGCAGTAGATCTGTAACAGTTTTGATAATTATATGTAGGCAGTAGATCTGTAACAGTTTTGATAATTATATGTAGGCAGTAGATCTGTAACAGTTTTGATAATTATATGTAGGCAGTAGATCTGTAACAGTTTTGATAATTATATGTAGGCAGTAGATCTGTAACAGTTTTGATAATTATATGTAGGCAGTAGATCTGTAGCAGTTTTGATAATTATATGTAGGCAGTAGATCTTGTTCAGTAGAACAGTTTTGATAATTATATGTAGGCAGTAGATCTTGTTCAGTAGAACAGTTTTGATAATTATATGTAGGCAGTAGATCTTGTTCAGTAGAACAGTTTTGATAATTATTATTATTATTATTATTGGTTATGGAAGGCCTCGGTATCAGAGCAAACGAATTAAAATCCATAATTGCTCAACCGCCCGTGCCAGTGGAATCATCCGAATTACTAATTCATCTCCCAAACAAAGAAAGGTAACTGTAGTCCCCATCGTAGCAGTCTCAGCACACGCCAAAAGACATAAGGCGAAACTGCGCAGAAAGTGAACACAGCCAACTGTTCCCTGTCATACGATATCATCATTCATCGTAAACAAGCGGGATATCGAAGCAGGATCAAAACGGATGAGACACACAGCTCACGGTGTGCACAGAGCACTTAACTCAGTAGCTCCTGCAACAAGCCGGACTTGGAATATGAGGAAACTGCAAGAAGGAACACTTTTCAGACATAGCCTTCAATGGTTCCTGCCGCCTATCCACCATATACCATGGGAGTTCACGTCCTCCCGAAAATGATGATCGTCATAGCACTTGATGATGTTAGGCCGTCATTGATGACTCCAATTCCAAACATATAGACACACAGTGGTGGTAAGTTATCATTTCCAATCCAACAGAAGCCACATGACCTGTAGTTAGTAAATCCACAGAGAGAATATGATTTTGTGACCTTCACTGATTCACTCTTAGATGTGAATGTGTAGTTTACACAAGAGGAGAAGTTTTCAACTACAGTGATCCCATTTAAGGCAATTCTGGGATAGCAAGGCAAGTCTCCTTTATAGTAGCAGAACTTGATGTTCTCCGCTCCCTTCTTGTAGCTGCCGCCACACGATTCTGATGTCTCATTAACTTGGACATCATTCAAGAACAATGTCAGATTAACATTCCATAGATCTGGCTCTGCTGATGAAATGCTTGGTGCAACAGTTGTATCAATCATACTGAGTTTTGATAATTATATGTAGGCAGTAGATCTTGTTCAGTAGAACAGTTTTGATAATTATATGTAGGCAGTAGATCTTGTTCAGTAGAACAGTTTTGAAAGTTGAATGCAAGAAATGAGATTCTCTTACTATAGATCAATATAATTGAGATGTGCTAGCAACAAGACAAAGCTGGACAGATTAAAATCATGTCTAAAATATCAGTGATTTAATCATTTCAAATGTGATGATCTCTTCTCACCATTACAATAAAGGTATGTAGTTCACTCATGTGAATAAATTATGTCATGTTATACAAATGATATATCTCCTTATATGTTGACATATGTGCACTAAAAAATGGTTGAGAAGATCTTCATAACAAAAGGTTTCGTTGGAAATACGCTGACAGTACTAACATATATCAATGATTAATTTTGTGACTTTTCAACTAATATGTAATGTTTCTATTGATAACAGATTTGGGACTTTGCCTCAGGATTGCCATTGGGTATGACCCAGCTTGAGACATGTTCTGCCCTGACCATAATGAGTGACAATGAGAAGGTCGTGTTTGGCCGCTCAGACAAGTTTGGAGGTGGGACCAACATAGTTATTTGGGATCTTCTAGGAAACCAACCAATCAAAGAAATGAGATTTGATGCACCTGTTGGCAACAATGATTACATTAGTTATCTCAATTTGTCACAGGTAACATCAGCTGCTCATTGTAACTTGATCATTTGACTCATTACGTTCAGTTTTAAATGGAAATAATGAACATATTTAGAGATATAACAATGACTTTCTTATAGTGCATCTTTTCTACTCAACAGCATCATCATACCTGCTGGTGTAGGTGATCATGTCTCTTCACAATTTTCCTCTTCTGATGCTGTTTATCAGTTCTGTTGTAGACTTCCTACCAAACCGTTCTCTTAAACAGTCCTGTATGTTTTCTCTCTGCTTCCTTCTATCTCTTCTTCCCTCAATTTTTCCAGTTATCACAATATATTCCAGTTGTTCTCTTCTCATACATTGTTAAAAATAATAATTGTTTTGCCCTCATGTTGGACATATGCTGTCTTTTTTTTAATTTTGATCTTTTTTTTTATGTCATTACCTTTTTAGCTGTCCATGGTGTCCTCAACATACTGTACAGGCACATTTCTATGACCTCCAACAATTTCCTTGTCTATTGTCCAGGATTTACATCCATTTGATAAGACTGGTTCCACACAACAGTGAAAAGCCATTTGACTGATTTTCATTTACAAAAATAGGTTGTACAATCTTTCTAATTTTGTTGGTAGAAGAATAAGCTGATGATTCTTCCTACTCATGACAATTTGTATTGCCAAGTTTGGCTCGTGTTTGCTGCTTGCCATTTCTTTATAACCACCACCATGAGTTCTTGGCTTCTCTAGGCACTCTAGTGATTTATTGAACAGTAAATAAGTTTTGTTGACATTTGACCTTTTAAATTTGCTTTGTTTACAGTAGAGTCTGACGGAATCTGAAGTACTCATTTAAGGCTGGGTGAACCTAGAAGCAATTGATCTAGACTGAACCCATGTCTTCTTCACTACTTTACTTCCAGTCCTTACCTTTCCACCAACTTTATACAGCCCTGCATGATTATCTATTTGTATGCCATTTGATACCAATTATTGATGATTTCATTACAGAATGATCGATATGTAATAGCTGGCTTTGTCAACACATTTGACAACTTTTCTGAATTTGTAGTCTTTGACATGACCTTGACTGCATACAACATTTCTGATCCAAACATTCTACGCTTGGATGCTAGCCCAGACTGCACTGCTATTTTGCCCAGAGATGAAGCTGTAACTGGGCTCAGGAATGGAGATTTGGTTGTGTGGAGCCTGCGCACAGGTTAGGTTGAAATTCATTTGTTAATTAATGATCCTATTTCAGTTCTGTCTAATGCCAAAGTTGTTTAGATTTATTGTATAAAAGGTTATTGCAACAATATCGTTTCATTCAGCCAACAAATTAGTCAAATTCATGCACATAGGTGTGATAAGGGTTAACTTTGTTTTTAGTCTGTGTGCTTTGTGTCTCTGTTTTCTGTTTAATGTATGTGTGATTTGATTGTATGTAGTTGTGTTTTACACATTCTGTATCAGGTTTATGTGTATGGTACCCCGGTCATGCCAAGTGGCATATCAGGAATATGATGTTAGTGACCATAAATTTTACAGACTTTCAGCACATGATTTTTGGGGTTATGTGGTTGGTATTACGTCCGTGCCATTTAACTTTCCCAGAAAAAAAATCCGGTACCCATTAAAGGCTGGGTGAACCGGAAGCCATCGGTTGGGATCGAACCCTATCTCTTGTCCTTTGTAGTCCATTTCACTGACCACTGAGCTATCGTGGCTCCCTGTTTTAGTTGTACATATTTATATATACTTGTGGTTTTGTTTCATTTTTACTTTTTACTTTCCTCATACTTTCCTCTATCTTTCCTCTTACCTTTCTCTATCTTTGTTGTCTTTTGGTTGAGGTAGTGGCTTGTGTTCTGATCTATGGCCTGTGTTGTGTTTCCTGTATGGTGTTTATCATGATCTCTGCTATTTCATTAATCCATCACCTACTGGATCTACCTCTTCCAATTATTTGTGAGTGTTAAGGCTCCTCCACTTCCAACTTCTTTTATTTACATGCTTGTCAGTGATCAAATTTTAGTTCTTTATCTTTATAAATACATACAGTTTAGTTCTCTGTTCTTATAAATACAGTGAAACCTTCAAACAACCTAACTTGGATTATTCCAGAATGAAAATGCTAGACTCAATCAAATTTTGATCCAGAGTTTGAACAATGCTTCTACGTTTGAACTGCAGATACACAATAGCATGAAGATAATTTCATTTGCAAATGCATTTGATGATATTGTTGCATTTATTCAGTGCTTTTTTTCTGGCTTTATTTTTGGTGTGTTTGGTTTTATATATAACCATTATCTATACCAGGGATAGCCAATTTCTTTCAAATGGCGGGCCACTTTTTTATTATTTTTTTTGTGGCGGTGCCACACACATAACAACATCAATACAAATAAACTTGCCATTTGTTTTAAGGTAATATTTGTGTTATTTATCGGCATTTTTTGCTTACATAAATAATTTTGTTGCAACAGAGTTAAAATGCCTAGTTGATTAAAAAAAATGAATAAAATTTGCTATTTATATTGTTTAACAAACATGTTTTAGTTAGGTCATTTTAAAGTTGACATGTAACAAACCTTAATGAGAACAATGTGGACGTTCATGTGCAGCAACAAGTTCATCAAAGTCAATGTGTAAAGATGATGATGGGATATTCGTAATAAATCCTGAAGGTGGCCATCAGTGAGTCGGTTTCTTTGTGACGATTTAATCTCCTTCATTGCTGAAAAAGCGCATTCACATATATATGTGCTTCCGAACATAGAAGTAATTTTCAAACTGAAATCACTCAATGCAGGATATTTTTCCCGTGGCACAAGTTTCAAAAAGTCAACTCCTATCTCCATCCTTGATTGAAAAAAGGGGTCACTTTGGAGGTTACATAACTCCAACTGAAAAGTGTCATGTTGTTGGAAAATGTCACACTTCATAGGGTTGTTAAACAATGCCAGTTCTGTTCATATACCACTGAAGTCAGAAAATCGTTCATTGAATTGCTCCAATAGTTTGTCTAACATTAATACAGAAAATTTGAAATCAGTGTCACTGCGCTCCTCAATCAATTCTTTGCACGAAGGAAAATGAATGAAGTTTTCTTTGGCCAGGGTAAATCTAAAACCATTTAGTTGACTTATAAATCCATCTAGGTGTCCTACCAAATCTGAGACTGTTTGGGAACATCCCTGTAGCTTCACGTTGAGTTCATTCATGTGCTGGGTGATATCAGTTAAAAAGGCCAATACGCTGTTAAAATGTGGATCAGACATTTTTCTGATCAGTTCTTTGTTGGTATCATGTTTCTCTAAAAACTGCTTTATCTCGTTTCTCAAAGCAAAAAACCACCTCAAACAATTCCCTCTGCTTAGCCAGCGTACTTGTGTGTAGAGCACCAAATCGCCATATTCCGCCTCAACTTCTGATAGAAAATTTATAAGCTGTCGGTGTGTCAAAGACCGATTCCCGCCTTTTATT
This sequence comes from Megaustenia siamemsis, assembly GCA_032433765.1. Taxonomy (NCBI): domain Eukaryota; kingdom Metazoa; phylum Mollusca; class Gastropoda; order Stylommatophora; family Ariophantidae; genus Megaustenia; species Megaustenia siamemsis. Next base: position 83,552,590 of record JAVIAB010000156.1, on the reverse strand, counting down.
AAATTCACACACTTTATTACAGTTTTCATAACATCCTCCACGTCTAGAATCTTGCCACACAGCGCCTCCTGGTGTATAATGCAGTGTAATGCTGGGCAATGGATTCCAGCCTTCCTTAATAATCCAACTAGACCTGTTTGAGTACCACACATTGACTTAGCGCCATCTGTCACTATTGCTGAAAGGCTGTTTATGTCACCGATACCGTTAACAACTTTCATAACTGAGTTATAAATGTCTTGACCTTTGGTCATATTATGCAATGAATCTAAAGCTAGTAGCTCTTCATTGATAATAAAGTCTTTTGAAATAGTTCTTATGAAAATTAAAAGTTGTGCTGTGTCTGATATGTCAGTAGATTCATCCAAAGCCAGAGAAAAGTAAGTGGAATTTATAACGACACTCTTTAATTTACTAGATATATGAGAACTTATTTCCTCAACTCTTCTAGTGACTGTCTGTTTTGATAGTGGAACGCTCTCAAAATGACTGGCAATTTTTCTTCCCCAAATGCACGCGCCATGTTAATAGAACGTTTTAGAAGTCACCGTCACATAATGATTTTTTAAATTTCGCTATATCTGCGCTTACAACAAACGATGCCATTAAGGAACTTGTTTGTTTTGTTGTTAATGTAGTAAAAACAGATTTCTGAGCACTAACATTTATCTTCAAATCGCACACAAGTGTTGAACGTATTGTACCAATGTAGTCCTTGTATTTAGCGGAGTGATGCTGTGTGTAATGCCGTTTAAGATTATACTCTTTATTTACAGACAACACTTGCAAACGCACAAGGCACTGCGGTTTGCTATCCTTATTGTTGATAAATAAAAAATTATGTTCCCATTTCTCATGAAAAAATCTGATTTTTTCATTTAATTGACGTTTATTGCTCATATTATACCACAACCGAAGCAACAGACAATGAAAACACAGATTACAACAATAGCACTGTTTCCTGTTAAAATGGAACTGTTCACTGTAACTCAACAAAATCAGAATGATCAGATAGGATATATAATTTTGACTGATGAAAAGAGGTTTGGAGAGAAAGAAACTGAAAGTAAAATAATTGTGAGGTGAATGTGTTGGGGTGGAGGAGGTGGGTGACTGACAGTATTTCTTGGCGGAAACTGTTTGAACTCGCCGAACCGAGAGTCGGCTCTAGAACCATTCGTCAGCTTCTTCCTTTGTTTAAGTCGGTCGCAGGATGATCAAATGGAAAAAAGGATGGGTCGGGAATGACGGGACGGCGACGTCAAACTAACTACTACTAGGGAATATTTGAGTTAGCTTTCTCCACAGTAGAAGTTAATGTAACAAATGTTTAATCAATTTTACCCAGGACATTTTGCTCAATGCAACCTGATTTTATTTTTTATCCGCCGCGGGCCAAAAAAGGATGTTGCGGGCCACTTGTGGCCCGTCGGCACCTAATTGGCCATCCCTGATCTATAGCATCCATAAGAGTGTGATAGCAATGCAACAAAGCCTAAGTGGAAGGTTCTAGTTTCGATGATTGAAGTAAAAAGAAACTTACCTTACTTATTAGAAGCATTGAAGCAATAAATGTGTGACGGATTCGTAAAAAGAAAAAGGGGACCATAAATGTGTGACGGATTCGTAAAAAGGAAAAGTGAACCATAAATGTGTGACAGATTCGTAAAAAGGAAAAGTGAACCATAAATGTGTGACGGATTCGTAAAAAGGAAAAGTGAACCATAAATGTGTGACAGATTCATAAAAAGGAAAAGTGAACCATAAATGTGTGACAGATTCATAAAAAGGAAAAGTGAACCATAAATGTGTGACAGACTCATAAAAAGGAGAAGTAAACCAGAATCTTCAACCGGCAATGGTAGAAGGCAGAAGAAAGAGAGTGAACACCAGAATAAGAGTTATTTTTTTGTTTGTTTGTTTGGGGGAGGGGGGGAAGAGGAATAAACAGAAATCTTTCTCCTCCTCTCCACCAGTCACATGAGACATCACTCCTCAGCCAGCTTTAGTTAATGCAGCTCTCATTTTACTATCAAATATTTACACATTTTATTGTTTTCATTTATGTCATTTAATTGTATTATCTTTACCTACAATTATTTGCTGTTTAATTTGATAAAAATGGGTATGGTTTTAGTGTCTGAGAATGAATGAGTTATAACTAATGGAAACAATTGATTGGGACTTCAAACAGTTCAAAGTTTGAATGGCCTCCTAAAACATATTGAAGTACGAGGCACCATTGCATTTATATAGGGTGTCTCTTTAATGACTGTGCATTTTTTGTTGTTGAAATAATTACGCACCTAAATTTTATCTATGTATGACGTAATAGTTCAAGCACCATTTACGTGTTCATTTAAACATCACTGCTACATGATAGATCTGGCTTACAATGGTGTTAACGATTGAAGAAAGAGTATTTATAGTGGAGCATGTGTTCCGTAACGGCGGCAAGTATTCGAATGGGGTTGTTGAACAATTTGTGAATAGATTTCCTGATACACCAGTGCCTCATCGAAATACTGTGAGTAATTTAATAATCAAATTTCAAAACACCGGTAGTGTACATGATGTTAGCCGTCCTGGTAGACCATCTGTTCTTGAAGTAACATCTCTCAACATCCAGGACAGCATTCTAATGAGTCCTGGCAAATCAATAAGAAAGCTGGCTCAACAAGTACACAAATCAAGCAGTACTGTTCATAGAGTTCTGAAAAAAAAATTAAAGTTACATCCGTACAAATTTTCCGTCGTTCCTCAATTAAAAGAATTAGATCACCAATCCAGAATTAATTATTGTATGTGGTTTGAGAATTTTCTAGCCCAAGAAGGTGAGGAAATCCTTGATTTCACTTTCTTCACAGATGAAGCATGGTTCCATTTGTCTCGGTACATGAATAGGCAGAATGATCGTCTTTGGAGTGATGAAAATCCACATGCATTGCACCCAGTGCCTCTCCACGATCAGAAAGTAGGAGTGTGGTGTGCAATGAGTCGTCAGCGGATAATCGGCCCAATTTTCTTCTATGACACAATAAATTCAGAAAGATACAAGATTAACATACTGGAGCGATTCGTAACCCAACTTTCTGAGCCAGAAATTGAAAAAGCTTGGTTTCAACAAGATGGCGCAACTGCTCACACTGCTGTAAAATCACTGGAATTTTTATATGAAATTTTTGCTAATCGTATAATCTCTCGCGGAATTTGGCCTGCACGGTTTCCTGATCTTACTCCCATGGACTACTATCTCTGGGGTGAACTGAAAGGAAAAGTGTACGAAAACAATCCCCACACACTCGATGAGCTGCAGGTTTCAATCGCCAACAACATTAATAATGTTACACAGCCCATACTGCGTAAGGTTTTTGACAATATGAAAAAACGTATCAACATTTGCCAACTAAAACGTGGTGGATATTTCGAATACCTTTTGTGAATAGTGATGTTATATGTTTAACTTTACCGAAAAAGGAACAAGCTACAGCAGTACATGATGCGTGATTTACATAAATAAATTGGAACAACTAGATTTTCAAATAATGCACAGTCATTAAAGAAACACCCACCGATCTGGAAGACCTTCAATTTCACAAGACCAAATTATGGAACTCCAAGACAGAATTACAATGAGTCCAAATGCATCTTTAAACCACTTGTCTCAACAGGTGCAAATATCTAAGAGTTCTGTTCACAAGGTTTTAAGAAGTGAACTACACTATCGTCCATACAAATTAACTGAAGTGTCTCAACTCCAAGAAAGAGATTATGAATCCCGTTTAAACTACTGCATGTGGTTTCAGAATTTTATTTATGAACATGGCGCTGCCATCCTTGACGTCACTTTTTTCACTGATGAGGCCTGGTTTCATTTATCCGGTTATGTGAACAGTCAGAACAATCGGCTGTGGAGCAGTGAAAACCCCCATGAATTTCATCAAGTGCCGCTTTACGATCAAAAAGTCGGAGTGTGGTGCGCTATAAGTCGTATGCGGATAATAGGACCTATATTTTTTAATGAAACAATAAATGCAGAACGTTACCGTACTTTAATTCTGGAACCGTTCATAGCACACCTTACAGAACGGGAAATTATGGAATCCTGGTTTCAGCAGGATGGGGCAACAGCACACACAGCCACAACAACACTCAATTATTTAGAAAGCATATTTGCAAATCGCATTATTTCACGTGGAATCTGGCCTGCTCGTTCATTATTATCTGTGGGGGGCATTGAAGGGGAAAGTTTATGAAAATAATCCGCAGACAATTAATGACCTAAAGACTGAAATAGTAGACAAGATTAAACAAATATCACCAGACATTATTCTGAAGGTTTTCGCAAATATGGAAAGACAAATCACGAAATGTCTTGAGGCCCGTGGTGGACATTTTCAACATATGCTTTAGGCACAACTTTATTGTGTTAATACCAACATTACCCATTATAAGCTCGCCGATAGCAGTCAAGTATATTTGAATAATACCATTTATTTTACAATTTGTGTGACGCATTAGTTAACCGCATTTCTGGTGACGTTTTTCTTCCGAGAGTAGAAATTCACTGCACTGCGACTTTAAAAACACCCTGTATCTTGGTCCTATTTGCTTGTTATAATATGGCTTAGTTTCGAGTGCTAGAAAAATATTTACTTTTTAGTTCTGTGCGTTTGTGAATAAGAATGCATTACTTCTGTCAGCATGTAAATAATGATGTCCTTGTTTTATATTTGTATGATAACTACTATTATCTTGAACATTTTAAACTATAAAGCTTAGTACCATCTTTAGGCCAGCCAAACCGCCAGCTGCTGTCAAACACTGGCAAGCATGCCCACTCTCGAGAGGTGAGGGCTGTCATCAGATCTCAGGACAATAAGTTCTTGGTTTCTGGCTCCGCTGATGGAACTCTGAAAGTCTGGGACTTGGAGACAGAGAGGCATATCTGCACCATGTCAGGCCATAATGATGAGGTATGGTTCCTGCAAGATTGGGGCTTGGGGGGAAAATATACCTATAATGACTGGTTTTAAGTTGAAGCAGTAGAAAACACACACATGAATGTTTCTACCTTTGTATTTCACAAACATATGGGCTTAATTAACATATACCTTAAGTTTAAAAGTCATCCAATGAAATAAGTCAATGTCAATAGTAGTAAGAAAAACTGAGTTCATCAGTGCTATATAGAACCAATTCTGACTTATGGAAGCGAATCATGGACAGTAGACAAACAAATGAAAAGATGATTATAGGCACAGAGATGGAATTTCTCAGAAGAATGTTGAAAGTTCCCTGAACAGCTAAAAAAGACCAATGAGGAAATTCTCAAAGAGGCCAACACAAAAAGGGAGCTACTAAAAAACATCAGAAAGAAACAATCAACATTTTTTGGGCACATCATGAGAAGAGGAAAGTTGGAATACTTGGTTACAACTGGCAAAATAAAAGGAAAGAGAGATCACGGATGACAAAGAGAGAAAATACTGGATAGCTTGGTGTCATGGCATGGAAAACAGTCAACAACAGAATTGATACGATGCACTGTAGATAGAAGATTGTGGAAGGACATGATCGCCTACACCAACTGGTATGGCACATGATGATGATGAATGAAATAAGATACAAGGCATGCAGCCATAAACATGGGCAGATAGTTTCACTAGTGAAGTGGCATCAAACTCTAGCACTCCCCTTGGGACATTTCTTGCTTCATCAAACTCTAGCACTCCCCTTGGGACATTTCCTGCTTCATCAAACTCTAGCACTCCCCTTGGGACATTTCTTGCTTCATCAAACTCTAGCACTCCCCTTGGGACATTTCTTGCTTCATCAAACTCTAGCACTCCCCTTGGGACATTTCCTGCTTCATCAAACTCTAGCATACCCCTTGGGACATTTCCTCCTTCATCGAACTCTAGCATACCCCTTGGGACATTTCCTCCTTCATCAAACTCTAGCATACCCCTTGGGACATTTCCTCCTTCATCAAACTCTAGCATACCCCTTGGGACATTTCCTCCTTCATCAAACTCTAGCACATCCCTTGGAGCATTTTCTGCCTCTTCCTTCATTTGGTGGCTTTGTTTACTTTAACCAGTCAACAACAGGATGTAACTAGTATATTTTAAAACCACATTAATATATTACGTTTCCTGTACTTTATAACTAAATTAATATTATATTAATTAGGTTTCTTGTAAATATTACCTTCTGTTCACATATCTATAACAATTATTACATCTTGCAGGTCTGGTGTGCTGCGATTTCTTCTGATAATGAAATAGTTGTGTCTGGTTCAAGGGATGGCACTATTCGTCTCTGGCAGCTACGAACTGGGAAGGAAATTTGCTCCTTCAATGCTGGAGTGGATGTTTTCTACATCACAATGAGCCATGACAAAGGCACCATTGTTGCTCTTGGCGATAAGTTTGGAGCAAGGAAGTTGATCATGTTGCAGGTCGTTCGCTCCAAAGTCAAGCGCCAGGTCCTCGCTTAAAATTAAAGCCAAATATTAATTACCCTTATATTTACTACTTCTTTAGCTCAGCAAATTAGAAATTACCATTTAAAATAAATTCATAATACATTTTGAGAGTGAGAATTTTTATTGGTAGATGTGTTTTAATATTCAAAGATAATACTTATATTCAACTATGCAATGGGATATTACTCTTTTTAAATGTTTGTTTACAATAAGCAGCAGATATAAACCCCTAATTATTCAACTTTTGAGTAGGAAAGTAATGGTGTAAAAGTGATCATGAGTTTTCTGTTTATTTTTTTTTTAAATCAACTAATTTGTTTAAAAGTTCTTGATTCTTAATATTTATTTGTTTAACTTTTGATTATGATACCTACCTGTAACTCTCCTAGTTACGATACCATAGTAGAAATTACTACCACCCAAATGTAACATTAGGTGCTATAAAAATAGTCATTTCTCTGAATCTTTGACACACTCCCGTATGTTCACATCAGCAAAACATGGGGACTCAGAATTCCTGGCTCAGGTTGATTTATGACCTGAGTTTGACCCCATGGACCAGACGAGTTACAATATTTATCGGTACGGTCACAGTAAGTCTGTTAGTATGTTTGGCTACCTCAAAGCATTATTTTCTGTGCGTTTCCTGAGTCACAAAGGGTTGTTTGAAGTCTGTCGACAACCAGGAAATTTAGCTGGTCACAGCAAAAAAAGAAAAAACAATAAATTTTACAAAAATTGGCGATTTTTTTTTCCTGCAAAAAATAATGTATCTCACAAAATGAAAAAAAAAAAAAATTTCTACATAAATAGAAACAAATCCAACATTCAAGGATCACAGGAAGTAGTAATTATAAAGGTACACGGAGGAGGGTAATATTTGACCACCACTGCAAAATGTCAAGTTTTGAAGAATTTGTGTTTTGATGCAGTAATTTGTAAAATTGTATTGTAATCTAGTGCTAAAATGAAACTGCTGTTAATCAGACTAAGAAGTAGACTTTGGCAACACTCTTTTAATTAAAATAGAGGATTTGTCTTGATGGAATAGGTCTTTAATGGTGACAGAGTTAACTACTGTCTGAAACAGTTTGTCTTTATGGAATAGGTCACTAATGGTGACAGAGTTAACTATTGTCTGAAACAGTTTGTCTTGATGGAATAGGTCACTATTTATATAAACAAAAATTCTGGAATCTTCTCCTGATGTTTGCATCTAGGTCAAAGAGAAAATATTTTTATACAAAGTTGATGACAAAGCTAGGGGTGGATACAAGGAGATAATCTAAGCTAAACTGCCGTGAAGTCACATACTTTGAATGAGTGTAATTTAGGAATTAAAGGTCTCAATATAAATATAATGCAATTCAAGAACTAAAGTTTACAATATAAATATAATGTAAAATTCAAGAACTAAAGTTTACAATATAATTATAATGCAATTCAAGAACTAAAGTTTACAATATAAATATAATGCAATTCAAGAACTAAAGTTTACAATATAAATATAATGTAAAATTCAAGAACTAAAGTTTACAATATAAATATAATGTAAAATTCCAGAACTAAAGTTTGAACTAAGGAGTGTCAAGTTTACAATCAGTAATGGATGTACTTTTATGTAAAGAAGGACATCTTGTAATTGTTTAGGAAATACCAATATCTCCCATTCATCTCCTTATTTCTCTTAATTATCAACTTGTATAAGGTTCTCTCTTCTCCAATGAATCTTATCTAATTTTGTTCTTTTTTAATAGTTTTATTTATTTATAACAAATTATAGTTTGGTTTTAAGATTTGATAACTTTTGTTTGTTGTGTGTAGAGAAAACATTTTGACTATTTCTGAAATTGGTGCTACCTACTTTCATGTTATATTGTATTTTCTGTATACAATTACTTTCACATGCAGTGAACATTTTATAAGCCTAGGATAATCTCATTATTAAGTCTGTTCATAGTGTTTATCTGACATGATGTCTGTTGCATGGCAAACATTTATCACAAGTTCATTCAAATATATTTTAATTATTTATTTGTGAAGATGTAGAGAAAGATCTGTAAGTACTGATTTGTACTATTTATTACTATTTTTATTAAACCTGGGAGCTTGTAATATCTGCCAGTATGTGTATCCTTTTGTGTTTAGATTTTTACCTTTAGGAGATTCACATGTATCATAGAGGAGTATGTAAGATAAATTATTTTAGTTACCACTAGACTATCTCTCTTTTACCTTTTAGCTCCCGGTGGAGCATAGGTCTTCAACAAACACTTTCCAAGTCGTTCTGTCTTTTGCCACTCTTTTAAGATCACTCCATGTCCTCCCCACCATCCTCATCTCTGCTTCTATCTGTCCTCTCCAAGAATTCCCTGGTCTTCCTCCTTGTCTTCTCCCCTGGGGACTCCAAAAAAGGGCCCGTTGTGCAACACTCTCAGTTGGCCTCCGCAGTGTGTGCCCCATCCATCGCCATCGTCCCCGCCGTATCTCCCCATCCACTGGCACCCGACCGGCACATTTCCACAATTCCACGCCAGCGACTCTGTCCCGCCATCTCCATCCCTCCACTCCGCGCAAGCATCCACCAATGAAAGTCCGTACCTTCGCGACCGCCAATTTTGTCATTCTCCATGTTTCACAGCCATACAATAGGACCGACTCAACACCCGAGTTGAAAATTTTTATTTTTGTATTTAGCCTAATCTCTTTGGATTTCCACATGTCTCCCAGTGCAACGAAAGCCCCTCTTGCTCCCGATATCCCCATTTTGGTATCACCCTCTGCCCTTCCCTCTCTATCTATACCACCGCCCAGATATATATAAGATTGCACGTCCAGCAGAGGCATTTCTCCTAGTTTTATATGGCCATTGCCAACTGCACTAATTCTCATAATATTGGTCCCATCTCTATTAATCTTTAGTCCCAGCCGTTGTGATCTCTCATCCAACACACTCATCCTATCCTGCATCCGTTGATGGCCGTGCGACAGGAGAGCCATGTCATCAGCAAAGTCCAAATCATCAAGCTGCCCGGTCAGTGACCACTGGATCCCACCTCTGTTGTCCCGAGTCATTCTCACAATCCAATCCATGGCCAGCAGAAAGAGAAATGGAGACAGGAGGCATCCCTGCCCCACTCCTGCTCCCACCCCAAATGCCTCCGCAAGCTGCCCCCCATGCACCACACCACACCCTGTTCCCTCACACACCGTTTTCATCAGGTCAATAAACCCCATGGGGATTCCGTAACGACTCAGCTACCTCCAAAGCACTCCTCTGTCCAAACTATCAAATGCCCCCTCGCAATCCATGAATCCAATACATAGTGGGGACCTTAGTTCTAAACCCTGTTCAACTATTATACGTAGGGCAGCTATTTGATCAGCACATGATCCGCTCTTCCCAAAACCTGCCCGCCCATCTCTCAAGTGTCTCTCCATAGCCTCCCCTAGTCTCTCCAGAACGACTCTGCCTAATATTTTTCCCGGCACTGACAGCAGCACAATTCCCCTACAACTTGTGCACTCCTGTAAACTTCCTTTCTTTGGTAGTTTGATCACACAACCCTCTCTCCAGTCTCTAGGTATCTCCTCCCTCTCCCAAACCCTATCCAATAGATCCTGTAACATCTTGGTAGAGGTGTCAACATCTGCTCCGATGGCCTCCGAAGGAATTTCATCTGGTCCTGTGGCCCCACCATCTTTCAATAATCTGATGGCTTTCACTACTTCTTCCCTGCCCGGCCTTCCGCAGTCAACGTGCAACTCCTCCTCCGCTGGCAGTATACCCGGAGGACCACTTGAGCCGGGTCCGTTCAAAAGCCCTTCAAAGTGCTCTTTCCATCTCTCCACCCGTTCCCTTACATCACCAAGCAGACTTCCCCTCCCGTCTTTGACAAAGGCGTTGATCTGTTTGCACCTTCCATCCAATTTCTCTGTGCTGTTGCACAGTCCTCTCATACTCCCCTCATTTGCTGCCTCCTCTGCCCCCTAGCTAGCTCATCCATATATTTCCTCCCATCCCTTTTAATGCATCTTCCCACTTCTTTGCTCACCTCTGTGCAAGCCTCCTGTGTCTTGGCCCTATCACCTCCTGCCTTGCTTTTATCTATGTCTGCCCTCTTGCTCTCCCTTTCTTTAACCTTATCCAGGGCCTCTGCTGCCATCCATGCCCCACTCTGGCGCTCTCTTTTCCCCAGCGTTTCCTCGCACGTCTCTTTCCACACACTTTTTACCTGTCTCCAATGATCCCCTATATCCATTGTATTTTCTAGTTGTTGGAGGACTTGGTATTTGTTTGATATTGTGACTGCGAATTTATCTTTAATTCCTTGTTCTTTAAGAAACCCTACATTGAAATACTTTCTACCCTTATTCGTTGTATTATACCTTTTTAATTTAATTTTAAGTTTGGCTAACAGAAGATGATGATCAGAAGCTATATCTGCCCCTCTATATACTTTTACATCCTGTAAGGATGACTTAAACTTATTATATCACTAGACTATAATCAATCAGAAATGACAGAAATATAGTGTTTAATGTTTTGACAATTATAAAAAAGAAATCTCATGACATTTTAAAAAGTATGTCAATTATACCAGTTGTATCGGTATATATATCTGTATATACTCATGAACTAAAACTGTGCAAGATTTATCTCATATGCTTGGAGCTTCAAATGGGGAGCGGGGTGTTGATGAAGCATTAGGTGTTCAAAAGTATTTGAATTCTTGAATCTAACATTCAGGTTTTTCCCCCAGTAAACTCGGCAGTAGGTGGTATCTCTACTGTTTGTATTAGAGAGAAATAGAAGGAAAATGAAGAAACAGTTATTTTTTTACTATTTATATCAACAATTTTTTACAAATTTTATCAAAAAATATCTCATGGATCCTGATTATATGTTCTGTGAAGGGATCTTCCTGTGTAATCATCCAAGTAATTAGAGTACAGTCACTGCTGAATCCAGTGATCATAATTTTGTATAAAAGAATAGTTGAAATACTCAAATCATGTAATTCACAAATGATATATTTTGGACTAAAGAAAAACAAATTTTAAAAAATGTAATAGTTGATGCCATTGTTTCTTCCTTTCTTAGTTTGCACATTATTTGAGCTCTAAATAAGGTTTACCAAGAGTTTCTTTGCCTTATTTTAAAATGAATATTTAAACAATTTTGCTTTCTGAACAACACTGAACTTATATCATTTTAATTATGCTAAAACAGAGTCAGCACTTTGTTTGTTGAGATATAGTAGTAGTAGTTTAAGATGTCAAGTTGTGGGGAAAAAAATGGTTTTTTAGCTAGTTTTTAATAAATTAAAAATATTTTTGTACAAATATAAGAACAGTCCTTGCCATATTTATCATTGTTACTCTTTATTCTCAAGTGTTTATCATTAATATAGTGTCTTGTGTACAATGCTTTTGTATGAATAAAGTGTCTGCTACTTATCTTTCTTGTTGTTATTAAGAGACTTCAGTGAATGCCTTCCTCATTCATTCTCTTTTTACTCCTTTCGAATTCTTCACATTCACCATGAGCCCACATTCACCATGAACTCATATTCACCACAAGCCCACATTCACCAGGAGCCCACATTCACCACGAACTCACATTCACCACAAGCCCACATTCACCACAAGCCCACATTCACCACAAACCCACATTCACCAGGAACTTACATTAACTATGAGCCCACATTCACCAGAAACTCACATTAACCATGAGCCCACATTCACCAGGAACTCACATTCACCATGAGCCCACATTCACCAGGAACTTACATTAACCATGAGCCCACATTCACCAGGAACTTACATTAACCATGAGCCCACATTCACCAGTAACATTCATCATGAGCCCACATTCACCAGTAACATTCATCATGAGCCCACATTCACCAGGAACTTACATTAACCATGAGCCCACATTCACCAGGAACTTACATTAACCATGAGCCCACATTCACCAGGAACTTACATTAACCATGAGCCCACATTCACCAGGAACTCACATTAACCATGAGCCCACATTCACCAGTAACATTCATCATGAGCCCACATTCAACAGGAACTCACATTCACCATGAGCCCACATTCACCAGGAACTTACATTAACCATGAGCCCACATTCACCAGGAACTCACATTAACCATGAGCCCACATTCACCAGTAACATTCATCATGAGCCCACATTCACCAGTAAAATTCATCATGAGCCCACATTCACCAGGAACTCACGTTCACCATGAGCCCACATTCACCAGGAACTTACATTAACCATGAGCCCACATTCACCAGGAACTCACATCATGAGCCCACATTCACCAGGAACTTACATTCACCATGAGTCCACATTCACCAGTAACATTCATCATGAGCCCACATTCACCAGGAACTCACATTCACCATGAGCCCACATTCACCAGGAACTTACATTAACCATGAGCCCACATTCACCAGAAACTCACATTAACCATGAGCCCACATTCACCAGGAACTCACATTCACCATGAGCCCACATTCACCAGGAACTTACATTAACCATGAGCCCACATTCACCAGGAACTTACATTAACCATGAGCCCACATTCACCAGTAACATTCATCATGAGCCCACATTCACCAGTAACATTCATCATGAGCCCACATTCACCAGGAACTTACATTAACCATGAGCCCACATTCACCAGGAACTTACATTAACCATGAGCCCACATTCACCAGGAACTCACATTAACCATGAGCCCACATTCACCAGTAACATTCATCATGAGCCCACATTCAACAGGAACTCACATTCACCATGAGCCCACATTCACCAGGAACTTACATTAACCATGAGCCCACATTCACCAGGAACTCACATTAACCATGAGCCCACATTCACCAGTAACATTCATCATGAGCCCACATTCACCAGTAAAATTCATCATGAGCCCACATTCACCAGGAACTCACGTTCACCATGAGCCCACATTCACCAGGAACTTACATTAACCATGAGCCCACATTCACCAGGAACTCACATCATGAGCCCACATTCACCAGGAACTTACATTCACCATGAGTCCACATTCACCAGTAACATTCATCATGAGCCCACATTCACCAGGAACTCACATTCACCATGAGCCCACATTCACCAGGAACTTACATTAACCATGAGCCCACATTCACCAGGAACTCACATTAACCATGAGCCCACATTCACCAGTAACATTCATCATGAGCCCACATTCACCAGGAACGTACATTAACCATGTACCCACATTCACCAGTAACATTCATCATGAGCCTACATTCACCAGGAACTCACATTCACCATGAGCCCACATTCACCAATAACATTCATCATGAGTCCACATTCACCAGGAACTCACATTCACCATGAGCCCATATTCACCAGAAACTCACATTAATTATGAGCCCACATTCACCAGGAACTCACATTAACCATGAGCCCACATTCACCAGGAACTAACATTAACCATGATCCCACATTCACCAGGAACTCACATTAACCATGAGCCCACATTCACTAGGAACTCACATTCACCATGAGCCCACATTCACCAGGAACTTACATTAACCATGAGCCTACATTCACCAGTAACATTAACCATGAGCCCACATTCACCAGTAACATTCATCATGAGCCAACATTCACCAGTAACATTCATCATGAGTCCACATTCACCAGGAACTCACATTCACCATGAGCCCACATTTACCAGGAACTTACATTAACCATGAGCCCACATTCACCAGGAACTCACATTAACCATGAGCTCACATTCACCAGTAACATTCATCATGAGCCCACATTCACCAGGAACGTACATTAACCATGTACCCACATTCACCAGTAACATTCATCATGAGCCTACATTCACCAAGAACTCACATTCACCATGAGCCCACATTCACCAGTAACATTCATCATGAGCCCACATTCACCAGGAACTCACATTCACCATGAGTCCATATTCACCAGAAACTCACATTCACCATGAGCCCACATTCACCAGGAACTCACATTAACCATGAGCCCACATTCACCAGGAACTAACATTAACCATGATCCCACATTCACCAGGAACTCACATTAACCATGAGCCTACATTCACCAGGAACTCACATTAATTATGAGCCCACATTCACCAGGAACTCACATTAACCATGAGCCCACATTCACCAGGAACTCACATTCACCATGAGCCCACATTCACCAGGAACTCACATTAACCATGAGCCCACATTCACCAGTAACATTCATCATGAGCCCACATTCACCAGGAACTCACATTAACCATGAGCCCACATTCACCAGGAACTCACATTCACCATGAGCCCACATTCACCAGGAACTCACATTAACCAGGAGCCCACATTCACCAGGAACTCACATTAACCATGAGCCCACATTCACCAGGAACTCACATTCACCATGAGCCCACATTCACCAGTAACTTACATTAACCATGAGCCCACATTCACCAGTAACATTCATCATGAGCCCACATTCACCAGGAACTCACATTCACCATGAGCCCACATTCACCAGGAACTCACATTAACCATGAGCCCACATTCACCAGGAACTCACATTAACCATGAGCCCACATTCACCAGGAACTCACATTAACCATGAGCCCACATTCATCAGGAACTCACATTTACCAGGAACTCACATTCACCATGAGCCCACATTCACCAGGAACTTACATTAACCATGAGCCCACATTCACCAGGAACTCACATTAACCATGAGCCCACATTCACCAGGAACTTACATTAACCATGAGCCCACATTCACCAGGAACTTACATTTACCATGAGCCCACATTCACCAGTAACATTCATCATAAGCCCACATTCACCAGGAACTCACATTCACCACAAGCCACATTCACCAGGAACTCACATTCACCACAAGCCCACATTCACCATGAACTTTGGCTGACCAAGACAACTGACCCCAATACAAATGTGTGAATGTTTGCTATCAAATCATGACAAGTGTTTGCTGTTTGAAAAATGCCAGCAGCTATCAACAGTGTGTACACACAAAGCGTTATCAACCTAAAAACATAATGGACAAATGGAGTCAATAACATCTCCTCTATTGAATATCCACTCTTATAGACATCTTCCATTATCTCTCTCTCTCTCTCTCTCTCTCTGCGATCAGGACTCAATCAGAGTAGGATTCCAGACTCTCACATGAAGTCAGGTTAAGTGTGTTGATCGCCCCCACAGACAGAACAAGGCAATTAGAGTCTGCCAGATCCTCTCTGATTGAACACCCATTAAAACGATGCACTGTGTTCTGCACCAGTGGCCCAGTGCATTCGATTTCAGCCAGCATTTTATTCAGGTTTGCTTTTCTTAGCCTTTGATTGTCCCCAATCTTCCTGCAAGGCAGCAGAGGATCTTTTCTGTAGGGGGATTCTGCCCTTAGATGGTCGGCCCTCCCAGGTTTACGAGCACCATCTGCCCGAGTCACTAGAGGTGACTAACACAGACATGCACACACAAAGATATAAGATGTGACTAACACACATGCACACAGCGATACGAGGCATGACTAACACTGACACACATCAATATATATGACACATGACTAACATAAACATGCACATAAAGATATGAGATATGACTGACATAGACATGCACACACAAAGATATGACACATGCCTAACATAGACATGCACACAAAAATATGAGATATGACTAACGTAGACATGCACACACAAAGATATGAGATGTGACTAACATAACCATGCACACACAAGAATATGAGATGTGACATAAACAGACATGCACACACAAAGATGTGAGATATGATTAACATAAACATGCACACAAAGATATGAGATATCACTAACCCAGACATGCACACACAAAGATATGACACATGACTAACACAGATACACACTAAGATATGAGATATGACTAAACACAGACACACATAAAGATATGAGACATGATTAACACGAACACACCTAGATATGAGATATGACTAACATGACACTCACCAAGATATGAGCCATGGCCAGCACACACACACACACACAAGCTAAGATATGAGCCATGGCTAGCACAGAAACACATCAAGATATGAGCCATGGCTTCACAGAAAAACACCAAGAAATGAACCATGTCTAGCACAGAAACACATTAAGGTATCCATATGCTTGGGTATGTTGTAGTCGGCAGACTCTTCTTAACATGGGAATCATCGACATACGAGACGCAGGCCCCGATTAACTGTTCACAGGTTTCGTTGGCATAGGCGATCATGTCTTTTCACAATCTTCTATCCACAGTGCATCATATCAGTTCTGTTGTTGACTGTTTTCCATGCCATGACACCAAGCTATCCAGTATTTTCTCTCTTTGTCATTTGCGATCTCTCTTTCCTTTTATTTTGCCAGTTGCAACCAAGTATTCCAACTTTCCTCTTCTCATGATGTGCCCAAAAAATGTTGATTGTTTCTTTCTTAGGTTTTTTAGGAGCTCACTTCTTGTGTTGGCCTCTTTGAGAATTTCCTCATTGGTCATTTTAGTTGTCCAGGGAACTTTCAACATTCTTCTGAGAAATCCCATCTCTATGGCCTCTAATCGTCTTTTCATTTGTTTGTCTACTGTCCATGATTCACTTCCATAGGTTAGAATTGTTTCTATATAGCACTGATGAACTCTCTTTCTCACTTCTATTGACATAGATTTGTTGCATAAGATATTTCTAATTTTCTGAAATGCTATTTTGGCCCGATCTATTCTGCTTTTTATTTCTGTGGATCTCTCATGATACTACATACATATTCCTTTCTTTCATGATACTACATGCATATTCCTTTCTTTCATGATACTACATACATATTCTTTTCTACATGTTTCAAGCTCCTTTTACATATTTCTAGAATCACACTTCATAGAACCCATATGATATAACCACTTGTTTTTTACCACATTTATGCAGTAATACAACCTCTCTGACTCCATTTCGACTGCTTTCTTTCCTGTGGAATTTTTAGATTTCTTGTGGATTTTGTCTGCGTTTGACCACTGCTGAAGATCTTTGAGTCAAAATTGTGGATTGTTTGATATTTTATCTGCAAAGTTCTAGTTTTAATAAATTTCTTGCCTCTTTGCCACCTCTGCAACAGCTGTATGTGCTTTGACATTTCTGTCCATGTTTTCCTGTAGTTTGATTTTGGGAAATTACACATTAAAAATGCCTCAGAAAAAAATTATGTTTATCATGAAATGGATTCAAGGTTAGTGCAGAAGTAAGAGAAATGTCCATGCATCCAACAATATGTACAAGAAAAGATGGGCATTTGTCAACCATATGATGAGAAGAAAGAAAATAATTGCAAAGCGAAAATGGGGAACAGTGAGCAAAAGAAAAAAGGGGCTATCCTAAAGAACCACCAAGAAGAACAGTGAGGTGAGAGACAACAATAGTAGGCATCAGCTCCATTGCTGTTGTTGAGATGCCTGCCCAGAATAGGGACATATGGTGAGATACAGCGCAGATGCTGTGCAAAGTTTGATGCTTAATAGTCAAGATTGTTGGACAAGGAGAGTCTAGAATTTTTGCCCGATGATAAGGTTACCAGATTTCCACAATTTCTGTGGACAGGTATAAATTAACAAACACAACTTTTGAAGTGATACCTATGTGAATTTGCCATTAAGTTATACAGTTTCAGACATGTTTTAAAGAATTTAAACACTCATTCTGTTTATAGTATAAAAGATTTAATTCTACTAATAGAACTTACACAATACTTACCTTGACAGTTAACCTCAGACAGAAGATGTACAACAGAGGTGAGATGCAGAATGGCTCAGGCAAAAGCAGCTTTCCAAAACATGAGGAAGATACTATGCAATCCATTTTTGACAACAGAAACAAGAAAAAGAGTTCTTAAATGTTATGTAGAGCCAGTCTTAACATATGGATGTGAATCATGGACAATAGAACAACAGATAAGAAAATAACTGGAGTCTGTAGAAATGTGGTTTTACAGAAGAATGTTGAGAATACCATGGACAGCTAAGAAGAATAATGAAAACTTTGTGAAAGAAGCCAAAACAAAAAGGGAGCCATTTTCCAATATTAGGAAGAAACCATCATCATTTTTTGGCCATGTAATGAGGAGAGAACAGCTGGAATATATTGTAACTACTGGGAAAACTGAGGGATGAAGAGATAAAGGGAAGCAAAGAGAAAAGATACCAGACAGCTTAAGAGAATGGCTTGGCAGAAGGTCAACAACAGAAATGATAAATAACTGTCGAGATTGAAAGTTGTGGAGAGACATGATCACCTACGCCACGTAGGCCTGGTACTTCATGATGATGATGATAACCTTGACAGTCTACAGGTACTTTTCAGAAGAGTGCCATTTAGCAGGACTTCGCTGTATCCCAATTTTGTGGATAATTCTTCACACATCATTTTGCCAAGATGGCTAGCATTACTCAAGCAGTTCCTAAACTCATGTTGGACTTTTGGGATGTCTACATCATGTTCATTAAAGAGAAAACTCCTCGACTGAAGCATTACTTCCAGGAAAATACAGGTTACACAAATAAAATATAGCACAAATATCAACTAGCTTCTGTAGCACAAACATCAACTAGCACCTGTAGCACAAATAAAATATAGCACAAACATCAACTAGCTTCTGTAGCACAAATAAAATATAGCACAAATATCAACTGGCTCCTGTAGCACAAATAAAATATAGCACAAACATCAACTAGCTCCTGTAGCACAAATAAAATATAGCACAAACATCAACTGGCTCCTGTAGCACAAATAATATATAGCACAAATATCAACTAGCTCCTGTAGCACAAATAAAATATAGCACAAACATCAACTAGCTTCTGTAGCACAAATAAAATATAGCACAAACATCAACTGGCTTCTGTAGCACAAATAAAATGTAGCACAAACATCAACTAGCTCCTGTTACACAAATAAAATGTAGCACAAACATCAACTAGCTCCTGTAGCACAAATAAAATGTAGCACAAACATCAACTGGCTCCTGTAGCACAAATAAAATATAGCACAAACATCAACTAGCTCCTGTAGCACAACTAAAATGTAGCACAAACATCAACTAGCTCCTGTTACACAAACATCAACTGGCTCCTGTAGCACAAATAAAATATAGCACAAACATCAACTAGCTCCTGTAGCACAAATAAAATGTAGCACAAACATCAACTAGCTCCTGTTACACAAATAAAATGTAGCACAAACATCAACTAGCTCCTGTAGCACAAATAAAATGTAGCACAAACCTCAACTGGCTCCTGTTACACAAATAAAATATAGCACAAACATCAACTAGCTCCTGTAGCCCAAATAAAATGTAGCACAAACATCAACTGGCTCCTGTAGCACAAATAAAATATAGCACAAACATCAACTAGCTCCTGTTGTACAAATAAAATGTAGCACAAACATCAACTAGCTCCTGTTACACAAATAAAATGTAGCACAAACATCAACTAGCTCCTGTAGCACAAATAAAATGTAGCACAAACCTCAACTGGCTCCTGTTACACAAATAAAATATAGCACAAACATCAACTAGCTCCTGTAGCCCAAATAAAATGTAGCACAAACATCAACTAGCTCCTGTTACACAAACATCAACTTGCTCCTGCTACACAAACATCAACTTGCTCCTGTTACACAAACATCAACTTGCTCCTGTTACACAAACAACATGTAATAAACATCAAACAGAATACACTGAGCAATTTACTGATCCTGTTATAAGTACATTTTATTGTCATTGGTACATGTCAGTCACCAGAATATATCCTGAACAAAAAATGCATGTTAATAAATATACTTTGGAACACATATCATTAAGGCTTTCTATACAAATGTTATGCCAGAGATGGAAACTAAACTTTCTTCCCCAAATGAAATTGGATATACTTTTAGCAAATTTATCGTAGCTTATGGTTCTTTTTTTGTGAATCCAAATAAATCTAGTTTGATAACTAGGTCAGCATAGAGTATCTTCTTTTTTTTTTAGGTACATGAATATGGGCTTTTTTTATGAAATGAGCCCTGATGTTTATGGGTACTGACTAGCAGTAAGGGAGTGCAGGGAATTGATAAAGAGCATGTCCAGTTTGTTAGGTCTCTACCATTTCATTCCCTTGTCTCTTATTTTCATAATAAAGGCCTACCTTAACCTCATCTTAATGACCATTATAAAGCTCTCTCTTATTGCAAACCAAACTCTTAAAATTCAATTACTGGTGACAGGCAGTATGTTGTTATGGCAAAATTATGACATGATCAATTAAATGTAATGGATGACAGCATTTGCTGGAGCAAAAGTAAAAATGATATATCTTGATACAAATTTGATCATATATTTCTGGCCAGGTTTTTCTTGCCACATGAACTAAAATTATTAACTTAAAGAAAATTTAAAATGAGTGTTCTAATAATTTCACCTGCATTCTGGGTTAATGTCTGGTTGATAGAGGTGTAATAAAACACAATGTTATACATGGAAGGGGGTTACAATAAATAATAGATTATATAATGATTGTAAAAGATTGTACTTAAGCTCAGAACCTTTCAAAGGCACAATAGTAACAAACCATTCACCCACATACAACAGCTATCTTACATATGTATGTTTGTAAACATGTTTTCTATGAGAACATTCCTATCAAATTATGTTTGTTGAATGATAAAATATTACTTAATGAAACATGTTTTCTTTTATATACCAACAAAGTGGCATATAAATGTGATATTACTCACAAACTGAGACTAATGAACAAACCCAAAGATTTAATTAGAAGAAGATAAACAAACTGAGACTAATGAACAAACCCAAAGATTTAATTAGAAGAAGATAAACAAACTGAGACTAATGAACAAACCCAAAGATTTAATTAGAAGAAGATAAACAAACTGAGACTAATGAACAAACCCAAAGATTTAATTAGAAGAAGATAAACAAACTGAGACTAATGAACAAACCCAAAGATTTAATTAGAAGAAGATAAACAAACTGAGACTAATGAACAAACCCAAAGATTTAATTAGAAGAAGATAAACAAACTGAGACTAATGAACAAACCCAAAGATTTAATTAGAAGAAGATAAACAAACTGAGACTAATGAACAAACCCAAAGATTTAATTAGAAGAAGATAAACAAACTGAGACTAATGAACAAACCCAAAGATTTAATTAGAAGAAGATAAACAAACTGAGACTAATGAACAAACCCAAAGATTTAATTAGAAGAAGATAAACAAACTGAGACTAATGAACAAACCCAAAGATTTAATTAGAAGAAGATAAACAAACTGAGACTAATGAACAAACCCAAAGATTTAATTAGAAGAAGATAAACAAAAGTATGTATGGAGACTGTTCAAAAGGTATCCGACATTTGGGCGGGAAAAATACAAATTCTCACTTGGATACTTGTCCCCTTTATACAAATTCTCACTTGGATACTTGTCCCCTTTATACAAATTCTCACTTGGATACTTGTCCCCTTTATACCAATTCTCACTTGGATACTTGTCCCCTTTATACCAATTCTCACTTGGATACTTGTCCCCTTTATACAAATTCTCACTTGGATACTTGTCCCTTTTATACAAATTCTCACTTGGATACTTGTCCCCTTTATACAAATTCTCACTTGGATACTTGTCCCCTTTATACAAATTCTCACTTGGATACTTGTCCCCTTTATACCAATTCTCACTTGGATACTTGTCCCCTTTATACCAATTCTCACTTGGATACTTGTCCCCTTTATACCAATTCTCACTTGGATACTTGTCCCCTTTATACCAATTCTCACTTGGATACTTGTCCCCTTTATATCAATTCTCACTTGGATGCTTGTCCCCTTTATACAAATTCTCACTTGGATACTTGTCCCCTTTATACAAATTCTCACTTGGATACTTGTCCCCTTTATACCAATTCTCACTTGGATACTTGTCCCCTTTATACCAATTCTCACTTGGATACTTGTCCCCTTTCAAACTACTTTCCTTGGAACTGTCACACTTCTCCCAATGGTCCCAACATTTCTGGAAGGCCTCTATGGGAATGGAGTATAGCTGGGATTTTGCACTCCACTTAATGTCTTCTCATGACACAAAACAGGTCCCTGTTAGCTGCATTTCCAGCTTGCAGAATCTGTTGGAGCTGCCAAGCTCCCATTGCTCATGTGTCCACTTGTTTGCATTGCACAGCATCACGAATGGTAGCACAATGGTCATGCATGACCAAAGTCTACACTTGGTCAATGATCTCATCATTCTGGCTTGTTAAGTCCTACCAGGCCATGATTTGCTCTCCACAGATATGTGGCGAGCTTTAAAATGATTGTATGATTCCTTAATTTGTATGATACTCATGGCACCATTGCCTAAAACTTGTTGAATCTTCCAAATGATTTCTTTGGGTAACATCCAACTTTTGGAAAAATTTTCATGTAATTTCGTTGCTCAAGCCATTCCATTATTTCACAGTAAATGAAAATATGACAGGTTTTCACTACATACACTCACAGGCTGACTCCCAGCAAATGACACACTCTTTTACACATGAAGGTCCAATTCTCTATGTTGGAAGACATCTTCCAGGCTTCATTCACTTCTACAGGAAAAATTAATGTAGAAAACTTTGTTAACAGTCCTGGTATATACAAAAATTATGAGTTAAATATAACTTATTTAATAACAAAAATAAAAAATTGTGCTTCTGTTGTTTAGAAATATCACATTCTTGTACAAGGCTCTCATATTTTTCTAACAAATTTTGTGTACAAAGATCTTATAATTTCTCAACACATTCTTGTACAAGGTGCATTACTTGAACAAAGTGATCTGAAAAGTTTAACCAGAAACATTGTTCTTGAAAAAGTGGAGTTTTATTCGACTTTTAGAACCTACAAGATGATTTACCAAGAAGAAATATATTGAAACTGTGCCACAATATCCTTTTACTTTAATAGATCCACAAAAATGTTTGGAAAACTGACCTAAGCAATGTATAGAATAAGAACATAATTGACAGACACACAGAAACAGAGCTGTGGAGAAAATCGCACAATCTGCAGTTATCACAAGTAAAGGAGAATACATTTCACATTCAAGATAATCTTGGGGCTAACCGTAGTTATGTTTTTACAATTCAGTAGAGTAGTTGATGGCATGTGTTTTTATTGAGTATCTTTTAAACTGACACCCATGCAATTGTTGCCATTCACCTTTTTTATACAAATAAAATAATTTGGTTGTGAAGAGTGAAATGTCAAAATTAATGAAAGATCTTCATTTTCCAAAGCAGAAAAATAATAAACATAATTTCCAGTGTTACATCACTATCACAAAATTATAAGTAATTATACACATGGTTCCCTTGCCAAGGTGGAGAGGCTCACCCAGAAGATATATCTCAAAATACAATGTGGGTCCTGTGGAAAGTCTGATGCTAAATGGCAAAAATCATCAAACTTAGAGAGTCTACCCTATGTGCTGTCTTCAGCTTGAATGGGTGATAGTCACAAATGATTACTTTTTATATGTCCATCCATTAAACACTTGTGATGTTCCATTTCTTTACAGATATAGATGTCTTGCAGACATTTCACAAACGGTATTGTGCTCAAGTTAACTTCATGAATATTCATTAAAAGCAAATCAAGCATATCAAATATTTTTTAAATTTTGGTAGCAAAAATGATCTCATATAAGATTATTCACAAAAATCCTGAAAAATAACATTTCAAAAAACATCCCTTATGAAAATATGTGAGCTATCATACAAAATGGTTGGCATAATTACCATTATGACTAATAAGACTAACAAGTCTGGCTATGGAAACAGACTAACCAGTCTGGTTGTGGAAACAGACTAACAAGTCCGGCTATGGAAACAGACTAACCAGCCTGGTTGTGGAAACAGACTAACAAGTCCGGCTATGGAAACAGACTAACCAGCCTGGTTGTGGAAACAGACTAACAAGTCCGGCTATGGAAACAGACTAACCAGCCTGGTTGTGGAAACAGACTAACAAGTCCGGCTATGGAAACAGACTAACCAGCCTGGTTGTGGAAACAGACTAACAAGTCCGGCTATGGAAACAGACTAACCAGCCTGGTTGTGGAAACAGACTAACCAGCCTGGTTGTGGAAACAGACTCACCAATCTGGTTGTGGAAACAGACTAACCAGTCTGGTTGTGGAAACAGACTAACCAGTCTGGTTGTGGAAACAGACTAACCAGTCTGGTTGTGGAAACAGACTAACCAGTCTGGTTGTGGAAACAGACTAACCAGTCTGGTTGTGGAAACAGACTAACCAGTCTGGTTGTGGAAACAGATTAACCAGTCTGGTTGTGGAAACAGACTCACCAATCTGGTTGTGGAAACAGACTAACCAGTCTGGTTGTGGAAACAGACTAATTGGCCATGTGAGAAGAGGACACAGGCAGGCATTTAAAAAAATGAGCTCAGATGTGGTGAACTGGCCGATCCAAAATATAGCATCTTGCTATGAATGACAGCACAATGCATGTACACCCCAGTTAATGTTTTTTTTAAAGACAAATGATGGAGAACACCGGCACACACAGTAGCAACAGAAAAGAGTTAAACTTGTGATATCTATTCAGGAAAAGCTCATTAATATATATGCTACTTACTGACCCAAAAAAATATATGTAATTCAAATATTGTACAGGAAGCAGCCTGTGTGCAGATCATCATCAAGATAGAAGGTATCTGCAAGGCACATCTGGGTGAATTAATGACAAGACTGGGAGAAGCTTGCAGATGATCATAGCACATCATCACATGGAGATGGTATTTAAAAAAGCAGCGAGATAACATTTCAGAAAGACATTAAGTCAAAGTTAGACGAGATAAGACACAGGAGAAAAGAAGCATGACCCTCAAACATAAAATTGCCTTCTTCATTCTGCAGTTGGACCGGCCATTCCAATATTAGGAAGATCAATCATGAGAAAAGCTGCTTGCCAATCTCAGACAGTTAATATTATAGAACAACATCTGCATGTTTCCAACCATCTGTGGAGACACAAAAGACACAGAGTATTTGCATGTGTGTGTGAAGTCAGTTTTGTGTCAGTCGCAGTTAAACTGACAATCAAATGTTTTTAGCAAAAAAAAATTATACATAGTCTCATATATTAACACAAAGACAAATGACACTCGGCGCTACAAGGAAAAAATGGTTGCTCATTTTAAAACATAAATATTATGACAATTGACATTTCATAGCATAGCAAAAATTTGACTGCACATTTTCACATGTAAATATTAAGTCAAATGTGAAAATTTGTACTACAAAAAAATTGTTTATGCTCTTTCACATTTGAACATTATAACAATATTTCACACCACATTAAACATTCCCATATTTAGACTTTGTACACGTTATAATAATATATACAGAGCACATCCCATATACAGATTATGCTCACATATACATGCATTATTCAATTAACAGTTAATGTAACTGTAGAGACCAAATCATATAAATTAATTACGTTGAATGCACGAAAGACATTTTATGTTAATCCATCTATGTACAAAGGCAATGTCTGTGTTTGATAATTAATACAAATCAATCAGGATAAAACAAAAATAGTTGTTGACATCTTAAATCAATATAAATAAGAGCACTAAAATACACTTAAATATTATTTCAGTTTTACTGTTTGCATTGGTTAAAGGCATACAAATATTGAGAGTTCTGAAATAGTTTATAATTGACTCTCAGTAAGCAAGATCAATGAAAAACTAAAGATTGTGAATTAGATGACTGTTACAGTAAGAAACATAATATCAACATGTGAAAAAACAAACACACATCACTCAATGATCAAGTGACACTTCACTCAGTTATCATTTGATATCACCAGAGACACAACACTCAGTTATCAAGTGATATCACCAGAGTCACTTACATCACTCAGTTATCAAGTGATATCACCAGAGTCACTTACATCACTTAGTTATCCTTTGATATCACCAGAGACGCAAAATTGTTCATTTTTTTGTAGAAAACTAGTTTATTAACACAACATTTGTTCAAAATTATAAATGTTTTGGTCACTTTGTGAACAATTGCTTTCATGAAAGTCAGTTTGGGACATATGAGACCCTTATAGCCAGAATTTACAAAGTTATAACTGTACTAAATCCAATGATCCAACTTTTGTATACACATTTGATGTATTCTGTATGGCAGAGACCACATTCAACATGTGTAACAAAGTTTGTATTAAATATAAACACAACAAAATTATGCAAGTCTTTTAATATATTGATTTTTGTTATTGAAACAACTATAGGTGAGAATGCAAGCTAAAGACTGCAACAATTGGGAAAAAACACTGAACATGTTTGAATAACAAACTGTAAGAATGAGATGGATAAGTGTACAATTAACTAATGTCTGGAACCATCAGAGTGCACACATCATCAGGTGTAAGTAATTGAACACTGAATTTTGCCAACCTGATAACCACGACATCTTTTAGGTATCAGTGAAAAGAGTAAAAAAGGAGAAGAAGATGTAGTTAATTAAAAATGTAATCTGAATATACATCCCAATACAGTCTATGAAGACAAGCCAGGATATGGCAAATATAAATGGGAATTATCACATTATCAGGGAGTCTTTGAGGATATCAACCGAAGGTGAGCAAGACCAGAATAGATTTAGCTACATTTAACCAAATTTGGATAAGACAACAGGCAAAATAAACTTGGATATCTTCTCAGTACAACACACAACCCAAACTTGGATATCTTCTCAGTACAACACACAACCCAAACTTGGATATCTTCTCGGTGCAACACACAACCCAGACTTGGATATCTTCTCAGTACAACACACAACCCAAACTTGGATATCTTCTCAGTACAACACACAACCCAAACTTGGATATCTTCTCAGTACAACACACAACCCAAACTTGGATATCTTCTCAGTACAACACACAACCCAAACTTGGATATCTTCTCAGTACAACACACAACCTAAACTTGGATATCTTCTCAGTACAACACACAACCCAAACTTGGATATCTTCTCAGTACAACACACAACCCAAACTTGGATATCTTCTCAGTACAACACACAACCTAAACTTGGATATCTTCTCAGTACAACACACAACCCAAACTTGGATATCTTCTCAGTACAACACACAACCCAAACTTGGATATCTTCTCAGTACAACACACAACCCAAACTTGGATATCTTCTCAGTACAACACACAACCTAAACTTGGATATCTTCTCAGTACAACACACAACCCAAACTTGGATATCTTCTCAGTACAACACACAACCCAAACTTGGATATCTTCTCAGTACAACACACAACCCAAACTTGGATATCTTCTCAGTACAACACACAACCCAAACTTGGATATCTTCTCAGTACAACACACAACCCAAACTTGGATATCTTCTCAGTACAACACACAACCCAAACTTGGATATCTTCTCAGTACAACACACAACCCAAACTTGGATATCTTCTCAGTACAACACACAACCCAAACTTGGATATCTTCTCAGTACAACACACAACCCAAACTTGGATATCTTCTCAGTACAACACACAACCCAAACTTGGATATCTTCTCAGTACAACACACAACCCAAACTTGGATATCTTCTCAGTACAACACACAACCCAAACTTGGATATCTTCTCAGTATAACACACAACCCAAACTTGGATATCTTCTCAGTACAACACACAACCCAAACTTGGATATCTTCTCAGTACAACACACAACCCAAACTTGGATATCTTCTCAGTACAACACACAACCCAAACTTAGATATCTTCTCAGTACAACACACAACCCAAACTTGAGGTATAAATGATTTGTGTGGTTTTAGTGCATTCGATGTCATTCTGAAAGTGGGAGAAAAATGTAGAAGAGAAACTTCAAAGCTCTTCCTTTCACACATTCCTGAGGAATGATTTTATTTTGGTGAAAGAAAATCATAAGCATGACCTCTACAATCAATATAAGATTCACACGATAACAGCGACACAATGGAGTTGGATATCCAGAAAAAAAAAAATCACAGCAACTAGATTCCGTAAGGAAGGTAAAAGAGAAGCATACATGGACAGGTGACAAATAATAATAAATGAATATTATTATGCAGAGAAACATCCAAGTCGATAGATTTTCAAGGGAAGAGGTATGTTTATAATACTCAGAAAAACCTTGGTTGGGGGCCTCGGTAGCCGAGTTGGGAAAACCACCCGACTGGACTACCGACGTTCGTACAACCCGTGTTTGATTCCCGCTGGGAGCAGTGTGAGTTGTACTCGTGGTTGGAAAAAAAAAAATACGCCCACGGTCGACCCAGCCGTTGGCAGAAATGGGTACCAGGGGTATTTATTTGAAATGGGCACCTGGGAAGGTGAGGAATGTTGCCTCGCATCATGAGTCTCGATGCTTGAGGCGACACTACACAGAAATTTCAGAACATTTCTGGATCGGTTCAAGTCTCGTACTTTACCTTTACTCAGAAAAAACCCCCACAAATAATCAACATAAAAAAGCAAAGATCAATAGACAGCCCAAAGCAGGGTCAAGGCCGTACTCCTTGATTTGTCATTTTGGCCATGTGTTTGTTTCTCATGGCAGGACGCTGGGTCAAGGAGTATGGATATGATTCTGATTTGCTCTGTCTATTATTGTTCTTTGTTTTTTTGTTGTTGTTTATTTATTATTTTTTTTCCCCTAGTGTTTTAAACATACCTTTTTCCCTGAAATGATTTGCATAACATGGACAATTTGGTGGGAAACAGCGAAAGCAAAGATGAACAATGTTTTGGCCAGACTAGTGGCACACAGAGCTAAGGATAGATACTGATTGATTAAAGTTCATGTATTTTGTTATTGCCCTGCATGATGATACAAGGAATGTCTTTTTCTCAAGTCCACACCAATGAACAGAACCCACTAACAATCATTGGTGATTTAAATTCTTCTACAAGGTTTAACAAGACACAAAATATTGGTTACTAATGTTTCTGTCCATCATCATTTTGATAACAGAAAATTGTTAATACAAACCAGAGGAGGGAGAGGAACACTGATCAAATAGAGACAGGTTGTTATTGCTATAATACAAACCAGAGGAGGGAGAGGAACGCTGATCGAATAGAGACAGGTTGTTATTGCTGAGTCAGCCAAAAGAGCTTCATACTGGCTCTGGTGAAATCAAGACATTTCAACAATCCCAGAATAATCTGATGCTCATACGATTAGGTGACTAATTTACACATCAACCACTCCTTACTCCCATGTAAGTCAACAGCATGATGACAGTTTAATCCTTGAATATCCAGGGTGTGGACGATAAGCGATAAGAAATTATGTCATCATCTGCAGGTAGCCAAACCTGATGTTTTCAATACTGACGTTCAAAGAAATTAAGTTCTCAGCCCGGCCTATCTTTATCTCCTATTATCCGTTTCTGATCCTCTCCATCGTGCTGAGTTATGCCATGATGAAAAGCAGCATGTATGTGAATGTATGTGAATGAACGTTTCAAATACAGGCCATTTTAGACTGCTGCCACCACGAAGAGGATACCAGTGCTGAGTTAAAGCTAAGACAAGTATACGACCAGGTATAGACCGTAGATTCGACCAGAAGTGTTGTGTAGAGTAAGTGTAATTAATTTGGTGCCGAGTATATTGTAAGCTTTAGAGTTCAATGCAGCAGGAGGTTGATACCTGGGAGTCATGACCCAGACTGGCCCACCTTTCTTAAAGTGTCAAGAAGCTAAAGGACTGAAACACTTGCTAAACTGGGAGTCCTCTTCTGATGATCAGAGTGCTTCCTGCTGCAAAGCTTTGTATAAGGATTTCCTATTATAGGTCCAGTATGAGATATATTTGATGATAATTAGATACAGTCTTTGGCACTCTAAAAGATAGGAGACCACTGTGTAGTAGATCTCTTAAATTTGCTTTAGTGTTTTGATCTCCCAACAGCTGAATGAAGAAAAATATTGTTAAAATAATCAAAGTATAAATATAATCACTGATGAGAGTTAACAAAAGTAGAAAACTAAAGAAACTACACCTCAGTAAAAAATGTAGAGTCAAATATCTGATAAAAGAAATATATGATTACTTTATTGTTATGGTCAGTCGAAGGCCCCAGTATCACTGAAAATGAACTAAAATCCATAATTGCTCAACCGCCCATGCCAGTGGAATCATCCAAATTAAAACTCATCCTCATTGAAGGATTCAAACAAAGAAAGGCAGATGCAGTCCCCATCATAGCAGCTACAGCACACGCCAAAAGACATAACATTATGATCACTTTAATTTACAGTAGAGTGCTTTATGACAAAGAAAAAGCTGGTAGTCTGGCCAGAGATATACCTGTGCTTGGAAAATAGATATGCTGAAGTATGGTGCCTTTAAATGTTCTGAATGGTTGTATGTTAGATATCAACATGGTTATCAATGTAGATGAAGTCACAAGACTGTAGTGAGTAAGAAAAAACATCAAACAGGTAAGAGTGATAATCTAAAAAGAGTGAGAAAGCTGTGAACATAACCATTGAGCCACTGGAACCATCATTTTGTGCACAACTGATGAGATCTATTGAAAGCAAGTGAGTAATTATGGGTTTGTCAAGAGCACTCTGAATGTCAACGTAACAAGCAACAAACCATATATTTATAAATTTGCAGGTACACTTTTAAATGTTTCAGAGTCCAGATTTGTTGCTAGTGGAGGCGGTAATTAAAAAGAGAAATTAAATTAGATCAAACAGGGCAAACCTTTTGTCTTTTGAATAAATAAAATTTTTATTTAGCTTTAGGTTACATTTTATGGAATGTTAATAGGTCATGTACATAGGCCATATTGTTTTTGCTTGTATAAATGTATACAGTTTTTAAGCTCATCTAAAGCAAGTACAAATATTGTAATATCATTGCTTAGAGATAGATAATCTAGTAATGTAGACACTTCATGTGAATATGCTGCAGTATCATCATCATCATCATCATCAGAAGGAATATTCAAGCTGCGAATGTTGCCAGAATTGCATCTATTTTTACAAAATTATTTCTGCTGAGCGGCAGATTAAAAGACTTTACATAAAATAATGTTATTATCCCATAAAATTATTATTCCATATGCTGTCCAATCTAATATCCATATACAGAAAATAACTCATTCACAAATGTATAGGATACAAAACGACTGAGTATAAAATGACTAAAATTATTACATATATTAAATAGCACATAATTCATACTCTAGTCTACAATTGCGGATAAATTTAATACACTTTGACATAATTGAAATTCTGTAACTATACAAGTTTGACATTGTATTTTAAAAACTAAAATGTATAGTCCTGAAGTTAACAAAAATTTGAATAGACTATATTAAATGTACATAAATATAAATGACATTAACATATTTATAAATTACACATTTTATGTTTAATTTTAAATAACTAAATTCTTTGTCTTCAAATTTAAATAACTTCAAATATTTCATCTTCAGTTTTAAATAACTTTAAATATATATATACATATATATATATATTTTTTTTTAATTCTAAAGATATAAGGACAGATTATTGGAATGTAAAGTGTTTATAAATAATCCTAGTTCATTCACTCAGGTACATACAAGAATAATGTTTAGAGAACTACAAACAGATATTGTCATCATTTGTTATGAACTAACTCCTTTTCTAATTATTGTGGTTCTAATCATTACCTACGCAGTTAATCAATAAATAGAAACATACATAAACTCTTGTGATTAAAATAAATCACGGCTATGTTTTATAGAACAAAACATAAAGTGGAGCATTCCTGCTAGAGCTTGCTCACATTACAGCAACAAAAACATTCATCATTTTAAAAAGAAAGTCTTAAACTTTCTTAAATTACTTCTTAAATTAGATTGATTTGCTTATGTGACAGCAAATTAAAAAGAAATCTTTAGCCATAGATTTATAAAATGTTGCTTCCAACATGATGCAACCATAAGGATGCAATATGCTTTACAGCAAAGCTTAGTGAGGTTATTTTTTGCTGTATTTATTTGTACAGAAAAACTACTTCTTTTTTCTTGTTCTTCTGCACTTGGTTTCCTACGTTCTGATGGATTTTTCAAGAAATTGAGCCTTGGTATTCAATTGACTGTTAGGAGTTTATTGTAGCTACCTTATGTTTGGGGTGCTTGATAGTCTAGAAGTACAACATCAGGAGCGGAAGGACCCAAGTTCAAAGCCCACCAGAAGCAGTGGTGATTTTTCAAAAACAGGAAAAAATGATCTTTTCATGACATTACTGTCCACTGATCTCGTGGATAGTGAGATTCGATGTCTTGCCCTTCCGGATAATGGCAATTAACAGGAAGTCCTGTGTGCACCAACACATGTTGAAGAACCTTTGGTAGTTAAAATCGAAAAGAGTAGGCCATAAATATGGCCACAGCCCTGGCAAAATTGTCAGCAGAAACTAAGCCACACCGTGGATCCCAGACTGTGCTACGGAGTTCGTGCACGTGGACCAGGATTCTCTCAAGGAGGATATCAGAGCACCAATAGATTAATTCCACGTGCAGTGATGATGACCCTAACAACAAACAATAGAGTTTTTTTTTTAAACAAATTTTTCTTGAGGGTCATATTTGGAGTCTTATCATCATTATCTTCATCTACCATACCCGTTGGCATAGGTGATCATGTTATTCCACAATTCTCTATGCACAGTGTATCATATCACTTCTGCTGTTGATCCTTTTCCTTGTCATGACACTAAACTATCTAGTATCTTTTCTCTCTGTTGTCTGCAATCTCTCTTTCCCTATATTTTGCCAGTTGTAACCAAGACTCCAAATTTCCTTTTCTCATGTGCCCGAAAAATGCCAATTCTTTCTTCCTGATGTTTTAGCTCCCGTTTTGTCTCATATCTTGTCATAATCAATAGACCAGTAATCTTTGGGAGCACCATGGCTACGACTTCACAATGTCTGTCCAAGCTTCACAATTAAGAGCTGTTGTCTGGGACATGATGAAGGTTAATTCTGCCCATTTTGTTGTATTTTTTAACAAGTAACATTCTTGTATAATGTGCTCTAATTTTATCATTTAACAAGTAACATTCTTGTATAATGTGCTCTAATTGTATTTTTTAACAAGTAACATTCTTGTATAATGTGCTCTAATTTTATCCTTTAACAAGTAACATTCTTGTATAATGTGCTCTAATTGTATTGTTTAACAAGAAACATTCTTGTAGAATGTACTCTAATTTTATCATTTAACAAGTAACATTCTTGTATAATGTGCTCTAATTGTATTGTTTAACAAGAAACATTCTTGTAGAATGTGCTCTAATTTTATCATTTAACAAGTAACATTCTTGTATAATGTGCTCTAATTGTATTGTTTAACAAGAAACATTCTTGTAGAATGTACTCTAATTTTATCATTTAACAAGTAACATTCTTGTATAATGTGCTCTAATTTTATCATTTAACAAGTAACATTCTTGTATAATGTGCTCTAATTTTATCATTTAACAAGTAATATTCTTGTATAATGTGCTCTAATTTTATCATTTAACAAGTAACGTAACATTCTTGTATAATGTGCTCTAATTTTATCATTTAACAAGTAACGTAACATTCTTGTATAATGTGCTCTAATTTTATTGTTTAACAAGTAACATTCTTGTATAATGTGCTCTAATTTTATCATTTAACAAGAAACATTCTTGTAGAATGTGCTCTAATTTCAGGGACTCAACATGTCTGTGGGGCTGGAGTTGCTTCCATTTTATAGAAATGTACATTCAATATCTTGTTCTAAGTCTGAATATTGTTGTCTGATGTCTTTAGTTCAAGTTTAGTAGGTGGCCTAGTGGATATTGGCTCTCTTGCTTGTCTCTATTAATTTTTGTATTTTTCTGTTATTATCACTTTAGCTCCTTTTAGATATATTATTTTAATCTTTTTTATTTTGCATACGCCAGCTTTGACCTCTGATGAAGACCCTAGAGACTAGGAATTGAATTTTGCATGTTTATCCGTTTTTCCCTGACAGCCATGTGCACAGGAGTCATCACCACACAGGCAGATAACTCCGTCGTTGGAGGTACTCATATTTTTTCCATCAATGAGTACTTGACATTTCAAGCCAGGTCTCGCTGCTGAGACCAGGGGTGGTTACTGCAGAGATAAATCATAAATAAAAATCCCAACTGGTGCAGCCGGGATTTGAACTCACAACCTCTCTGTCTCAAGGCTGGCATCTTGCCTCAAGACCAACCAGTCCCCCTAAAAAAAAACTGAAAAAGTTATTTTGATCTGAATTGTCCTTTTTTAGTGTTTTTCTTTGGTGGTTTATTGACACCCTAAAACCTATGCTGCAGCGTGCAGGGATTCACTGTAGTCTGTCTTGATTTATTTCAATATAGCTACCAAATAATACTCATGAAAGAAATAGTTAACACTCATTTTTTTTGTTTTTATATATAAAAGGACTTAAGGTCCATTACACCAAAACTTAAAAATATTGTAACCCACTATGTTCATACACACTGATAATCTTATTATCACTTTAATTAGTTTTATCCCAGAATCTAAATGTCTTTTTTTCTTTTATTTCTGTTACCTTGAAAAGTATTTGTTTTTTTTCCCCCATGCAAATGTGTGGGGAAAAGAAGGTGTGCTGCAGGCTACATTGCTACAATAAAAGGGAAGTTATGATTTGACAAATTTGGGAAAAAACTGTCTTAAAGCATTAACACATCCTGCAAATGTGGACATATTTTAATAAACAAAGTGTTACTGAAAGGGTCAGATGTAATGTAACAACAAAAACACTATTAACACATTTTATATACATAATCTACAAATGAGCTAAGAAATTTGATCTGTAGTATTACATGTCTTTATTTAAGCTAAAAAATGTCTGTATCATTTGAAACTATCTTGCTGAATGATTATGCAATAAAATCAGGCCACAATTGGAAAAACATACAATAGTATCTTCTGATGTATATAAAATGCATTATGTGATAGTGTGTATAAGTTCAGGAGTAGTAACATTGTTAAGTAATATTCATGAAGCTCAAATATGTATCACTATTCAATTATTAACCTCTTAGTCACAAGTAACTATATACAAAATAAGAAATATAGGCTGGAATAAATGAATATATTGTGGTTACTAATTCCAACTTCTATACACAGACTGATAAAATACAAAAGCAATTCTAAAATAAACTTTAAAATAATGCATGACATAATAAGCACATTTCTAGATTATAATCTTATGTTATTAACTACATGTTTTCTACACATTAAAATTTTCAACATGTTCAAATGTGGTTATCAAGGCAAATTGCTGCTGATGTTATATAAAAATTGTAGCTGTTAAACACGAAACAAACAAAAAACAATGTTATAAATTGGTCACTTCTTTTTACCACTGACTGATATATTTATAAAATTATTAAGAGTCACTGATCTATTATAATAATATAAGGTCAAAGCCAATGGAGTATAAAATAAACATGAAACTAAGCTATTAATGCAGTTTCATCACCAAATTCTACGCCCAAGCCATATATCAACTACTGATGCTCATATGCTATGTCAACAACTGATGCTCATATGCTATGTCGACAACTGATGCTCATATGCTATATCAACTACTGATGCTCATATGCTATATCAACTACTGATGCTCATATGCTATATCAACTACTGATGCTCATATGCTGTATCAACTTCTGATGCTCATATGCTGTATCAACTACTGATGCTCATATGCTATATCAACTACTGATGCTCATGTGCTATGTCAACAACTGATGCTCATATGCTATATCAACTACTGATGCTCATGTGCTATATCAACTACTGATGCTCATGTGCTATATCAACTACTGATGCTCATACGCTATGTCAACTACTGATTCTCATATGCTATGTCAACTACTGATTCTCATATGCTATGTCAACTAATGATGCTCATATGCTATATCAACTACTGATGCTCATATGCTTTGTCAACTACTGATGCTCATATGCTTTATCAACTACTGAGCCTCATATGGTATATCATCTACTGATGCACATATGCTATATCAACTACTGATCATCATATGCTATATCAACTATTGATCCTCATATGCTATATCAACTACAGATCCTCATATGCTATATCAACTACTGATGCTCATATGCTATGTCAACTACTGATCCTTATATGCTATATCAACTACTGATGCTCATATGCTATGTCAACTACTGATCCTTATATGCTATATCAACTACTGATCCTTATATGCTATATCAACTACTGATCCTTATATGCTATGTCAACTACTGATCCTCATATGCTATATCAACTACTGATCCTCATATGCTATATCAACTACTGATCCTCATATGCTATATCAACTACTGATCCTTATATGCTATATCAACTACTAATGCTCATTCATATGCTATATCAACTACTAATGCTCATATGCTATATCAATTAGAGAATTATATGATGGATGTTCACACACATTTTACATAATTATTTATTTTGTAAATCTCAAAAACAGGATTTTAAAGTTTTTTTGTTTGTTTTTCCATTGTCCTTCATCTGTTTTGCACCATTCACAGCAATTGTCATATTGTCCTACATTTGTTGCGCACCATTTACAGCAATTGTCACACTGTCCTGCATCATATTTTGCACCATTTACAGCAATTGTCACATTGTCCTACATCTTATTTTGCACCATTTACAGCAATTGTCACATTGTCCTACATCTTATTTTGCACCATTTACAGCAATTGTCACATTGTCCTACATCTTATTTTGCCCCATTTACAGCAATCGTCACACTGTCCTGATTATTATTTTGCACCATTTACAGCAATTGTTTTACGTCTTATTTTCCACCAATCACATCAATTGTCACATTGTCCTACATCTGTTGTGCAACAATCACATCAATTGTCACATTGTCCTGCATCTGTTGTGCAACAATCGCATCAATCGTCACATTGTTCTAAATTTTATTATAAAACATCTCCAAACAATTCTCCTTTTTTCCACAAATGAAGGATTAATACTTTTTTGTTGGCTCTCCAATTTTAGAAATCGGCAAGCTATTAAAATGAATCTTCTTTACCTTTCCTTCCTCATTTACCTGTCAGCATAAAGGAGCACTAAAATCATTACTGGGACATTTGTTAAAACCTGTAATCATCAAATGTACATATTTATTATTTACACGACCACATTAAATAAAGTTTCAATAAACTGTTCATCCTCTACATATGTACACTTGCTGCAAGTTGGTCCCAGCAAAAAAAGAACATTTGAAAAGCATAAAATAAATTTAGACTTTTTCCTCTTCTTCTCCCATATAGAAAGTAGTTTTCTTTGATTCTCCATTTAAGGCAGCTGTCTCTTCAGTTTCCCTATTTGAGTGTTTGTCTCGTCCGTTAGACTTTTCATGCCTCTTCTTGTTTCGGCTGTTAGAAAAATAAATAAGTAAAATTATTATTATCAAATGTCATCATTAAAACTTTCACGTGAAATATTTGAATTAAAACAAAAATATAAAAGAATGTAACCTATATTTACATGTCCACCACTCCTGACTCCCACTTATGTCAACAGTACATCGACAATCTAATCCATGAATATTTGAGGTCGGATGGTAAGATGTTACAATATCGATCATGCCTGTTTCACACCCAATGTTTGCAGTGCCGACAGTTCAATGGAGTTCCCATCGTGACATATCATTATCACATGTTACTAGCTACCGCCCTGCTCCATCGTGCCAGAGGACTCGATAAGAAGCAGCCATTAGAAGTACATAAGGATGTCTAGCTGAGTAGCTAGCCACTTTAGACTGTTGCCAACACAAGGAGGACATCAATGTGCTAGGTTAAACCTAAGACAGTCATGTGTGACTGAATATGGGCAGTGGATCTGATCAGAAGTGCTGCACAGAATAAATGTAGTTATTACATGCCGAAGTGAGCCTTCAGGTTCAATGCAGCAGGAAGCAGACTTCTGGGAGTCATGACCCAGGTGGGCCCACCTCCCCTAAAGTGCCAAGAAGCTAAAGAGCTGAAATACTTGCTTGACTGGGTCCCCTTCTGATGATCAGATAGCCTCCTGCTGCAAAGCTCTGCATAATGAGTTTACTATTACTATTAATAACAAACTATAATTTCAACAAGATTATAGAATAAATCAGAAGCTGGAGAAAAGAAGATAAACATAAACTGCAGAAAATGGAGACTGACCTGTGAAGAAGCCCATCTTCTGAATCAATTAGAACTTTAGAATCTCTTCGCAGCTGCAGCCATATTCCCGTCCTAGCCATTTCTTCACTGATGTTCACAGCAGTGTCTAGTGAGCCTCGTCTAAACAAAGACACAAGTTTTTATAATCCACACAAAGGCTTTCTACAGCTTATAACATATTTTATTCAAATTGAAATGAACCACACAGGATATTTTTATACATGGATGGCATTTATAAATGATTATTTAAAATAATAAATATTTATTATTTTGTGAAAATATTACAATAAAATAAGGTTTATTTTGTTATGTTACCCAGGGAACATAAACCAGGTTACTATAGCAGGGTCAATGACCACAAATTTATCAAGAATTTACATCACCTTCCA
Source organism: Megaustenia siamemsis (assembly GCA_032433765.1). Lineage (NCBI taxonomy): Eukaryota > Metazoa > Mollusca > Gastropoda > Stylommatophora > Ariophantidae > Megaustenia > Megaustenia siamemsis. The sequence goes on along the minus strand of JAVIAB010000156.1, from coordinate 83,513,272 downwards.
ATCTATGTTAAAACCAGCTAGTTAACAAGGTGAGGACCATGCTGATTCCCATATAGATGGGTCTGTTGAGATAGAAGACCTAGTGGTGCAGTGTCTCAAAAGTGGACAAACACCAGCTTCTCCAGAAGATTCTGGAAAATCAAGGAAATCCATTTCAGCTGCCATATCAGCTTCCTGGTCTAATGACACACACTGACACCATGGCATTAGACCAACCACCCAGTGATACCAACTTCCTGGTCTAATGACATACACTGACACCATGGCATTAGACCACCCAGTGATATCAGCTTCCTGGTCTAATGGCACACACTGACACCATGGCATTAGACCACCCAGTGATACCAACTTCTGGTCTAATGACACACACTGACAACATGGCATTAGACCAACCACCCAGTGATATCAACTTCTGGTCTAATGACATACACTGACACCATGGCATTAGACCACCCAGTGATACCAACTTCCTGGTCTAATGACACACACTGACTCCATGGCATTAGACCAACCACCCAGTGATATCAACTTCTGGTCTAAATGACATACACTGACACCATGGCATTAGACCACCCAGTGATACCAACTTCCTGGTCTAATGACACACACTGACTCCATGGCATTAGACCAACCACCCAGTGATATCAGCTTCCTGGTCTAATGACACACACTGACACCATGGCATTAGACCAACCACCCAGTGATATCAGCTTCATGGTCTGATGACCCACGCTGAATCCATGGCAATAGACAAAAACCCAGTGGTATCTGCTCACACTGAAACACCCACAAGTATTCATCTTCAGCCAATAATGTGAAAACAAAGTTTCTTCAGTCAATTCCACTAGAGGCAAAGGACAAGTAACAAGATATTTTTTATTGAAAGAGGGATCTCCTGAGCTATTCCTTAAATTACTGAGGGATGAATGTATTTATAAATATTTAATGAGGACAACACTTATCATCTCTTCTTATACCTTTCAGCTCCCTGTGGAGCATAGTTCTGCAACAAAAAAACACTTTTCAAGCTGTTCTGTTTCACCATCATCATCATGTACCATACAGGTTGGCGTAGGCGATCATGTCCTTCCACAATCTTTTATCGGCCAAGCATTGTATCAATTCTATTGTTGACTGTTTTCCATGCCATGACACCAAGCTATCCAGTATATTCTCTCTTTGTCATCCACGATCTCTCTTTCTCTGTATTTTTTCAGTTGTAACCAAGTATTCCAACTTTCCTCTTCTCATGATGTGCCCGAAAAATGTTGATTGATTCTTTCTGATGTTTTTAGGAGCTCCCTTTTGTGTTGGTCTCTTTAAGAATTTCCTCATTGGTCTTTTTAGCTGTCCAGGGAACTTTCAACATTCTTCTGAGAAATCCCATCTCTGTGGCATCTAATTGTCTTTTCATTTGTTTGTTTACTGTCCATGACTCGCTTCCATAGGTCAGAATTGGCTCTAAATAGCATCAATGAACTCTCTTTCTCACTTCTATTGACATAGATTTGTTGCATAAGTCATTTTTAATTTTCTGAAATGCTATTTTTGTCTGAGCTACTCTGCTTTTTATTTGTAATGTGCATCTTCAATCTGATGTTATTATTGTGCCCAAGTATTTGATACATTGCACTTGTTCAAGATTTGTCATGTTTATTTTCATGTTGCATGATGGTGATGATCTTTGATATAACCATTACTTATATTTTCTTACTATTCAGACTGAGACCTTTCTTGTTGCTTTCTTTTACTATTATGTCTGTTTTTTGCCATTCTATTTAGATCATTCCATGTCTTTTCCATCATTTTCATCTCTGCTTCCATCTGTCTTCTCCAAGAATATTTTGGACTTCCTCTTTGTCTCTTCCCATGGGGATTCCAAAAAAGGGGCCTGTCATGTAATACTCGCAGTTGGCTTCCACAGTGTGTGTCCTATCCAGCACCATTGTCTTCGCTGTATCTCTTTGTCCACTGGCATTTGAATGGTACTTTCCCATAATTCTATATTAGTGATTTTGTCCTGCCATTTCCATCCATTTATTCTGTGCAAGCATCAATTAATGAAGGTCCGTACCTTAGTGATTGTCATTTTTGTTGTTCTCAATGTTTCCCAACCATATAATAGGACTGATTTAACTCTTTCAGGACTATTATTTGACACATTGGTTTGATAAAGTGTTTGATAAAAAGTGTTTATTTCTAACCATTTGCCAAAAATTTGGCTCTGACAAGTGTAGCTGAATATTTGCTTCGTTTTCACTGATTTTTTTGTTTTTATTTCAACCAATACTTGATTTCTGGATGTAGCAGAGTTCTCACTAGAACTTCCTGTTGATATCTCAAGGTTTTGGAGTTTGAACGTTAGAAAATTGTTAATTTATATTCATTGTTTATTTTTCACATTTCTGTCACGTAATCCACGACCACTGCTGGTGCTTCTTGCAGTCGACCAAAATGACATAGTGCAGATCAAGTTAGATCTATGTTCAAAACGTTGTTATTGAGTGATTCAGAAATAAAGTATTCATAGTATTTAGACTCAGACAAATATTTTGTTGTTGTGATAATGGGGATAGTTGTAATATTAGTAATAGTTATGCTAAAAAACCAAGACGATCTGCCTTAGATTTAGCTGGTGGATGCTTCTATTCCAGCACTATCAGTGTCCCAGAGGAATCGAGTGGTAGTGATTCTGATAATGAAACTGGTACTTTATAGGGCATATGGATGATAGTAACACTTCTAACCATAGAAAAAGGTAAGTGAATTACAACATTTTGAATTAAAAATTATCTACCTTGAAAATGTTATATTTTAAAAATATATTTATTCCTTCAAATAATCACATATCATAATTATATTGCTGTTTTCATTTTCTGTATTCATTTCCCTTTCCAGTGATGTATAAAACATGCCACATTTATCTAAATTATTGTGTGAAGTAGTCAAATGAAAAAGGTATGTGGTGAAATTTTCTGAAACAGGAAAATTAATCTGGTCCAAACCTAAAACTAATGTGTTTCCTGTTCTGGTCATGAAAGAGTTAACATTGGAGTTGACATTTTTATTTTTGACCTAATTTCTCTGGATTTCCATGTTTCCTAGTGCAATGAAGGCTCCTCTCTAATTTCTCTGGATTTCCATGTTTCCTAGTGCAATGAAGGCTCCTCTCTAATTTCTCTGGATTTCCATGTTTCCTAGTGCAATGAAGGCTCCTCTCTAATTTCTCTGGATTTCCATGTTTCCTAGTGCAATGAAGGCTCCTCTCTAATTTCTCTGGATTTCCATGTTTCCTAGTGCAATGAAGGCTCCTCTTGCTCTCTGTATCTTTATCTTGGTATCATTCTTTGTTCCTCCTTTGTCTACTTATTATCTCTAGCTTCACATAATGATACATAACTACTCTTTCTCACATTAGTTAATGTAGTGTATCTATTCTTTCTAAACTTAATTAATAAAGCCAATACCTATTATTATTCTTGTTATATATTTTGCCACCACCCATTTTTATATCCATTAACTTGTCATAGTTCTCACTGAGCAAAGCTTCATCCTGCCAGGGAGAAAGAGAGCATTTAATCAAATATGAAAGTCTATGGTAGCAAATAATACAGTGAAGTTAATAACAAGAGACAAAAGTTATTACAAATAGTCACAACACAAGTAACAAACAATTCCTAACAAATTTCATAGTTGCAAGACTAAAGTGCAGGAAGATGGAAAATGGAAGACTTCTGTGTATGTCAGTTGACAGCAACTGCAAATTAGAAAAGTTGATCAAATTGCACTCAGGGCAATCCCAAGAGTGATCAGTATCTTTAGCAGATGATGAAGAATGTTCATGATAATTGTTTAATTAGCTTTGGTCAAACACAACTCTCTGGCTAAACACAACTCTCTGGTTAAACACAACTCTCTGGTTAAACACAACTCTTTTGATTAAACACAACTCTCTTGATTAAACACAACTCTCTGGTTAAACACATCATTTTGGTTAAATACACCTCTCTGGTTAAACACAACTCTCTTGATTAAACACAACTCTCTAGTTAAACACAACTCTCTCTCTCTCTCTCTGGTTAAACACACCATTTTGGTTAAATACACCTCTCTGGTTAAACACAACTCTCTTGATTAAACACACCTTTTTGGTTAAACACACCTTTTTGGTTAAACACGCTTTTTTGATTAAATACACCTCTCTGGTTAAACACACCTCTGATTAACTCTTAGTACGGAAGGTTTTTATCAATGCAGTGGAAAAGATTTCAGAGACAAAATTTTTGGTTGTTTTTAAATATCAATCTACATGTTTATCTAACACATAACATATTATATATGGATTTTTAGATAATTGAACAAGGAATTAGATTTTACCAATACCAAGATGATACAAGACTTGTAAAAAGAGTATGGTCTGATGACAGTTTACACAAATCAAATTGACAGTGACACACTCTGCAGCTAAATGTATGCAACCGCAATTGGCATGATGTACAGTGCATCAAAACGTACGGAAAGAGCTAAACACACCTCTTTGGTTAAACACACCTCTTGATTGCTTCCTCAACAACATTTTAGTTTCTTTGGATCCTGCATTCAGCTGAAACCATGTGTTCTGAAGTTTTGAAGCATTTATACACTCTAGTCTCAGTCATCAATTTCAAACTTTCTTAAGCATTTTCAAATATGTTGTGTTAATGGGATGACGTGAACATGTTGACAACTGATTCAGATCTCCAGACTTTATATTTTGTTCACTACTTTTCAACAATCACCACTCCCATTTACTCAGTCTGTTTGTATCATTCAAATAAATAAAATCGTAAAAAAAAAATATTTAAAAAGCTAACTATTGCTTCCATATTTATACCGCATTGCATCAACAAGTTTAATAACATTGTCAAATTAAACAAACAATATACCAACCTCCTCTTCATCATCTTCTAGCTGAGCCTTCTTTTCATCTTCCTTAGCTTTCTTTGCAGCCTCAGGCATCAGATCATCCAACCATTTGAGCTCTCTCTGGGTGAAGATGTAGTCCATGGCTTTGCGAACAAAACAGGTCCCAAGAACCTAAGAAAGTTTTAACATGAATGTTAATATTACGTAGCTACCATATTTTCTCATAAAAAGCAGTTTTGTACGGGCAAGCAATATGAAGATAAAACATGCTGTATGTATATTATATAATTGATAACCTAAACTTCATTTCTTTCAGAAAAGACTTTTGACAATTCAAATATAGAAATGATATAAAAGAACCAGAGACATACATAAAACTGTAGAAATCAGCGAGTTTCTATGTCATTTTAAAGTGCACATAATGTGAATGGTGATCATTAGTAAAGATTCACTGAAACTTTGATAAACATACATATTCCCTAATGATATAACATTTCCACAAAAGAACACGTCTGGAATCCTATTCTGATAACGTAAATCTCAAAGTAGTAAAGCTCCATCTCTATATATTTTAGGGTAAAATAGTAAAGCTCCATCTCTATATATTTTAGGGTAAAATAGTAAAGCTCCATCTCTATATATTTTAGGGTAAAATAGTAAAGCTCCATCTCTATATATTTTAGGGTAAAATAGTAAAGCTCTATATCTATATAATTTAGGGTAAAATAGTAAAGCTCTATATCTATATAATTTAGGGTAAAATAGTAAAGCTCCATCTCTATATAATTTAGGGTAAAATAGTAAAGCTCTATATCTATATAGAGTGTCTTGTTCTATATAGAGTGTTCTATATAGTTCTTGTTCTATATAGTTCTATATAGTGTTCTATATAGTTCTATATAGTTCTATATATATCTATATAGAGTGTCTTGTTCTATATAGAGTGTTCTATATAGTTCTTGTTCTATATAGTTCTTGTTCTATATAGTTCTTGTTCTATATAGTTCTATATAGAGTGTTCTATATAGTTCTATAGTTCTAGAGTGTTCTATATAGTTCTATATATATCTATATAGAGTATTCTATATAGTTCTATATATATATCTATATAGAGTGTCTTGTTCTATATAGAGTGTTCTATATAGTTCTTGTTCTATATAGTTCTTGTTCTATATAGAGTGTTCTATATAGTTCTATAGTTCTAGAGTGTTCTATATAGTTCTATAGTAAAGCTCTATATCTATATAGAGTGTCTTGTTCTATATAGTGTTCTATATAGTTCTTGTTCTATATAGTTCTTGTTCTATATAGTTCTATATAGTTCTTGTTCTATATAGTTCTATATAGAGTGTTCTATATAGTTCTATATAGAGTGTTCTATATAGTTCTATATAGAGTGTTCTATATAGTTCTATATAGAGTGTTCTATATAGCTCTTGTTCTATATAGTTCTATATAGAGTGTTCTGTATAGTTCTATTCTATATATATCTAAATAGAACAAGATCGTTTCAGAACGATCTTGTTCTATTTAGCGTTTCCAGTAAACTCTCAACATTCCTCAGTAAAATATCATATGTGCTTTTTAACCAAATAATTTTTTTTTTTGGGACTCAATGAAGATATCCCCGATGGAAGAATAAATTGTACTATTAGTCCCATAAATTATTCGCTTCCAGAGGTTTATGATGTAAACAAAGCAGTTTTGTCATTGCAAGTGAATAATGTCCACACCTATAATTGGTCAGGATTGGGTAGCAGCAGCAGTTTTACAGCGAACACAGAAAACATCACAGGATTGTGCTGTTCTGAAACAGCTATGCCATGCTACCCTAGAATTGCCTTTAATGGGATTACTGTGACCACAAACCACTCTCCATGCGTGTGCCACGTATTTAAACCCCTGAAAGAAATTCTGAATATAACAACATCATGTGCCGTCTGTGATATTAATGACCACAAACCAGGAGCCTCCTGTATGATTGATACAACTGTTGCACCAAGCACTTCATCAGCAGAGCCATATCTATGGAATGTTCATCTGACATTGTTCTTGAATGATGTCCAAGTTAATGAGACATCAGAATCGTGTGGCGGCAGCTACAAGAAGGGAGCGGAGAACATCATCAATTGTGTTTTTACTAACTACAGGTCATGTGGCTTCTGTTGGATTGGAAATGATAACTTACCACCACTGTGTGTCTATATGTTTGGCATTGGAGTCATCAATGATGGCCTAACATCATAAAGTGCTACGACGATCATCATTTTTGGGAGGACGTAAACTCCCATGGTATATGGTGGATAGGCAGCAGGAACCATTGAAGGCTATGCCTGAAAAGTGTTCCTTCTTGCAGTTTCCTCATATTTCAAGTCCGGCTTGTTGCAGGAGCTACTGAGTTAAGTGCTCTGTGCACACCGTGAGCTGTGTGTCTCATCCGTTTTGATCCTGCTTCGATATCCCGCTTGTTTACGATGAATGATGATATCGTATGATGGGGAACAGTTGGCTGTGTTCACTTTCTGCGCCGTTTCGCCTTATGTCTTTTGGCGTGTGCTGAGACTGCTACGATGGGGAATACAGTTACCTTTCTTTGTTTGGGAGATGAGTTAGTAATTCGGATGATTCCGCTGGCACGGGCGGTTGAGCAATTATGGATTTTAATTCGTTTGCTGTGAGACCGAGGCCTTCCATAGCCAATAACAATAACAATCTATATAATTTAGGACAAAATAGTAAAGCTCCATCTTTATATAATTTAAGGTAAAATAGTAAAACTCCATCTCTATATAATTTAGGGTAAAGTTGTAAAGCTCCATTTCTATATAATTTAGGGTAAAGTAGTAAAAAAATCTGTACTCACCATAATTGGGAAAATGATAGACAACTCTTTAATGGTTTTGATGACCCAGAGAACAGCAAGACAAATAACTTGAATGGCAGTAAAGATGTGAACTCGTTTGATGGGCACATGTCGCAAATAAGTGTAATCAGGTTGATATTTTGCTGGTTTCAAAATTAGTAGAAGTCTATCAATGAACTGAAAGCATAAATGAGAACAAGATTTTTAGATAAATATAATAATATCACACAAAAAAGTATGTTACAATCCTATAGATAAGACAAGGCAAACACGCTAATGGTTTGTTTTGTTGGCGGCTGGCTAGTCTAGAGGTGCGACGTCGGCCCCAGGACAGGAAGGACCTAATTCAAAGCCCACCAGAAGCGGTGGTGATTTTAAAAAAAAATAGGAAAAATTAATCTGTGGTTTCTTTATGATGTTATCCTCCTCTGATCTCTTGGGTAGTGAGATCCGATGTCTAGCCCTCTTGGATAACAGCAATAAACGGGAGGTCCTGTATGCATTCATGCACGTTAAAGAACCCTGGGCTATTAAAATTTAAAAAAGAGTAGGTCATAAATATGGCCACTGCATGGGCAAAACTGTCAGCAGAAACCTACTCACACTGTGGACTTGCTACGAAGTTCATACTCATGGGCCAGGATTCTCCAATGATTTTCTAGAAGGGGATATCTGAGCACCTATGGGTTTGCCCCATGTACAGTGATGATGATGCTAGCAACAACAATAATATTACACAATATTTTACAGCCCTGTGGATAAGACATGACAGAACAATCTAATGGTAAAACAAGACAAAACAAGCTAATGGTAAGATAAGACAGAACAATCTAATGGTAAAACAAGACAAAACAAGCTATTGGTAAGATAAGACAGAACAATCTAATGGTAAAACAAGACAAAACAAGCTAATGGTAAGATAAGACAGAACAATCTAATGGTAAAACAAGACAAAACAAGCTAATGGTAAGATAAGACAGAACAATCTAATGGTAAAACAAGACAAAACAAGCTAATGGTAAGATAAGACAGAACAATCTAATGGTAAAACAAGACAAAACAAGCTAATGGTAAGATAAGACAGAACAATCTAATGGTAAAACAAGACAAAACAAGCTAATGGTAAGACAAGACAGAACAATCTAATGGTAAAACAAGACAAAACAAGCTAATGGTAAGATAAGACAGAACAATCTAATGGTAAGACAAGAGAAAACAAGCTAATGGTAAGACAAGAGAAAACAAGCTAATGGTAAGATAAGAGAAAACAAGCTAATGGTAAAACAAGACAAAACAAGATAATGGTAAGACAAGAGAAAACAAGATAATGGTAAAACAAGACAAAACAAGTTAATGGTAAAACAAGACAAAACAAGCTAATGGTAAAACAAGACAAAACAAGCTAATGGTAAGACAAGACAAAACAAGCTAATGGTAAGACAAGAGAAAACAAGCTAATGGTAAAACAAGACAAAACAAGTTAATGGTAAAACAAGAGAAAACAAGATAATGGTAAAACAAGACAAAACAAGTTAATGGTAAGACAAGACAAAACAAGCTAATGGTAAGACAAGACAAAACAAGCTAATGGTAAAACAAGACAAAACAAGTTAATGGTAAGACAAGACAAAACAATCTAATGGTAAAACAAGACAAAACAGGCTAATGGTAAGACAAGACGAAACAAGTTAATGGTAAGACAAGAGAAAACAAGCTAATGGTAAAACAAGACAAAACAAGCTAATGGTAAAACAAGACAAAACAAGATAATGGTAAAACAAGACAAAACAAGTTAATGGTAAGACAAGACAAAACAAGCTAATGGTAAGATAAGACAGAAAAATCTAATGATAAAACAAGACAAAACAAGCTAATGGTAAGACAAGACAAAACAAACTAATGGTAAAACAAGACAAAACAAGCTTATGGTAAGACAAGAGAAAACAAGCTAATGGTAAAACAAGACAAAACAAGCTAATGGTAAAACAAGACAAAACAAGATAATGGTAAAACAAGACAAAACAAGTTAATGGTAAGACAAGACAAAACAAGCTAATGGTAAGATAAGACAGAAAAATCTAATGATAAAACAAGACAAAACAAGCTAATGGTAAGACAAGACAAAACAAACTAATGGTAAAACAAGACAAAACAAGCTTATGGTAAGACAAGAGAAAACAAGCTAATGGTAAAACAAGACAAAACAAGCTAATGGTAAAACAAGACAAAACAAGCTAATGGTAAGATAAGACAGAACAATCTAATGGTAAAACAAGACAAAACAAGATAATGGTAAGACAAGACAAAACAAGCTAATGGTAAAACAAGACAAAACAAACTAATGGTAAAACAAGACAAAACAAGATAATGGTAAGACAAGACAAAACAAACTAATGGTAAAACAAGACAAAACAAGCTAATGGTAAAACAAGACAAAACAAGATAATGGTAAAACAAGACAAAACAATCTAATGGTAAAACAAGACAAAACAAGATAATGGTAAGACAAGACAAAACAAACTAATGGTAAAACAAGACAGAACAATCTAATGGTAAAACAAGACAAAACAAGCTAATGTTAAGATAAGACAGAACAATCTAATGGTAAAACAAGACAAAACAAGCTAATGGTAAGATAAGACAGAACAATCTAATGGTAAAACAAGACAAAACAAGCTAATGGTAAGATAAGACAGAACAATCTAATGGTAAAACAAGACAAAACAAGCTAATGGTAAGATAAGACAGAACAATCTAATGGTAAAACAAGACAAAACAAGCTAATGGTAAGATAAGACAGAACAATCTAATGGTAAAATAAGACAAAACAAGCTAATGGTAAGATAAGACAGAACAATCTAATGGTAAAACAAGACAAAACAAGCTAATGGTAAGATAAGACAGAACAATCTAATGGTAAAACAAGAGAAAACAAGCTAATGGTAAGACAAGAGAAAACAAGCTAATGGTAAGATAAGAGAAAACAAGCTAATGGTAAAACAAGACAAAACAAGCTAATGGTAAAACAAGACAAAACAAGCTAATGGTAAGACAAGACAAAACAAGCTAATGGTAAGACAAGAGAAAACAAGCTAATGGTAAAACAAGACAAAACAAGCTAATGGTAAGACAAGAGAAAACAAGATAATGGTAAAACAAGACAAAACAAGCTAATGGTAAAACAAGACAAAACAAGCTAATGGTAAGACAAGACAAAACAAGCTAATGGTAAGACAAGAGAAAACAAGCTAATGGTAAAACAAGACAAAACAAGTTAATGGTAAAACAAGAGAAAACAAGATAATGGTAAAACAAGTTAATGGTAAGACAAGACAAAACAAGCTAATGGTAAAACAAGACAAAACAAGTTAATGGTAAGACAAGACAAAACAATCTAATGGTAAAACAAGACAAAACAAGCTAATGGTAAGACAAGACAAAACAAGTTAATGGTAAGACAAGAGAAAACAAGCTAATGGTAAAACAAGACAAAACAAGCTAATGGTAAAACAAGACAAAACAAGATAATGGTAAAACAAGACAAAACAAGTTAATGGTAAGACAAGAGAAAACAAGCTAATGGTAAGATAAAACAGAAAAATCTAATGATAAAACAAGACAAAACAAGCTAATGGTAAAACAAGACAAAACAAGCTAATGGTAAGACAAGACAAAACAAACTAATGGTAAAACAAGACAAAACAAGCTTATGGTAAGACAAGAGAAAACAAGCTAATGGTAAAACAAGACAAAACAATCTAATGGTAAAACAAGACAAAACAATCTAATGGTAAGACAAGACAAAACAAACTAATGGTAAAACAAGACAAAACAAACTAATGGTAAAACAAGACAAAACAAGATAATGGTAAGACAAGACAAAATAAACTAATGGTAAGACAAGACAAAACAAACTAATGGTAAGACAAGACAAAACAATCTAATGGTAAAACAAGACAAAACAAGCTAATGGTAAAACAAGACAAAACAAGCTAATGGTAAGACAAGACAAAACAAACTAATGGTAAAACAAGACAAAACAAGCTAATGGTAAGACAAGAGAAAACAAGCTAATGGTAAAACAAGACAAAACAATCTAATGGTAAAACAAGACAAAACAAGATAATGGTAAGACAAGACAAAACAAACTAATGGTAAAACAAGACAAAACAAACTAATGGTAAAACAAGACAAAACAAGATAATGGTAAGACAAGACAAAATAAACTAATGGTAAGACAAGACAAAACAAACTAATGGTAAGACAAACCAAAACAATCTAATGGTAAGACAAGACAAAACAAGCTAATGGTAAAACAAGACAAAACAAACTAATGGTAAAACAAGACAAAACAAGATAATGGTAAAACAAGATAAAATAAACTAATGGTAAAACAAGACAAAACAAACTAATGGTAAGACAAGACAAAACAAGCCTAATTTTTCTTTATGTTTTAGCCACCATTATTCACAAAGATGCTTCTAAAAAAATGGGCAGCAATCAACCAAATCCTATCATCATCTCTATACATGTTCCTGAGTAAAGCTGTAGTCAGTCACATTTGTTGAACATATGTTGAATATTCATCAGTTTTGAATATGTGGGATAGGTTCAGCACATTTTGGCCAATGTGTAAACTGAAAATGATAACAGTCAGCTGGAATAGGTTTTATGTATGTGATATTGATGTTCTCTCACCCATGTGGTTTGGAACATTTCTCTCACAATCATTTCCTATTCTGACTTATCTGATTTTAGATAAAGCTTGAAAGAGAAAAACAGAAATAAATTGTAAACCATTTATGAACAATGAAAATACTTCTTATACCATGGAATGAGTTCAAGGCTAGTGTAAAAATAAGAGAAATGACAAAGTATCCAGGAATATCAACTATAATCAAGAGAAGGTGGTCGTATATCGGCCATGTGATATGACACTAATTCAAATAAACATGAATAGCTTTACCTCAAAGATAACCAGCAGCTTAAATAATAATAAAACATCATGATTGAAATATCATTGAGAAATTGTGTTTTGAGGAATATCTTGGTGATAATATTTTGTGGGCAATGTCTTGGTGGGTCATGTTTTGAAAGGAATGTCTTTGTGGGACATGACTTGAAGAAATATCATAATGAAAAATCCTGCCAGAGAAACCTACCTGCATACCCTTGAGAACAGCAACACCTATGTATAGAAACACTCCTGTAGAGACCTAGCTGCATACCCCTGAGAACAGCAACACCCATGTATAGAAACACTCCTGTAGAGACCTACCTGCATACCCTTGAGAGCAGCAACACCCATGTATAGAAACACTCCTGTAGAGACCTACCTACATACCCTTGAGAGCAGCAACACCCATGTATAGAAACACTCCTGTAGAGACCTACCTGCATACCCTTGAGAGCAGCAATACCCATGTATAGAAACACTCCATACAGAACAGCCATTGGGATGAACTGGTTGTGAAAGAAAAGAAGATTTAAAAATGAGTCTCAACTTAAAATGCCAACATCTAATTGTAAGATTGCAAATAAGAGAAAATCACTTTCAAGTTGTCTTAAAGATGGAAGAATTATGCTTTCCCCACTAAATAATACAGGGAGAGCAAGGTGAATAACTGGTTCCTAGTAATTTTACCACATGATTTAGTTATTTGTGGGTTATCATCATTGCACTCTGAACATGTCCATAGGTGCTCAGATCCCCTCCTCAGCATGTCCTGCAGCAGTGTCTAGCGACTGATTACACCAGCTGTGTTGGTTGATAAGTCCTCATAAGTTACCACATGAAAACGTTTAGAACTGAATATTGTATTTGTTATTATACAACCTATTTATCTATTGATCTTTCATACCAAAGATGGAATACACGCAAGAAATTAGAATACACGCAAGAAATTAGAATACACGCAAGAAATTAGAATACAGGGAAGAAATTAGAATACAGGGAAGAAATTAGAATACAGGGAAGAAATTAGAATACAGGGAAGAAATTAGAATACAGGGAAGAAATTAGAATACAGGCAAGAAATTAGAATACAGGCAAGAAATTAGAATACAGGCAAGAAATTATAATACAGGCAAGAAATTAGAATACAGGCAAGAAATTAGAATACAGGCAAGAAATTAGGATACAGGCAAGAAATTAGAATACAGACAAGAAATTAGGATACAGGCAAGAAATTAGAATACAGACAAGAAATTAGAATACAGGCAAGAAATTAGAGTACAGGGAAGATTCTCCATGTCAAACAAGCTTTGATATTAAGCTTCAGAGGTGGCACAGGACCTGCATTGCAGCTCGCCATAGTACCCTGTTCTAGGTCAGCCTCCCAACCTTGTCAAGGGAGTTATTGCTCACTGTTTTGCCTCTCACCTCAGTGTTCTTAGTATTTTATTTAAGTTGACCTCTTTATTTTTAACCTGTTGTTTCCTATTTTGGGACTTGATTTGCGATTCTCTTGTTATCTCTTCTCACTGCTTGGCCAAAATATGCCTATCTTTTATTTATTATTATTATACTCATAGATTGGGTGTCCGGTTAGCGCAATCGATAGGCGGTTGGCTTACCACGGCAACAGCCGGGGTTCGTTCCCTGGCGAGGACACCTGGGTTTTACTAATTCCCTAAAAATTAGTGGGAGCCGCGATAGCTCAGTGGTTAGTGAACTGGGCTACTACGGACAAGGGGTAGGGTTCGATCCCAACCGACGGCTCCGGGTTCACCCAGCCTTAAATGGGTACCGGATTTTTTCTGGGAAAGTAAAGCAGCACGGGCGTAATACCGACCACATTACCCCAAAAATCATGTGCTGAAGGTCTGTAAAATATAGGGTCACTAACACCATATTTCCCTATACGCCACTTGGCGTGACGGGGGGTACTTTACTTTTTTTACTATACTCATAGATTACAGTCTTATATAAATAATCATAATATAAATAATCTAAGGTATGCTGATGATACAGTCTTAATCGCTAAGAGTGAAAATGAGTTACAAGAAATGTTGGACATTATAGTGAAAGAAAGCAAAAATAAAGACTCAGCCTCAATAGCAAAAAGACAGAAGTAATGGTAATAACAAAGAAAAAGACATCACCTCAGTGCAAAATAAAGACAAGTGGAACAATATTAAAACAGGTAAATGAATTTAAATATTTGGGAACTTTGTTAACCTCAGACGGAAGATGTACAAAAGAGGTGAGATACAGAATGGCTCAGGCAAAAGCAGCTTTCCAAAAAATAAGGAAGATACTATGCAATCCATTGTTGACAATAGAAACAAGAAAAAGAGTTCTTAAATGTTATGTAGAGCCAGTCTTAACATATGGATGTGAATCATGGACAATAGGACAACAGACAAGAAAATTACTGGAGTCTGTAGAAATGTGGTTTTACAGAAGAATGTTGAGAATACCATGGACAGCTAAGAAGAGTAATGAAGATGTTCTGAAAGAGGCCAACGCACAAAGAGAGCTAATTTCCAATATTAGGAAGAAACAATCAACTTTTTTTTGGCCATGTAATGAGAAGGGAACAGTTGGAATATATTGTAACAACTGGAAAAATTGAGGGACGAAGAGATGAAGGAAGCAAAGAGAAAAGATACCAGACAGCTTAAGAGAATGGCTTGGCAGAAGGTCAACAACAGAAATGATAAATAACTGTCGTTATCTAAAGTTGTGGAGAGATATGATCACCTACGCCAGCAGACCCGGTACTTGATGATGATACTTATAGATGTTATTATTAGATACATAGTCATTTCTGCTCTAGTCTTGAATTCATTCTATTGTATACCAGAGGAACTGTTTTTTTTTCAAATGCTTCTCATTTACTTTCTTTTTTTTTTTAGTTGTTTTCCGGCTCTCATAAGTAAAGGTAGATAATGCATTTGAAAATCTTGAGCTTTGTTTTTGTACCTAGTAGTTTATTTCCATATTTGATCAAAGTTATGCTTTGCTATTGTGATTCCAATTTCTTTCTTTATGTCTCCTACTTAATCTATGCAGCTTCCAAAATATACAAAGTGGTCTACTTCTTCCACTGTATTTCCTTCCAGGTATATTTTTGCTTCTGGACGAATTTCATTTTTCATCATACTCATATTTTATTCATTGATCTCAAATCCTGTTTTTCTAGCCATTAATGATAGGACATTATCTTGGAGCTTGATTACATTGTCACTCACAAGAACTATGTCATCTTCTAAAGCAAGGTCCTCCATTTGAGACCCAAGCATTCATTAGCTTGATCACATTGTCACTCACAAGAACTATTTCATCTTCTAAAGCAAGGTCCTCCATTTGAGACCCAAGCATTCATTCAATAGTTTCGTTACCTGTGCTGCATTTCTGCATTATGAAGTTGATGACAATTTCAAATAACAAGGGAGATCAAAATGATATCTTTGTTTCACTCTGGTATCAATCTGGAACATTCACTCAATCCTGTTTCTATGCAAACTGTACAAGAGAAGCTGTCATACAGATCCTTGATGATGTTGATCATCTTTGGTGGTGTGTTGTCTCAGGATATTCCACAAGTGTCTCTATAAATGCTGTTGAAAGCCTTTTAAGTCCATAAAGTTTAGAAGAATTAGTTTTTTGCTTTTCATTATGTTCTTCTAATGTAACTCTTAGGGTGAAAGTATGATCACAGCAGATACTTTCTTCTCTGAATCCTGCTTGTTCTTCACAAATAAGCAAAAAATATCTCATGATTGATATATCTCATATACATGATTGTGTCATGATGATCTTATAGAATACTATAGAAGCAGCTGATATTAGACTTCCGGTCAATATGGTGGATAGGCGACAAAGACCATTCAGGCTCACGTGAATAGTATTTCTTGTTGCAGTTTCCTCATATTCGAAGTTTGGGGTGCTGACAGAGCTACTGCGTTTAGTGCTCTGTGCACACCGTGAGCTGTGTATTTCATCCGAATCATGTTTCAATGTTCCGATTGCCTACGATGAATGATATCATACAACGAAGGACAGTTCAGTTGCATTCACTTTCAGTGCTGTTTGGCCTTATGCCTTTTGGCATGTGCTTTTAACTGCTATGATGGGGACAGTAGCTGCCTTTGTTTGTTTGGAATTTTCGATGAGATGAGCTTTAATTCGGATGATTCCGCTGACATATGCGGTGATACTGGGGTGTTCGACCAACCATAACCATAGAAGTCCAGTTGTTACAATCGTTGAGATTGCCCTTCTCCAGAAAAATAATGGAGATACCCTTTATTTTCCACTTTGTAGGAGATTTGTATAGAATACTTGAGTACATAATAACATCACTGTAGATAGAAGATTGTGGAAGGACATGATCGCCTATTCCAACCGGTATGGCACATGATGATGATGAGGAAATTTTTTTGCTTTTCATATTGTATTGCACGTTTTCTGCAGGCATTTTAAGCCATGGCAATCAATTAATTTTTAGCATCTCTTATGTTATATCATCTTCACCTACTGACTTGTTCTCCATGAGCCTTCAAGCCATCTCTACCTCATTCAAGTCGTATAATTTATATCTAATTGTGAGACTGAAGTTGTAAAACCTTTCCAAGATCTATCTAAATATTCATTACAGCTGTCTTTGTCTCTCATGTCTGTCTTTGTCTCTTGTCTCTCATGTCTGTCTTTGTCTCTTATGTCTGTCTTTGTCTCTTGCCTCTAATGGCTGTCTTTGTCTCTTGTCTCTCATGGCTATCTATGTCTCTTGTCTTTCACAGCTGCCTTATCTCTTGCCTCTCATGGCTGTCTTTGTCTCTTGTCTCTCACAGCTGTCTTTGTTTCTTGCCTCTCATGTCTGTCTTTGTCTCCTGTCTCGCATGGCTATCTTTGTCTCTTGCCTCTCATGTCTGTTTTTGTCTCTTGTCTCTCATGGCTATCTTTGTCTCTTGCCTCTCAAAGCTGTCTTTGTCTCTTGCCTCTAATGGATGTGTTTCCATCTACTGTCAAGTGTCCATGCTCTTCTCTTCATTTTATTCAGCCTAGTCTTTGATTCTGACAATGTCATTAGAACTGTTCCATGAAATTTCCACATTTCATCTAAGCTCATCTCATCTAGCTCACCAAGCACTACATAGTTACTGAGTTATTGGCCGGTCATCATCATCATTGCACTCTGAACATGTCCATAGGTGCTCAGATCCCCTCCTCAGCAATTCCCGCAGTGTCCAGCGACTGACGACTCCAGTTGTTGGTTGATAAGTCTTCTTACACGGCCACTAAGTTTCTCATTTCTGGCTGTGCCCATCTTAGCTCCCATTTCCATCATTCGAAGAAGTGACGTGGATCTGTGTTTGTCGAAGTCCTGTGCTCTTCCCACATCTCGGAGGACACTGATGATGTCTGCCTGATCCATTGGTTGCCCGTCCTCAACGACAGCACAGCTAGCCAACCTGTCCGCTCTCTCATTACTGAGTTCCAAGTTAAGGTCTCTATTCAAGTTTTCATCTTCCTGTTTGAGCCTACCTTCTGAGGCTGTGCTTTTTTGCGTTGACTTTTCAGTTTTAGTTTTATTTCTCCACTGTTAGTCTTTGAATTACCTCCTAACACACAGGTGATCAATCTTATTTTTGGTTCTGCCGTCATAAGACATGATAAGATAACTCATGTGTACCTATTAATTGATAAAAGAAGGATGACAAGAATGTAAAGGTGAGAAACTACTTTATGCTCGAAACACTCACCTGAAGCACAGTTGTAAACAGCACAGAAGCTCCACTCAATATCCCGACCAATAAAGCAGTCACTCGTTGCTCTCTGATGAAGTCAAAAGTTATAATGTATAATATAAAGAATTACAATCACTTACATTTATGTAAATATGAGCAAACAAAAATATTCCTCTACAATAAATCTTTGTTCAGAAAACTTAATATTCAAGAATGCAAGTATAGAACTTTTTGAATGAAAAGACATATTTGAAATCAAACATAAACATATAAAAAGTATGATAATTATGTATGCCTTTCATAACCAGAGTTAGCTTTCTTACCTCACACCCAAAAATGTAGGTCTCTCTCCTGGAGCTGTGCATTCTGACTCCTTCTTTAAGCTCATGATATGAGCAATGGCTGAAACAGTTGCAGCAACATACCAAGGGAGACCAAGCAGTGAGCAGATAGCAATGCATATGGCCACAACAAACATGTCCAGATGATATCCATTTCCTTTCTATAAATAAAAACAAATTATCACAAAATATATCATATACAGTATCACAAAATATTTTTAGTGTTTTCAATATTTCATTTGCAGAAGTGAATGTTGATTGTAATCATCACTCATAATTGATTATAGGAGATGTTCTCAAACAAGTGTTTGGAAATCACAATCTTATGGAAAAGCTTCAGTGGAAGACCAGCCATGGAACATATTATAATGAGAGAGAGAGGCTGGAGACCATGGTCATTATGGGGGAAGAGAAGACGACGAAGACCTAGATAGGAATTTCTTGATGGGTTATCCAGATGGTGTAATGAAGAGAATATGAGGAAGACCTACAGAGGAATATCTTGATGGGTTATACAGATGGTGTAATCAAAGAGAAGATGACAAAGACCTACAGAGGAATGTCTTGATGAGTTATACAGATGGTGTAATCAAGAGAAGATGATGAAGACCTACAGAGGAATATCTTGATGGGTTATACAGATGGTGTAATCAAGAGACGATGATGAAGACCTACAGAGGAATATCTTGATGGGTTATACAGATGGTGTAATCAAAGAGAAGATGAGGAAGACCTAGAAATGTCTTTGGCATGGCCTAGCACAGATAAATCCATCCACCACTCCATTATATACCTATAATACCACATGACATGGAACATTCCTTACCCTGACCTTCAATATGTAGAAATATTTTATTTTGCAACAAGTTTTCTTGCATAACAATGCTACTCTTCTAGTAATTGGCAATCTCAATTATGAAATAATAAAAATTAGGCAAAATACTTGCCAGTAGTAAGTCAAACATGATAACACATACCATAAGTCTGTTCTCCTTTCTGTTCACAATGACAGCTGTAATTTGCTGGTCCATGAATATCAGGATAACAGCCAAGAGAGCAGGCAGGACAGCAGCAAAGATCAACCAGAATGGGTTCTTGGGACTTATGGGATTTACAAACCAGCCACGATCATCTCTTGTTGGCTACATTCAATGGAAAATTTTATTAAAATATTTATGATACAGTACATATGTGGATGGTAACATTAAGTGTCATAATTTTTTTGTTGTGGTGAAAGTATAAAGATCACAAGAACAATGAAACACAAAGAGCAGAGAGAGAGGGAGCAATCAAATTCCAAATTTTCTCTTGGCTCATACAAGACACTTTCAAGTACAAAATAAACAATGTGTATGCTTAAAAATGGTGCTTACAGAGAAAAATATAACTGCAATGTCTGCAAAAAGATGTGACAGTAAAACTAAAGGTAGCAGCATATGTTAGATATAATTGCAATGTCTGTAAAAAGATGTGACAGTAAAACTAAAGGTAGCAGCATATGTTAGATATAACTGCAATGTCTGCAAAAAGATGTGACAGTAAAACTAAAGGCAGCAGCATATGTTAGATGTAATTGCAATGTATGTAAAAAGATGTGACAGTAAAACTAAAGGTAGCAGCATATGTTAGATATAATTGCAATGTCTGTAAAAAGATGTGACAGTAAAACTAAAGGTAGCAGCATATGTTAGATGTAATTGCAATGTCTGCAAAAAGATGTGACAGTAAAACTAAAGGCAGCAGCAAATGTTCATGTGGCTATGATGGTAAAACAGACACATATTTCTTTTTATTTGCAATGAATGAAGTTAGTGATGATGGTAATAATGTAATAAATTAATAGTGATGGTGCTAATAATGTAATAAGTTAGTGATGATGATGCTAATAATGTAATAAGTTAGTGATGATGGTGCTAATAATGTAATAAGTTAGTGATGATAACAAATTATGCAACATTTTAACTTTTGCGAACTGAAAACACACCAAAAAAATCATGAAATATTTTAATTTCAAGAACTATAAATGTAATGAGTAAAGAAAATCATTTCAACACTGGAACTAAGCAGGTAAGAAATAGGCTAAAAATAAATGCAAGTTTTCAAACTGACCTGAAACTTTGTAGGGACCTGCAGCTTAGGTGTGGAGACACCAATGAAGTAATCTGCCAGCACCATAGCAATGATGGCAATCAACACAGAGAAGTCACTCAGTGTTTGACGTACCTGAAAGTAATGAGTCATCTCTTGAAATAGCTACCTAAGACTTTAAGGAAAAGCAGGCTACTGAAAAATACAGATCTGGTTCATTTTTTGTTCTTATTTTATTTAATATAATAACATATGTACTTTTATTTTCTATATTTATGTTTCAAGAAAATGCTACTAAGGTTTTTGATAGGGTATGGCGAGAGGATTTAAAGAACAAGCTTTTTAGACTTGGCATCCAGGGTCGTTTATTCAATTGGGTCTCTCAATACCTTCAGGATAGAACGGCCAGAGTACAAGTTCAAGGTCAACTAAGTAAGAAGGTCTTTATCGAACAAGGTGTCCCACAAGGCGGAGTCTTGTCCCCAACACTCTTTTTAATTTTCATAAATGACATTGTAATGGACATTCCACCCAGAATACACTCAGCAATAAACACAGATGATCTGGCGTTATGGGCTCGCGAGGAAAGTATGTCAGTGGCTGAACCCAGGATGCAAGATGCCCTAAGTGAACTTGAAAAATGGATGAACACCTGGTTCTTACCAATCAACAAAAAAAAAAACTACATATACAATTTTCAGCCTATCAAGAAACACACTCTCTGCAAAATTGAAGATAAAAGACCATACACTCCCTATTGACCAAAACCCAACATATCTTGGCGTCACCATGAATTGCAGAAAGACTTGGAAAAATCAGATAGAGCAAGGAAAAAAGTCAGAAAATGAACAAATATTATGAAGAAATTGGCAGGAATGGACTGGGGGGCAGTCAGCAATATTTTGAAAAGACTATACGTAGGAAAAGTCAGACCAGTTCTAGAGTATGGAGTAAGATACTGGGATATGGCTACAAAATCACACCTTAGCAAAATTAACAGAACACAGAACCAAGCTGCCCATATCATCACTGGTGCTATGAAATCTACACCTATCAAGACTCTAGAAACAGTAACAGGTTTACAACCCTTAGATGACAGACGGGTTACTAAAGTATTGCAACAAGCGGAGAAATATAGAAGGCTCCTTAGTCACCCCATGCACCAAAGA
The DNA here is from genome assembly GCA_032433765.1 of Megaustenia siamemsis. Lineage (NCBI taxonomy): Eukaryota > Metazoa > Mollusca > Gastropoda > Stylommatophora > Ariophantidae > Megaustenia > Megaustenia siamemsis. The sequence goes on along the minus strand of JAVIAB010000156.1, from coordinate 83,491,211 downwards.
ATAACTGGTTCCGGAATTGTACGACTAAAGAGGAGCAACTTCGCTGCAATTGCCAATGAACTAATTACTGGAGACCCAGTACTTTCCCAAACAATATCAAAACCCTTGGGCCCATCTGATATGTTTCCTCATGGAAAACATAAATTGAGAACAACCCTGGACCAACTGTGCAATTAACTTCCAGAGAGTAGTCATTCAGTGGATACCATCACACTGTAATATACACGGGAACGAACACGCACACAAATTAGCTAAAGAGGGAGGGAGATTACCACAAAAAAAAACCAACCGCTCAGTTATGATGAAGCCAAATCCATCCTCAAAGGTCAGTACCATGAGAAATGGAAATGAGAACACCCAAAGCATAACGAGAGTGACGGATACCACCAACTATCAAGGAGGGATCAAGTCATCATACTTTGCCTATGCACTGGCCACAATAGAATAAGAAATCACATGTTCACTAAATTCAAAATAGGTACAACCAGTCTATGCCACTGTACACTGGACAATATGACTACAAAACATGTTCTATATGATTGCCCCCAGTACACAGACCTGAGAAGAGCAATGTGGTCCACGCCCACCTCCCTGGAAGAAAAACTATATGGAGCAATCGATTCGCTTAAACTGACAGCTAACTTCATGAGAGAGTCTGGAATCCTACTCTGATTGAGTTTTGATTGCAGAGAGAGAGAGAGATATTGTAATAATTTATTTTAGTACAACTACAAAAGCATGTTTGCGTGCTTTTGTTAGAAAAATTAAAAATTTTTACATCGTAGCAATACATGGTTTCAGTACATAAAATACCACAAATGTATTTAACCCTGCACACTAGAGAGCAATTTCTAGCCAAAATACTGGTGATCTCTAACAAATTTTATCCAAAATCTGATTGGCTCCAAAAATAAACCACAGAGAATCACCTATGATGTAATATTTTGAGGTGCAGTGCCATGTTGGGGATGCCCTACAATCAATTCAGCCGACTGGCCAAATGTATAATATGGACTTGCATCACCTATAGTCCATGACACTTTGTGAAATGTTTCACATCAACAAGTATGCTAAATAATGTTGTGTATGCTTACATGTAACAATAGCGAGAAAGTTACAGAGAAAACATTGTCTAATTTACTCTTATTGCATTTCTATCTTTCAGTCAAAATCAGGAAGGAACATTTCATTTTTCCAGCTCTCACAAACATAAGTAAGGGCAGATAACACATTTGATTTGAAAATCCAGAGCTTTGTTTTTGTGCTTAGTAATTTAGATTTACATATTTGATCAAGGTCTCTGATCAAGGTTATTGTATTACACCACCTTAAATATTCTCATTGGCTGGTTGATCAGTAATTGATTCAAGAATCTGTGAGGCACAAATTATTTGGTTAAATGAAGTAGCTTTTAGCGAATGTAAAGTTGTTTCTACATTTGATTCTTTTAGTCACCTGAACATCTCAGAATACTTAGATCTAGTACTCTTAGTAAGATTTTTCTTTACATTTTAACCCAAAGAGGTTAACTAACATGAGTAGTGTAATCTCATCTCAGATTTCATAACAGAATTATTAATTGACTGACACTTGTATTGTCATCTAACACTTCAGATTTCATCTTAAAATTGTCAGGTTGATAGACTGTATTGTCCTCAGACCTCATTAACTAAGTATATTCGTCTTGGCAAAATGTGAGCATTTTTGTCCTTATTGGGCTGACAATATGACAAATGTATTTATTTTGAAAGAAACAAAATTCTGGCCTTGTGAAAACACATTTAACACACTTCCCAGTAGCCTCTAAGTACACACCCCAGACAACTCAAGAAATTTGAAGAAAACATTTTAGATAGATGGTTGACTCAGAATTTATTTTGAATAATCTGTAAGCTGTTTTTTGTTTTTTTTGTGTTCGCCAGCTTTCACCTCTGGCAAAGTCCCTAGAGACTAGGAATTGAATTTTGCGTGTTAATCTGTTTTTCCCTGGCAGACGTTTGAACAGGAATCCCTCACCACACAGGCAGATAATTCCAATTTAGGAGATACTTTTATTTTTTCAGTCGATGAGTAATTGACATTTCAAGCTGGACCGCACTGCTGAGACCAGGGGTGGCTGCTGCAGAGAGAAATCACAAATACAAATCCCAACTGGTACAGCCAAGATTTGAACTCATAATCTCTCTGTCTCAAGACTGGCATCTTGTCTCAAAACCAACCAGTCCCCCTATATATATTTAACTTGTAATAAACAAAGACTTTTAAAATAAAACTAGGTACTTACAAAAGTTGGGAAGAAAGCGCTGGTTTTTGCATTAGAAAGTGCAGTTGCAATAACAAAAGTTCCCGAGAAGAGCAGCACTGACAAGAAGAAGGCATCTGGGACAAAATGAGGTGTGTTGCAGCCGACTGAGATGGGGTTTCCATGAAATATTGCACATTCATTAACAGGAATCCTGGTCCAGTTGACAAATGAGGACGTCAGCTCAGAAAGGTCCCATGTCTGGTTGTGGACTGATTGAGATGAAAGTAGGTCAAATGTTTAAAATAAAAACCAAAAACATATTTTTCATTTTGCGTTCACCTGACAAATACTCTGCTTTATCATTCACCCTCAGAGGGTGTAAAGGGAGTCATTTATTTTGTGCAGACGGCTGACTGTTGTTTCTGAATCCCTTCACCAGAAACATTTGACTTCATAACCATATTTTCCGATGTGCTTACTTTCTCAGTCATTGGTTGATTATAAGTGGTCATTTCATGAATGTGCCAAGTGAAAACCACTTGTCTAAGGGCCATGACTCATTTGAATATTGGTGACTGATCTCAAAGCACTAAGTATAAACACACATACATTTATATTGTCTACACTCATTCAACTACAGTCGAACCTGTCTAAGGCGACCATTCACGGGACTTTCAAAAACTGGTCCCATAGGACAGGTGGTCCTGCCTCACAGGTTTCACATAATAAATAGAGCGATAAAAAAAATGTTATCCTAATCACTATGAAAACTAACCTGCAAATCAGCGTAATCCATGAGTAGAACATAGTGCACATGTCGGTCTACAATAGCCACTGGTTGGACACTTTTCATAAAACACGATAGTTAAACACACAAAAATAAAACACACATACACAGATTCCACTTATACTGTACACGTATCACTTTTGACTTGAAAAAAAATCCAATATGATAGTCTGTTGTTTGACAGATGAAATAAACGATAAGTTCAATTTTTCTCTCAAGTCCATGATAACGTCTAGTATGTCAGATCTCCCGTTTGTTATTGAATAGGTGCGCTTTTGACACTGGCCATTTCCTATATTGTGTATAACACTTTTAAAATCCACAAAAATAATTCACTGAGATACTGTACATGTACGTGAATACACTCTAAGCGGGCAATGACTAATTCTTTAGTTAATTCCTGTAATTTATACGGGCCACGCAATGGTCTACTCTGGTCTAGACGGAACCGCGAAGTGATGTCACTTCACGAATCATAGATCTGTGTCTGCCATGTTTCTCACACCAGTATTGACTGATAAATGTAACACGTCCCACTGTAATCTGGGACTCACTAAATACGGGAAAACTTCGACACCTGTAGACACCTGTGTCGATCGTTTATGGCTCCCAGCGAGACGGAGAAGGACTGGCTGGTCAGTGTATCGTTATCTCGGATTACCCGCGTGTCGTAAACGGGATAAATAACATTGGCGGCGGTTAATTAGCCTGGTCTCTGGTCACGTCATACGGTGAGCGCCGTAATCAGTGTTAGCATATAGTAAAAAACTCGGGGAAATTGTAGACCCGGTCCTATAACCAGGGAAACGCTTTAAACAGGTGGTCCTAAGACCAGGTTCGACTGTATTGGTAACTGATCTCATTTCACTCATTGTAAACACACATATAATTATATTGTCTACACTCATTCAACTATTGGTAACTGATCTCATTTCACTCAGTATAAACACACATACAATTATATTGTCTACACTCATTCAACTATTGGTAACTGATCTCATTTCACTCAGTATAAACACACATATAATTATATTGTCTACACTCATTCAACTATTGGTAACTGATCTCATTTCACTCAGTATAAACACACATACAATTATATTGTCTACACTCATTCAACTATTGGTAACTGATCTCATTTCACTTATTGTAAACACACAGACACTTATGGCTTCCAATTGATGATGCACAAAGTTAGCAAGGCTGTTAGCTCACTGGCTATGTATGCTCACTGGCTATGTATGCTCATGTCCATCTTCTCAGTGTCCCCATCCTACTTGTTATTCCATATTTCCACAGTCTCATCATTATCATCATCAAGCACAGTGCCCCCTCCAATAAATGATCATAAAGAAATGTCAACACCATGTTCTTGTCAAGCTCTAATGTTACACTACAGGTGCTCTTGGAGCACTCCTGTCAGTTCTTTTACTGCTATGGACTCCTGGAGTGACAAAAACAGTAGATCCAGCAAACGTCTTCAAGATTTCTAAATGTCTTATCTCAAAGTGAAAAAGCCTGAATGAGAGTTAAGCACACTAATTGGTTACTTAAAAAAGGCTCTCAGAAAGCCAGATCACAGAGTGGCAGTCCCTGCAGACATCTCCATTCTCATGCTGGAAGTAGTTATCTATTGTCCTTGTTTATAATTTTTACCTTTCACTCTACCATACTATGCATCACTAAAGCACAGTTCAATGGATTTTTTTTTAAATTTCCTTTCTCAAACTGATTTCATTGATTGTTATTTTTTAATTTCCTTATATTAGTCAGTTTTAATAACCGAATAGCAAAGCAAGCTCTCATGTGTGAAACAACAGGTAAGAGCAAAAGAGGAAGATCCAGAGAGACACTGAGAAGAACATTGATGAGAGAGGCAAGAGCAGCAGGAATCGGCTCCCTCAATGAGATAGAGCTGCTTGCACAGAACAGAGACAAATGGCAAGATTTGATAAAATATCTTTAAAAGAATTGAAAACTGCTAGAACAAAAATTCAGATAAGAGAAGGAGTATCTTGGTCTATGTCCTATGGGCCGACTACGGCTTGAAAGGTTAATAGATAGATAGTCAGTTTTGAGAATGAGCATGGCTTCAGATAAATTTTGATAAGTGGAAACAAAATAATCCAGATTCTATATATTATTGTAATTTTGTAACTTCATCATATAAAAATTATATCTTATCTTATCCCATCCATCCACCCACCCATCCATGCACCCACCAACCCATCCACCCACCCATCCATCCACCCACCCATCCATCCACCCACCCATCCATCCACCCACCCATCCATGCACCCACCCATCAACCCATCCATCCACCCACCAACCCATCCACCCACCCATCCATCCATCCATCCATCCATCCATCCATCCATCCATCCATCCCCATCATCCTTTAGAGCTGAAAACAACAAAGGGAAGAAATTCTAGAATCTCCAATTCTGACAATCTTTGCTATTAAGTGTCAAACTTGTATGCAGGAAGCCTAATTAATCTTAGCATACATCCCAGTTCTAGTCCAGCTTCTTAGTCATTACAAATACAGACATGGGATATATAACTTTGCTTTTTTCTTAATAAAAAATAAATGTTTACTTTTGTTGAAAGTCTCATCTGGCTCACCTGTGTTATTACTGTCTAAATCATCATAGTTAATCAGATAAGAAAAATATTTGCTATTGTTTAAATTGGCAATGGAAGACACGTTAACTGATGATGTATTTGGTGGGAAACAGCCACATGTGTAGTTGAGAATGCTGTCAGGCTTGTTGTTGAATGGAGCTTCATCAAGTATCCCTGAAGACAAACAAACACTTTATTTATCCAGACAAAAGATTATCACACTAAGCTTAAAGGTGATAAGTATAAAGATTAATGAGCAGACATAAATTATGATGATGTATAATAATTGAAGACAGGACAGTTCTTCTTGCAATGAAACTGACCTTCAAGGTCCAGAACTACTATTCTCATTAATCCCTGTTTCCATATGTTCCTTATGAGAGGTATGCTACTGTCAAGATCATAAATCCAAACTTAAAGCAAATCTGTCAACTCTTTCATGGTGTGAGTGACAGAGCAATCGAGACAGCAGATTTACAAAATTTAAAATACCCTGAGCTTTGGGGTCATTAAAAAATATATCCTTCCACCACTGACCTCTTGGACTTTTTGAAACATGGACAGTAAGTTTTTGTACAATAACTGACATCTACAAAACCAGCATTTGCAGTCATGTATGTTATGTTAGGATTATCACCAGTTATGTTATGTTAGGATCATCACCAGTGATGTTATGTTAGGATCATCACCAGTTAAATTATGTTATGGTCATCATCACTTCGACTCTAGTTATGTTATGTTAGGATCATCATCACTTCCACTCTAGTTATGTTATGTTAGGATCATCACCAGTTATGTTATGTTAGGATCATCACCAGTTATGTTAGGGTATGGTCATCATCACTTCCACTCTAGTTATGTTATGTTAGGATCATCATCACTTCCACTCCAGTTATGTTATGTTAGGATCATCACCAGTTATGTTATGTTAGGGTCATCATCACTTCCACTCTAGTTATGTTATGTTAGGATCATCATCACTTCCACTCTAGTTAAGTTATGTTAGGATCATCATCACTTCCACTCCAGTTATGCTATAACCTAACTAGAGTGGAAGTGATGATGATCATAACATAACATAACTGGTGATGATCCTATCACTTCCACTCTAGTTAGGTTATGTTAGGATCATCACCAGTTATGTTATGATCATCATCACTTCCACTCCAGTTATGCTATGTTAGGATCATCATTACTTCCATTCCAGTTATGTTATGTTATGTTAGGATCCTCATCACTTCCACTCCAGTTATGTTATGTTATGATCATCATCACTTCCACTCCAGTTATGTTATGTTATGATCATCATCACTTCCACTCAAGATACACCCATCCATCTTCTAAAAATAATGAGAACTCCAAGGAGAACCTTGACCCACAAGAACTGCAAAGCACTGCCTGAGATCCAACATTAAATCTATATTAAATAGATCATTATAAAATGATATTATTGAAATGATTATAGTGGTAATTAATATATATGCTTCTCTTGGATTACTTTTCACCAAATGTGGAGATATAATTTGTCTGGTTTATATTTCTTAATCTTCTCTTTATTTTATCTTTGATTAAACCTAACAGAAATGGCCTGTTAAAGAGAATTCAATAAGTCCTCCTTATTTCTTTAATGAGCTTACCATTTTCCCCTTTCATGAAATATGTGTCAAAGTAAATTACGTGTTGTTAGTGATTTAGCAACCTTGCTTCTTATTATGATTTTGGGAGCCTCAATGTAAATCATTACCTACTTTCTGTTGCAACATGCTTGGTAGTTTTTCCATAAAAATTACTTTTAGTCCATATTAATCGCTCCAGCTGATTGTGCCATTCTTTTCTTTTCAGTATATTCATATCTTGTACAAATAATTTGCAATTGTACACATTATCTCATTTCTCTCTCTCTCTGCGATCAGGACTTAATCAGAGTAGGATTCCAGACTCTTACATGAAGTCAGCTGTCAGGTTAAGTGTGTTGATCGCCTCCACAGACAGAACATCACAATTAGAGTCTGCTAGATCCTCTCTGATTGAACACCCATTAAAACGTTGCACTGTGTTCTGCGCCAGTGGCCCAGTGCATCCGATTTCAGCCAGCATTTTATTCAGGTTTGCTTTCCTTTGCCTTTGATTGTCCCCAATCTTCCTGCAAGGCAGCAGAGGATCTTTTCTGTATGGGGATTCTGCCCTTAGATGGTCGGCCCTCCAGGTTTATGAGCACCATCTGCCCGAGTCACTAGAGGTGACTAACACAGACATGCACACACAAAGATATGAGATGTGACTAACACAGACATGCACACAGCGATACAAGGCATGACTAACACTGACACACAATATATATGACACAGGACTAACATAAACATGCACATAAAGATATGAGATATGACTGACATAGACATGCACACACAAAGATATGACACATGCCTAACATAGACATGCACACAAAGATATGAGATATGACTAACATAGACATGCACACACAAAGATATGAGATGTGACTAACATAGACATGCACACACAAAGATATGAGATGTGACTAACATAAACATGCACACAAAGATATGAGATATCACTAACCCAGACATGCACACATAAAGATATGAGACATGATTATTATGGACACACCCCAAGATATGACTAACATGGCACACACCAAGATATGAGTAACTTGGCCAGCGCGCACGCACGCACGCGTGCATGCACGCACGCGTGCACGCACGCACGCACACACACACACACACAAAAGCTATGATATGAGCCATGGCTAGCACAGAAACACATCAAGATATGAGCCATGACTTCACGGAAAAACACCAAGAAATGAACCATGTCTAGCACAGAAACACATTAAGGTATCCATATGCTTGGGTTTGTTGTAGTCGGCAGACTCTTCTTAATGTGGGAATCATCGACACACGAGACGCAAGCCCCAATTAACTGTTCACAGGTTTCGTTCAAACAGTTGTCCGGAGATTTGAGAGTGCAGTCTGACCCGTAAAACGTTCCCTTGCATGTACAGTTCCCGGTTGACTGTTCACAGGTGTTGTTGAAACAGTTGTCCGGACATTTGATAGTGCAGTCTGACCCGTAGTACGTTTCCTTGCATGTACAGTCTGCACTTTCTGGGTCACATATGATGTCACAGCCATCAGAACACGTCTGTTTGCACTGTAGCCCAAAATTACCATCGGGAAGTGTCATTACAGGTGTAGCCAGGATGTTTACATTGTAGGCATTTTCCTGATTTTTCCTCACATAAAGGACAGACACTGAGACAAGACCCGGAGCAGTCATGTCCATAGATCCCTTGTGATCAGTTGCCATGACACGTACCAATGACAACGTTGCAGCCTTTGCAACACCCACTACACACTGCACAAAACGACCAAGAATGCCCGTCCAGACAATAGGTGTCTGTAAATGTTTGCACCTCACACACCGTCAGTGCACTGTCGGCCTGCGAAATGGTCGGTGAGAACTCAATCTTAATGTGTGCCATTGTCGCTTGTGTGGTGACTACAATAGTGTTCACAGAAATATTTTGGTATGATATATCATTATACTGGAACACTACACCGCCACTGTCAGAGAAAGCCTTTAGAGTGGCATTCTTTACCCGAATCATAGTGCTAGCTCGATGATAGATTCGAATGGTGTGAGTCTTCTGGGGCGTGGCAAAGTTCAGATACCAGTAAACAGAATTGGTTCCACTTCTCAATTGTGTGTGTGTGCAGTCATTGTCATAGAGATTGGTCTTTGTTTTGCCATTAACTGCAGCCTCTGGTCCACATCCGTCTCCTGTATAACAAGCATTAAATGTGTCGGTCTGGTTTGTGTTCTATTTGAGCGCCACATTCCGACCCCCGCCAATGTAGATGAAGCAGATATTTGCAACTATCGCCCCTTCAATCCGTAACTTGTTGATCAGACCAGCCCCAGAGCAAAAGACATCAATCTCGTGCGAACTAACTACAAACCTTGATTCATTGTTACATGAGGCAGAACCATTTAGTTTTACCGTGAAACTGTCCAGATCTGTTAAGTCATTCACATAAATCCTAAACCAGGAGAACGGCAAAGATTGATTGAGAGTTGCCTCAACTGATGTAGAATCCGTGTCCGGATTACATGTGGTGTCGTTGTTATCAAACAGGAAAGTAGGTTCAGATTTTTGGGCGTATTTGTAAATGAGATCCAAGTACTGACACTGGGGTCCGAAATATTCGAGCTGACAACTGTCATTGTTTGGGCATGTCCCTGTAGTTTTGTCACAAACTGAGTCATTATAGCAGTGACATTGTAATGTACAATTTGCCCCAAACCAACCGTCTGTACAAGTTAGGTCATTAGCTTATAAGGTCACGAACGAAGTCCGCAGAATAAAGACTTGATCTACAGCGGAGGTTAACGAACTGTGTACAAACATTTATTATCTCATTTTTTAAATGTCAAATGAATAACATAAATTCAATTCCACGATAAAAAATATTCATTAAACCCCATTCAGTAATGAACTATCTTAATTCATTTTTGGGATATTTACACAAACCCAATGTTACAAAATATAATTCATTTTAATAATAGTAACAAAAGCCTTTCAACATTCACAAAACAAGAATAAAATAAATTTTTTTTTAAAAATGCTTCCAGAAACAAAAAAGAGCAGCTATAGATTTGATCATACCAAAAAGTTTCTTGATGGCCTCAGCAATAAATATGACAGCAATGAGACTGGCAAAGCTTTCTTCTGTGAATCTGGTGATGTATCGTACCAAGGCTGAAAGGTCGAAAGCTACTACAAGAAGCAACAAGAAAGCTGTCCATAGCCCAATCCATGCTCTGAAAGGAAGGAAGTCCAGTTCTTGCTCTCTGAAAGGCACAAAAATAAAATTAACATAGGCTGAAGTAATTTATCTCCCCTCTAGTCAAGCTGAAGTAATTTATCTCCTCTTTAGTCAAGCTGAAGTAATTTATCTCCTCTCTAGTCAAGCTGAAGTAATTTATGTCCTCTCTAGTCAAGCTGAAGTAATTTATCTCCTCTCTAGTCAAGCTGAAGTAATTTATGTCCCCTCTAGTCAAGCTGAAGTAATTTATGTCCTCTCTAGTCAAACTGAAGTCATTTATGTCCTCTCTAGTCAAGCTGAAGTAATTTATGTCCCCTCTAGTCAAGCTGAAGTAATTTATGTCCCCTCTAGTCAAGCTGAAGTAATTTATGTCCCCTCTAGACAAGCTGAAGTAATTTATGTCCCCTCTAGTCAAGCTGAAGTAATTTATGTCCCCTCTAGTCAAGTTGAAGTAATTTATGTCCCCTCTAGTCAAGCTGAAGTAATTTATTTCCCCTCTAGTCAAGCTGAAGTAATTTATGCCCCCTCTAGTCAAGCTGAAGTAATTTATGTCCCCTCTAGTCAAGCTGAAGTAATTTATCTCCCCTCTAGTCAAGCTGAAGTAATTTATCTCCCCTCTAGTCAAGCTGAAGTAATTTATGTCCCCTCTAGTCAGACTGGTGTAATTTATCTCCCCTCTAGTCAGACTGGTGTAATTTATCTCCCCTCTAGTTAGACTGATGTAATTTGTCTCCCCTCTAGTCAGACTGATGTAATTTATCTCCCCTCTAGTCAGACTGATGTAATTTATCTCCCCTCTAGTTAGACCGATGTAATTTATCTCCCCTCTAGTCAGACTGATGTAATTTATCTCCCCTCTAGTTAGACTGATGTAATTTATCTCCCCTCTAGTCAGACTGATGTAATTTATCTCCCCTCTAGTCAGACTGATGTAATTTATCTCCCCTCTAGTTAGACTGATGTAACTTATCTCCCCTCTAGTTAGACTGATGTAATTTATCTCCCCTCTAGTTAGACTGATGTAATTTATCTTCCCTCTAGTCAGACTGGTGTAATTTATCTCCCCTCTAGTCAGACTGGTGTAATTTATCTCCCTTCTAGTTAGATTGATGTAATTTATCTCCTCTCTAGTTAGACTGATGTAATTTATCTCCCCTCTAGTCAGACTGGTGTAATTTATCTCCCCTCTAGTTAGACTGATGTAATTTATCTCCCCTCTAGTTAGACTGATGTAATTTATCTCCCTTCTAGTCAGACTGATGTAATTTATCTCTCCTCTAGTTAGACTGATGTAATTTATCTCCCCTCTAGTCAGACTGGTGTAATTTATCTCCCCTCTAGTTAGACTGAAGTAATGTATCTCCCCTCTAGTCAGACGGGTGTAATTTATCTCCCCTCTAGTCAGACTGATGTAATTTATCTCCCCTCTAGTTAGACTGATGTAATTTATCTCCCCTCTAGTCAGACTGATGTAATTTATCTCCCCTCTAGTCAGACTGAAGTAATTTTTATCTCCCCTCTAGTCAAGCTGATGTAATTTATCTCCCTTCTAGTCAGACTGATGTAATTTATCTCCCCTCTAGTCAAACTGATGTAATTTATCTTCCTTCTAGTCAAACTGATGTCATTTATCTCCCTTCTAGTCAGACTGATGTAATTTATTTCCCCTCTAGTCAGAATGATGTAATTTATCTCCCTTCTAGTCAGACTGATGTAATTTATCTCCCTTCTAGTCAGACTGTTGTGTAATTTATTTCCCCTCTAGTCAGAATGATGTAATTTATCTCCCTTCTAGTCAAGCTGATGTAATTTATCTCCCCTCTAGTCAAACTGATGTAATTTATTTCCCCTCTAGTCAGAATGATGTAATTTATCTCCCTTCTAGTCAAACTGATGTAATTTATCTCCCCTCTAGTCAGACTGATGTAATTTATTTCCCCTCTTGTCAGAATGATGTAATTTATCTCCCTTCTAGTCAGACTGAAGTAATTTATCTCCCCTCTAGTCAAACATGTAATTTATCTCCCCTCTAGTCAGAATGATGTAATTTATCTCCCCTCTAGTCAGACTAAAGTAATTTATCTTCCCTCTAGTCAGACTGATGTAATTTATCTCCCTTCTAGTCAGACTGATGTAATTTATCTCCCTTCTAGTCAGAATGATGTAATTTATCTCCCCTCTAGTCAGAATGATGTAATTTATCTCCCCTCTAATCAGACTAAAGTAATTTATCTCCCCTCTAGTCAGACTAAAGTAATTTATCTCCCCTCTAGTCAGAATGATGTAATTTATCTCCCCTCTAGTCAAACTAAAGTAATTTATCTCCCCTCTAGTTAGACTGATGTAACTTATCTCCCCTCTAGTTAGACTGATGTAATTTATCTCCCCTCTAGTTAGACTGATGTAATTTATCTCCCCTCTAGTCAGACTGGTGTAATTTATCTCCCCTCTAGTCAGACTGGTGTAATTTATCTCCCTTCTAGTTAGACTGATGTAATTTATCTCCTCTCTAGTTAGACTGATGTAATTTATCTCCCCTCTAGTCAGATTGGTGTAATTTATCTCCCCTCTAGTTAGACTGATGTAATTTATCTCCCCTCTAGTTAGACTGATGTAATTTATCTCCCTTCTAGTCAGACTGATGTAATTTATCTCCCCTCTAGTTAGACTGATGTAATTTATCTCCCCTCTAGTCAGACTGGTGTAATTTATCTCCCCTCTAGTTAGACTGAAGTAATGTATCTCCCCTCTAGTCAGACGGGTGTAATTTATCTCCCCTCTAGTCAGACTGATGTAATTTATCTCCCCTCTAGTTAGACTGATGTAATTTATCTCCCCTCTAGTCAGACTGATGTAATTTATCTCCCCTCTAGTCAGACTGAAGTAATTTATCTCCCCTCTAGTCAAGCTGATGTAATTTATCTCCCAGTTAGTCAGACTGATGTAATTTATCTCCCCTCTAGTCAAACTGATGTAATTTATCTCCCTTCTAGTCAAACTGATGTCATTTATCTCCCTTCTAGTCAGACTGATGTAATTTATTTCCCCTCTAGTCAGAATGATGTAATTTATCTCCCTTCTAGTCAGACTGATGTAATTTATCTCCCTTCTAGTCAGACTGTTGTGTAATTTATTTCCCCTCTAGTCAGAATGATGTAATTTATCTCCCTTCTAGTCAGACTGAAGTAATTTATCTCCCCTCTAGTCAAACTGATGTAATTTATTTCCCCTCTAGTCAGAATGATGTAATTTATCTCCCTTCTAGTCAAACTGATGTAATTTATCTCCCCTCTAGTCAGACTGATGTAATTTATTTCCCCTCTAGTCAGAATGATGTAATTTATCTCCCTTATAGTCAGACTGAAGTAATTTATCTCCCCTCTAGTCAAACATGTAATTTATCTCCCCTCTAGTCAGAATGATGTAATTTATCTCCCCTCTAGTCAGACTAAAGTAATTTATCTTCCCTCTAGTCAGACTGATGTAATTTATCTCCCTTCTAGTCAGACTGATGTAATTTATCTCCCTTCTAGTCAGAATGATGTAATTTATCTCCCCTCTAGTCAGAATGATGTAATTTATCTCCCCTCTAATCAGACTAAAGTAATTTATCTCCCCTCTAGTCAGACTAAAGTAATTTATCTCCCCTCTAGTCAGAATGATGTAATTTATCTCCCCTCTAGTCAAACTAAAGTAATTTATCTCCCCTCTAGTCAGACTGATGTAATTTATCTCCCTTCTAGTCAGAATGATGTAATTTATCTCCCCTCTAGTCAGAATGATGTAATTTATCTCCCCTCTAGTCAGACTAAAGTAATTTATCTCCCCTCTAGTCCACATAAACCACAAACATGGCACATGAGCTCATTCAATATTTCCTTAATGTTGTATATAAATGAATGAACAATAACTGAAATGTTAACTTATATCAGTGAATCCTTCACATTCCTTTTACTGACCTGCAACTACTTCAGAATAAAGAACTTTAATTGTTATATTATTTTCATGAGCTGTGTGGCAATGCACACTGCAGGTCTTGTGCAAGGTCTGACATTTGAAAGATCGTTGGACACAAGAGTCTAGAATTATCTGCCCTTTGTGCCGTCTTCGGATGAGATTGGATGGATGGATAATTTTCATACTTTTTGTTATTTTAACTCATTAATTCAACTTTAAATTTTATAAAACAACTTTTCATTTTGTTTTTCAGTTGAGTAAAAAGCAATTCATTTTTCTTGCCTTTTTCATCTTTATTTTTAATAATGGGAAATACTAGCATGAACAATTACTAATATGATTTTTTTTTTTACACTTCAAAATGTATTTTTCATTCAATAGCCCAGAGAAAGAATGAAAATTCAGTTTCAAAAGTATGCTGTGGTAATGATGAAATAGTCTGGTAAAAAAAACAAATACATCTTAGTAAATTGCAACACAATACAACAAAATCTCCCTTTAGGAGGAACAAAAATAAAAAAAGATCATCCTCTTATATTTCTCCAAATTTATCAGATCCGACAACTAAAATAGTTTGTGAGATCCAGAGCGTTGTGATGATGTTCCTACAATTCAAGTCCAATCCTCCTATAAAACTTGCAGCTTCATGCTACATTATTGATCAAAATCTGTAGAAAGGAAAGGGTGGACCTACTTACTTGCAAAAATTATACAGGATCATTTCCAAAACCAACATTGGACCAGTGCTTCCAAGAATATTTAAAGGTTGACCAGAAAAAAGTGCAAATAACACTCCAACAATAGATGCTGTTAGGATACACTCCATTGTGCCCTAAAGATGAAATACAACAGCATTTGAGTAATAATAAAACAACTACAGATAATGAAATAGACAAATCAAAAATGAAATTAATGAACTTAAAACATAACATAAGATTACAGCAATAAAATTTGAAGATAAAACACAACATGCCAAGTAACATGTGACAGACAGCCACAATAATCAGACAACCAATCTACCATGGAATTATTTTTGTTTCAATGTAATTTTATCATAACTACATTCTCTCTCTCGCTCTGTGAGTGCGCGTGTGTGTGAGAGAGAGAGGTATAGTCAAAATGTACCAGGAATGAATTTCCTGTGCTCAAACAAAAGACATTCTTACACAGGCCATCATGATTCACATTGTATGAGTCAGCTGTAGGCCTAGATGAACATTCTGTGTGTTATGGAAATTATTTTTTAGAAAACGTTTTGAACACTCACTGTGATTTCAGACATGGTTGGTTTGCTTGAACTGTGTGACTGCATCAAATTTTGTTTCAAGTTAGGAAAAATGGCCTCAGGATATTATAAAATGTTGAAGACAGCTTTTAGAAAACAAGCTATGAGCCATTCCAAGAAATTTGAGAATGTGTTTGGGAAATGAGAAGGACGAGCAACATCAATGGATGATGATGGCAACTGACTGAGCCAGTCCAAGATATTTGAAAACGTTTTTCCTTGTCTGGGGGAAGGGAGGTGTGTACAACATCAATGGATGATAATGAGCACTGAGGTTAACCAGTGTCAATTTCAATGACAGAAATGGTGGAGAGAATGGTCATATTGAGTTATAAAGCTATTTGTGGGTCATCATCATCGCCCTCCGAGCATGTCCATAGGTGCTCAGATCCCCTCCTCAGCAAGTCCCGCAGTTTCCAGCGACTGACGACTCCAGCTCTGTGTTGGTTGAAAAGTCTTCTTAAACGCCCACTAAGATTCTAATTTCTGGCTACTCCCATCTTAACTCCCATCTCACTCATCTGAAGGAGTGACATGGACTCATGGTTGTTGAAGTCCTGTGCCCTTCCCACATCTTGGAAGGCATTGATGATCTCCACCTAATCCATTGGTTGACCGTCTTCAATGGCAGCACAGCTAGCCAACCTGTTCACTCTTTCATTTCCCCATACTCCTGCATGTCCAGGGAAGTAGACAAAGGTGACTCTATATATTTTTGACTTCTGCAATGACTCTACCCATTGCCTGCATACAGAGCCTGCCTCCACTTTTTTTTATCATGCTCATCGAATCACTCAGTATACAGGCATGGGTGTAGTCTTGTGACTCTAACCAGATGAATGTCCTGGTCACTGCATCACCTCCATTGTCATGCTACTCATGGTCATAACGTATGCACCACGGTCTTATTTGAATAATCTGCCAGCCAAGCATGCTGTAAATGTCCATGCTCTCCTTTGGTGTTGTATTATGGATCTGCCTGTGTAGATGACTGCATCTTATTACTCGTGAAGATGGCCACTGAAATATTGATGAAGTCGGTACACTAACTGGGAATCAGCCATGGGAGTTGTCAGAATTTTAACAGAAGATTTGATGATGTGGTGCATCCAAGTTTGTGTCCAGACTTCTGAGCACTGACCAAAAGCAGCAATGACTAGACATTTCCTCAGACTGAAAGTGCATGTTGCCCAATGATCCCAGCTTTCTTCCAAAATTATGGATGACGAAATGTGGGTTTATGCCAACACCAAAGAAAGCAAATGACAATCTAGCCACTCAAGTCTGCATCACCTCAACCAAAGAAAGCAAGACAAGTCAAAAGCAACACATTAAGTCCATGTTTGTGTGATTTTAGAGAATTGCTCACAAGGAATTTGTACTTATGGGTCAAACGGATAATTCTGTTATCTACATTGAGATCTTGAGACATCCATGAGAGAATGTGAAAAGAAAGCCACCAGACAAATAGGGCAACAAAACATGGCTTCTCCACCATGAAAATGCATCAGCCCATGCTACCCTCCAGACCTGACAGTCTGTGACCAGTAGCAACATGGTTGTGGTGTCCCAACCTCCCTATTCACCAGACCTTGCATCATGCAACATTCACATTTTCAAAAACTATAATGAAGCTAAAGGGATAATAATTTCAGATAGTGGAGGAAACTCAAGCAAAGTTGCAGGCTGTTCTCACCGCACTGGAAGATAATGACCTCTAGAAATGCTGAAAATGGCGTTACCATTGGGATCATTGTCAACCCCCAGAACATTCATATTTTGAGGATGCTGGTGGCCGTTAACATGTAAGATATGCCATTCTTTTCTTTACGTGTTCAGTCCTGGTATTTTTTTTTTCACTGCCCGCCCATACACATAAAAAAACTACACTCATCAAAACAGACTTGCGTATTTTAAATTCCTCAAATGAAAATAAATAAAGGAACAATGAAGATGTTTTGAATTTATAGGGACAGCCGTGTGTTACCAGGGCTTCATTATGAGGGAAGTAAAGAATAGTGACACTGTGACCTTCCAGGCATGTCGTAAGAGGCGAGTAAGGAGGTTGATCGATGGCTTGACAAGCTGTCATTGCAAAAAATGTTGTTATGGAAACAGAGCCATAGATTTTAGAAGCAGTGATCTCCGCAATATGTGCCATTTTGGCAAGCAAGGTTTCTGTTTTTGAGTTTGTGGTTCTGTCCTATGTGCCGTCTTCGGCTCGAAAGGACAATAGATAGATAGAAGATGAGTAACCTTGAAATTTTCTTCAGCGGTTATGAACAAGACTTTTTAGACTTTAGAACGAAATGGGATCACTGCAGGGGGGGGGAGACACATGGACATTCCCATATCTACTCAGCTCCCACTTCAGCAATCACCAATATGTCCATCATTATGAACAAGAATTTTGAAGACAAATCTGTGTTCTCAATGAAATAAGAAACTGTTACAACCTGTTGGATCAGAAAGAAGATGTCCTCTAATATAATAACTATGTGACACATTTTTACACTGAAAAATAAAAATAAAAATAAGAAATCGAATATTGCCAATGATCAAAGAAATAATAAAAAAAGTAACTCTATAATAACAATTTTGCAGATAGTACAAAAGGTATGTATATTATGTAATGTTACCATATAAGCCAGTCTAGTTAATTATTTAGTTTGGATTTAATTAATATAATTACCATGTACTGATCTGTTGCTTTTCCTAACAGGCCACCAAATGTTACATTGGGTGTCAACGTTGCCAAGTACAAGAAAATGATGGAAGCCACACACTGGATATGCAATGCATCTTTATAGTCACTTCCATACCATGGTAGTTTCCTCTTAATGTCGGCCACCAGACCACCAAACAGTCTGTGTTTATGATAATTAGAGAACATCAGATACAAGACTTTTCATCAAACAGCAAGCAAAAACCTATCATTACTCTCAAATAAAACTACAAATTGCTTGTTTGTTGTTTTCTTTGCATGTGTCAGCTTTATATCTCTAGCAATGTCCCAAGAAATTGAATTTTGTGTGAATATTTCACACCAACAATCCAAGGGGGCCTCAAATTTGTTTATATTATAGTCTATGATATAAACCTTCTGGTGTTAATTTTTTAACATGGGGCCTCAAAGTTTCATTTAGCTTAGCCAGCTTAGGGCCTCACAACCTGAGGGGCTTCAAAGTTTCATTTAACTTAGCAGCTTCGGGCCCCATCAAGTCTAAATCTGACCCTGGGAACCTCCTGTTTTTGCTGCTGGCCGAGTTCACCTGATATCAGATCTCACTACTCAGATATCAGGATAATGTAAGGCCATGAAGAAACAAAAAATTCAAAGTTACAAAATTTGCCACCATCTGTGTGGGATTTGAAATTGGGACCATCTAGTCCAGAGACTGAAATCTTACATCTAACACACCCCCCCCCCCCACACACATTTCCCATAACTACAAATTAAAAATTATTGAAACTTAATTGTCACTAGGATAATGTTAAAACACTAAGTGTGATAACAGTAGGATTTAAATAACAGGAGGTTCCCAGTGTCAGATTTAGACTTGGTGGGGTCCTATGCTGCTAAGTTAAATGAAACTTTGAGGCCCCTCAGGCTCTAACATCGAAGTGGTCTGTGTAACCTTCTGCTGTTCTGACTGTCAGCTAGTGTAGACATAGAGACTTTTAATTAGGTTGGTTAGCTGTTGGCTTACTCCATATATTGTTAGTATTTCCCACAGTTGTTCTCTGTTTACTCGGTCAAATACTTTTTCCTGGAATTGATGTAATTCAAGAGGGTTTACATTGCTCCACACATGATTGTTCTGACTGTACTGTTGGTCCCACTACTTTACATTACCTTTACTAATATGAAACAAAGAAAAGAAAGTGCCTTGACTTGGCACATGATGGCATATTGGCAATATGGTGTCAGTGCCAACATTTTTTTATAGACTTCTGGCATATGATTGTTTAGGCCGATGTGGTCACTAAAGTGTCAATAATGTCTTTCTTTACCAGAAACATCTGGTACCCATTAACGCTGGGTGAACCTGACCTTTTATTCTTAGTAGTCCAGTTCATTAACCATTCAACTATCATGGCTACTTGGACCTATATAAAGGATCATCATCATGTGTCATACTGGTTGGCGCAGGCGATCATGTCCTTCCACAATTTTCTATCCACCGTGCATCATATCAATTCTGTTGTTGACTGTTTTTCATGCCATGACACCAAGCTATCTAGTATCTTCTTTCTTTGTCATCTGTGATCTCTGTTTCCCTGTATTTTGCCAGTTGTGACCAAGTATTCCAACTTTCCTCTTCACATGTGTCCAAAAAATGTTCATTGTTTTTTTCTTATGTTTTTTAGGAGCTCCAATTTAGCCTATATAGGATATGTAATCATTCTTTTCATGTGCAAATGCAATAATGAAAATAGAGAGAGAAAACAACTGCATCCTCACCTTCCAGTTCTCTGCAGTGTTGGGTCCCCATGGCCCTCTTCTTCTTCCTCTGCTTCTTCCCATTTTGGTTTACCCACAGGTGGTTTAGCAATCTTACGAGGAGCCTAAAAGTGAGGACAAACATTGTTGTTAGGATATTTGAATTGAGAGATTTTAGAATAAACTTCAGAATTTGAAGGTGTGATGGTATTAACTTTAACTAACTACCTTATTATCTCTAGCTATGTTGAAATTTGATCTCAATCCATTCTGGTTGAACTGAAGCAATAAGAGATCCATTGTAGCTCAGCTGACTGAGTTAGCAACAACAATTTTATAATAATAAGGTTCTTTGGGTTGAACATCTCAATAATTGTCCCTAGCATTAAAGCAGCTTGAACAGAAAGTAAGAGAGAAGTCCATGTAAATAGGTCAGCATGAACAGAAAGTAAGAGAGAAGCCAATGTAAATAGGTCAGCATGAACAGAAAGTAAGAGAGAAGCCAATGTAAACAGGTCAGCATGAACAGAAAGTAAGAGAGAAGCCAATGTAAATAGGTCAGCATGAACAGAAAGTAAGAGAGAAGCCAATGTAAACAGGTCAGCATGAACAGAAAGTAAGAGAGAAGCCAATGTAAACAGGTCAGCATGAACAGAAAGTAAGAGAGAACAATGTAAATAGGTGGAACAGAAAGTACAAAAAAACTGATATAGCAAAGCCAACTTGGGCAGAAAATATGGCAGTCCTATCCATGCCCTATAAGATGATCTATTGTAGTAGCCTCTATCAGTCTTCGTTGACTACAGATTTTGCAGTGCCCCTAGGAAATGTTATTTTGTCTTTTCTTTCACCGTGTATTCTCTTTTTCTAAGAATCTGTCTGCTTTTTGCTCAAGTTGGAGCTTTAGAGTGTGTTTCCAAAGATCACAGTCTGCAGCTATGTCTTCCCAGGCTGCTTTATGTTCAGAGTCTCCATGTCATGTTTACATACGTCTATAAATCAGAGTTTTGGACACCCCCTATTATTTTTGCCTTCTGCTAGTTGTCCATAAAGTGCATCTTTTGGTATGTGGCCATCTTTCATACAGTGTTTAGTGTCCAAGCCAATGTAAGCTACATTGTTTGAGAAGCGTGTAGATGTTCGGGAGGCCTGTGCGAGTGATGACCTCCACGCTTGTCACATTGTCCTTCCAGGTGATACCAAAAAATAAGGCTTTGACATTGCATTAGGAATACATTTAGCCTTCTCTCTTGCTTTGCATAAGTTGTCCATGATTCGCTGCCAAAAAAAAGGATACTGATGATGCAGGCATTGTAAACTGAAGCCTATGTTTTAGTTGATAGTTTCCTGTTTTGCCACATGCGCCTAGAAAAATGGGTGAAGGTGGCAGCAGCTTTACCAATGTGAGTGTCAGTTTTCTATATCTAAAGATAGTTTGTGGTTGATGATAAGATCCCAGGTAGCTATACTGCTGCACTACATCAAGTTTGTAGTTGATGATGGACCCCAGGTAGCTATACTGCTGCACGACATCAAGTTTGTTGTTGATGATGGACTTCAGGTAGCTATACTGCTGCACGACATCAAGTTTGTTGTTGTTGATGATAGACTTCAGGTAGTTATACTGCTTCACGACATCAAGTTTGTTGTTGATGATGGACTCCAGGTAGCTATACTGCTACACAACATCAAGTTTGTTGTTGATGATGGACTCCAGGTAGCTATACTGCTGCACTACATCAAGTTTGTTGTTGATGATAGACTCCAGGTAGCTATACTGCTGCACGACATCAAGTTTGTTGTTGATGATAGACTCCATGTAGCTATACTGCTGCACGACATCAAGTTTGTTGTTGATGATAGACTCCATGTAGCTATACTGCTGCACTACATCAAGTTTGTTGTTTATGATGGACTCCAGGTAGTTATACTGCTGCATGACATCAAGTTTGTTGTTTATGATAGACTCCAGGTAGTTATACAGCTGCACTACATCAAGTTTGTTGTTGATGATGGACCCCAGGTAGCTATACTGCTGCATGATATCAAGTTTGTTGTTAATGAGGATGGACCCCAGGTAGCTATACTGCTGCATGACATCAAGTTTGTTGTTGATGATGGACTCCAGGTAGCTATACTGCTGCACTACATCAAGTTTGTTGTTAATCATGATGGACTCCAGGTAGCTATACTGCTGCATGACATCAAGTTTGTTGTTGATGATGATGGACTCCAGGTAGCTATACTGCTGCATGACATCAAGTTTAGGCGGCCTTGGTAGCCTAGTTGAGAAAATCACCCGACTTGGCTACTGACGTTCAGACAACCCGTGTTCGATTCCTGCTGGAAGCAGTGTGAGTTGTACTCGTGGTTGGAAAAAGAATACCCCCACGGTCGACCCAGCTGCTGGCAGAAATGTGTAACAGGGTATGGTACTCTGGGAAGGTGAGGAATGCCGCCTTGCATCGTGAGTTTCGTTGCTTCAAGCAACACTATCCAGAAGTCTCAGAACACTTCTGGATAGGTGGTCGAGCACATATGGGTGAAAACTTGCATGCTAAGATGCTGATTCAGGTCTCGAACTTTACCTTTACTTTATGACATCAAGTTTGTCATTGATGATGGACTCCAAGTAGCTATACAGCTGTATGACATCAAGTTTGTTGTTGATAATAGACATCATATTTCTTACTTTGTCTACTACAGTAACATTACCTGTTGACTTTATAACATCATATTTCTTACTTTGCCTACTACAGTAACATTACCTGCTGACTTTATAACATCATATTTCTTACTTTGTCTACTACAGTAACATTACCTGTTGACTTTATAACATCATATTTCTTACTTTGTCTACTACAGTAACATTACCTGTTGACTTTATAACATCATATTTCTTACTTTGTCTACTACAGTAACATTACCTGTTGACTTTATAACATCATATTTCTTACTTTGTCTACTACAGTAACATTACCTGTTGACTTTATAACATCATATTTCTTACTTAAGTTTACTGCAGTAATATTAACTTCTGGCTTTAACTAAAAAATGTTCTTAATTGTTCCAGTCACTTTAAGTGGCTATGAGAGACATTTTACTGGAAGGAAAGACAGTGAGAAAAGGAACTGGCCACCGCACAGCATAAAGCTGAGGCTTGAGGCTTGATGCTTAGTTCACTGAAGTCATTAACACTTCATTACTCAATGGCAGTCACTTTGTGACTACTTTTAATTTTACCTTAAACTTTATAATATCATGTTTCTTGTTTAAATTTACCTTAGACTTTACAATATCATGTTTCTTATTTAATTTTACCTTAGACTTTATAATAATATCATGTTTCTTATTTAATTTTACTGCTTCACCTGGGGACTAATTGGTCAAGAAGTAAGATGTCAGTCTTTGGACAAGAAAATGTTGGGTTTTAATCTCATCGTAGATGATAGAAATCTTTCTCTTCAAATCAGCAGTTTTTTCTCACCCTCCCCTGATCTCAAGGTAGCAAGAACTGATATCCCTTTTAGATAATTGTAAAAAAACAGGAGATCCCATGTACCCTCTGTACACACTAAAGAACCCTAGGCAGATAAAAGGCAAAAAAAGTGGGTGGTCAAAAATGGCAGCTGCCTGGGCACAAATTTTTTAATTAGAAATTTACCCATGCCAAAGACAAAAAAACTTTGGGCCAAAAGGCATAGATATTGTCTGCTGGCCATAAACTAGCAACACAAAACATTCAGGTCCACTTATCAGGTGAATGCTAAGGGGAAAAAAAACTGCATTACTCTTCATAATACCTGTGATGGAACACTCTGAGGTGGCTCAATCCTAATCTTTGGATCCCATTCTCCTGGTGGAAGGGCTGTCACTTGGTCCAGAAACTCATCCACGCCTGCCAGAATGTCCTGTCTGTTATGAGCTTTGTAAGCTACTTCCCTGAATACCTGAGACAGACATTTACAGAACAGAATAATTGAGACAGACATTCACAGAGCAGAATAACTGAGACAGACATTCACAGAACAGAATAACTGAGACAGACATTCACAGAATAGAATAACTGAGACAGACATTCACATAACAGAATAACTGAGACAGACATTCACATAACAGAATAACTGAGACAGACATTCACAGAACAGAATAAATATCATGAAGTATTTCATCTATACCACTAAACCATCGAGGATCAAGACTAATTCATCACGGATCAAGACTAATTCATCAAGGATCAAGACTAATTCATCAAGGATCAAGACTAATTCATCAAGATCAAGGCTAATTCATCAAGGATCAAGACTAATTCATCACGGATCAAGACTAATTCATCAAGGATCAAGACTAATTCATCAAGGATCAAGACTAATTCATCAAGGATCAAGACTAATTCATCACGGATCAAGACTAATTCATCAAGGATCAAGACTAATTCATCACGGATCAAGACTAATTCATCACGGATCAAGACTAATTCATCAAGGATCAAGACTAATTCATCAAGGATCAAGACTAATTCATCACGGATCAAGACTAATTCATCTAGTAAACTGTCTAAATTTTTCACATAAAATCATTAAATTGTGTGCTCATTTGATATCATTTCATCATCTTGTGCTGTATCCATATAAAAGCTTAGTTATCATGGAAGTGCCATTTCACACCAACTCTTGCCTGGTACACTGCCATGTTTGCACATTCTCCTGTCCATCTCTTGATATTATCTGACCGTTGTGGTCACTTTTTGCCTGTTTCATTCACTCTGTATTTTCCCTTCCAGCAATATATTTTATGTTTATTTTGCATGTTTTCTGTAGCTACATACTCACTGTCCTGTGTAATATGAAATATTTTGTTTTATATTTGAAATCTATGCTTGTCTCCTAACTTTCAATAAGTTTTTATGTCTATTTTTCTTCTTCTTCTTAATCCTCTGAACTCCAATCGAAGCATAGGGCACTCATGAGAGATCACCCAATCCGGTCTGGAGCAAGCATGGACAACTCTCGCTAGGACTTGCCAGCCCCTATCATTTCATCATGTATGGTCTGTCTCTTCTTTGTTTGCCAGGTGGCATCCATGTTAATGCTAAATGAGGATGCCTGGTTCATTCATAGAACATGGCCTAGCCATTTCTGATGTCTTCTTTTCACCTCTTGAATGATGTTGTTAATGCCTAATCTTCTAGCGACTTCTTTATTTGCAATGTGTTGATAGCAACAGATTTTTGTGTCCATTTACATGTTTTAAAAAAATTAACTTGGCTTGTTCAAATTATGTTTAATAATCATTTCTTCATTTTCAGCTGCTCAAAAACTTCATTATTTGTTTCCTACCCTGTGTTTACTTCTCTATTTTCTTGGAACCATGTTTCTGCACCTTACAGGAACTTGGTCTAGATGTAATACTTTATTATTTTCAGTTTTGGTCTTGATGACTACATATTTTATATTTAAAATAAAGATTTTTACCATTCCATTCTGTTTATTTGTCCCATATTTCCAGTTGCAAGTTATGAGATGTTAAAGATATATTGTATCATTTATTATCATTTTTTTTTTTAAATCCACTCAATATTACTTCATCAACATCACTTTAATTTACAAATTTAACTTACCCCCATCAGCCATCAAATTACCACACAATATTACCTCATCAGCCATCAAATTACCACACAATATTACCTCATCAACCATCAAATTACCACACAATATTACCTCATCAACCATCAAATTACCACACAATATTACCTCATCAACCATCAAATTACCACATGATATTACCTCATCAGCCATCAAATTACCACACAATATTACCTCATCATCCATCAAATTGCCACATGATATTACCTCATCAACCATCAAATTGCCACATGATATTACCTCATCAGCCATCAAATGACCACACAATATTACCTCATCAACCATCAAATTACCACACAATATTACCTCATCAGCCATCAAATTACCACACGATATTACCTCATCAACCATCAAATTACCACACAATATTACCTCATCAACCATCAAATTGCCACATGATATTACCTCATCAACCATCAAATTACCACACAATATTACCTCATAAACCATCAAATTACCACACAATATTACCTCATCAGCCATCAAATTACCACATGATATTACCTCATCAACCATCAAATTGCCACATGATATTACCTCATGAGCCATCAAATTACCACACAATATTACCTCATCAACCATCAAATTACCACACAATATTACCTCATCAACCATCAAAGTTGACATGGATCTCCCAATCTCCACATTTTTCTGCTGGCTGCCAGGCGGTCCAAGGAGTATAAACAGAAACCTCGTTGGTATCGGCACTTCAGAAATGTCTCCAATGTTTCTTCCTTCACACAGACGTATCAGCCCTGATATCTGATGTTAAGATAGTCACAAATAGATAACAATACATCAAAACAGGCAAGAATGTTAAAATAGATTTTTTAAATATGTCAAAATAGGAAAAAATGTTATTTCTTTAGTAATTTATAGCTTCTTGCACACTTCAGATATTTTAAACAATGTGGCTTAATGAAAGCCATAACATCTGAGCATAAAGTGAGCAGCAATTCACACCTGACTGTACAAGGATCAGTGAACTATAACTGATAGAGATCAAGATGTATAAACTATATTTACATATAGTTTGTAAGATAAGGAATTGGCAAACCTAGAGTATATATAGAGTGTTGAATCAGTAATCAGCAAACTTACAAAATATAGAGTGTTAAATCAGTAATTAGCCAACCTATAATGCACACCCTTATTAGATAAATAACCAACTAAACTACAAAGTACAGTTTGTTGGATTGGTAACCAACCAACCTATTTACTGACCTGATAATTCAGACTGTCCAGCTCACCAACCATGATGTTAGCTGCCTCAGCCCCTACAGGAATCTTCCTCATGAACTGCTCATTCAACTGAAATAGCAAAACATCAAATCTGACATCACAGTTCTCTGTGTCAGCAACAACATAAACTGTCATTATCTATAATTACATTCATTCCAATTAAAGTAATCAAATACATATTCACAATTCCCTCATATAGGCAGCAAATATACAGATAATATCATCATAATATACTTATCCCATAATATCATCATAATAGACTAATAAAATTAGCATAATATACCCATAATATCATTATAATATACCCATAATATGCTCATAATACCAGCATAAAATACCCATAATATAACTGTAATATACTCATGGTAAAAAAAAAAAAACTATCTTTACGACACATATGACCATTGCTGGTGTATTTCGGGGGGCTCACGATAGAACCAGAGGTATAAAGGTCGCTTGGTCAAAGCAGTCGCCACGACGTGTGAGACTCAGGATTTTTATTTCACCCCCATAGAAAAAATCCTTTCTGTCTACCGCGGATTTCGAACACCGTATGTCGGCTTTCCAGCCAGCGAAACAGTGGTTTTAGCCGCACGTACACCTCGTTTTATACTCATAGTATCAGCATAGTATTACATTGTGGTCATTATCCTGATTTGCCTTGTACCAATTATAAAAAAATAATGTATACTGAAATAGCTCTGCAGTTTACTTCACGCATAGCAATTTGTGTCAACATTTCATAATTTGATTATTTTGGGAAGTTTTATTTCCTTCTGTTGTTGATGATTCATACATAGTTATCAATAAAACATAATATTTAAAATAAATGGCTTGCAAAAAAAAAAAAAGTCTAAATTTAAAAAATATGTAACAAATTATAATTAATGAGTGTAGGCATGTAAGCAAATATAATCATTTTGAGTGGTGGCTTTTCTGGAACCTTTATGACTTGCATGCTGCTATTATTCTTTTTTTTTAGCTGATAGGGTGGAAAATTGACTCATTGACAAATGGTCTGAAAGGCAGGGGCTCAGGACACAACAGACATCTAAGGTGTTAAGTGGCCAGAACCAATCAGAAAGAAATGGAAAACTACTGATTGTAGAGTGCCGAGAAATCATGACAGGCAATCGGAAGAAATGGAAACCTGGCTAAAGACAGAAAATGTTTCAAATGGGATGTAGTGAATGCAATGCTCTGTAAAGGATATGTGACTCGATGATAATGATGTTTATGTTTGCCAAGACTACTTATGTCAAGACATCTGTATGTCTAGTTTTGCTTTATCCAAAAACCTGAAATATTCTAATTTTAACTATTTCCAAGTCTGTGGTCTGTTTGCTCTTTGCTGATCAGGAGGATCTATGTTCAGTTACCAAACATGGTGTTTTTTGTTCGGATCAGCAAGGCTTTGAATTCCACAGAACATTTAAAAATGAGTACTAGAGGCATTTCTAAGAAGTAAAGGCAGCCTGGCATGATACCGACCACATCACCCAAAAATGTACCGTTGGTTATGAAAAATTGTTGCCACTAACATTATGGGCCCCTATCAAGGCAGAGAGGAAACATTTACTTTTACTACTTTCCTTAAAAAAGAGAGCCGTCATAGCTCAGTGGTTAGTGAACTGGACTACAAAGGACAAGAGGTAGGGTTCGATCCCAACCGACGGCTTCCGGGTTCACCCAGCCTTAAACGGGTACCAGATTTTTTTGGGGGAAAGTAAAGCGGCACGGGCGTAATACCGACCACATTACCTCAAAAATCATGTGCTGAAGGTCTGTAAAATTTATGGTCACTAACACCATATTCCCTATACGCCACTTGGTGGGATGAGGCTACTTTTTTTTACTTTCCTTAAAAAACAAAAATTAAAACAATTTTCGGTCATCTCTTCACCTTTACTTGAAAGAAATAAAAGAAAGAACACTTTCATGCCCTACTGGTAATTACAGAAGATGACATTCTTCTTTTTCAGCTCCCTGTGGAGCATAAGTCTTCAACAAACACTTTCCAAGCAGTTCTGTTTCTTGCCATTCTTTCCAGATCATTCCATGTCTTTCCCATCATCTTCATCGCTGCTTCCGTCTGTCTTCTCCAAGTATATTTTGGTCCTCCTCAGGGATTCAAAAAATTGATTATTGTATAATACTCTAATTATTGTGCAATGCTCTCATTATTGTGCAATGCTCTCATTATTGTGCAATGCTCACATTATTGTGCAATGTTCACATTATTGTGCAATACTCTCATTATTGTGTAATACTCACATTATTGTGTAATACTCCCATTATTGTGTAATGCTCTGATTATTGTGTAATACTCTCAGTTGGCTTCCGCAGCATGTGTCCTATCCAGCGTCATCATTTGTCCATGTTTGTCGGTTGGGATTTTTATTTATGATTTCTCTCCATGGCAACCACCCCTGGTCTCAGCAGTGAGGCCCGGCTTGAAACATCAATTACTCATCAACAGAAAAAATATGAGTACCTCCAAAGTCGGAGTTATTTGCCTGTGCAGCGAGGGACCCCTGTGCACATGACTGCCAGAGAAAAATGGATTAACACGCAAAATTCAGTTCCTAGTCTCTAGGGCCTTCGTCAGAGGTAAAAGCTGGCAAATGGAAAAAAAAATGTGTCCATCTTTGTGAAGTTTTTGCTACTTTTTTTTTTTTTTTTTTTTTTTACAGTATGGGGTAGCCAGTCATTTGCCAAATCCTCTTCAGTTGTCTCAAATGAACATGCCTGGTACGGAACAGCGCTACAATTCTTTACTCCCCTTTTGAGCCCAAAGTAGGACATGGGTGAGAATGACATTAGTGCCCATATTTTTATTTTACCATTGGCACTGGAAAAAAAAAACCTACAAGTCATCGATTAGGATCAAATGTGACCTCTCTTCTCATAAGAGAAGACATACACAATCATTTATGTCCCTTTCATGACATACACAGTCATTTCTGTCCCTTTCATGACATACACAGTCATTTCTGTCCCTTTCATGACATACAACATTCTACTATTTAACCACAACTTTGCTGATAACAATAATCTTTAGAATTATTTGTCCAAGAAGACCAACACTTACTGGTTTATAACTATAAGTTTCTTTCTCACTTTCCTACAAGTATTTCTTTCTTACTTTCCTACAAGTATTTCTTTCTCACTTTCCTACAAGTATTTCTTTCTCACTTTCCTACAAGTATTTCTTTCTTACTTTCCTACAAGTATTTCTTTCTCACTTTCCTACAAGTATTTCTTTCTCACATTCCTACAAGTATTTCTTTTTCACTTTCCTACAAGTATTTCTTTCTCACTTTCCTACAAGTATTTCTTTCTCACTTTCCTACAAGTATTTCTTTCTCACTTTCCTACAAGTATTTCTTTCTCACTTTCCTACAAGTATTTCTTTCTCACTTTCCTACAAGTATTTCTTTCTCGCTTTCCTACAAGTATTTCTTTTTCACTTTCCTACAAGTATTTCTTTCTCACTTTCCTACAAGTATTTCTTTTTCGCTTTCGTACAAGTATTTCTTTCTCGCTTTCCTACAAGTATTTCTTTCTCACTTTCCTATAAGTATTTCTTTCTCACTTTCCTACAAGTATTTCTTTCTCACTTTCCTACAAGTATTTCTTTCTCACTTTCCTACAAGTATTTCTTTCTCACTTTCCTACAAGTATTTCTTTCTCACTTTCCTACAAGTATTTCTTTCTCACTTTCCTACAAGTATTTCTTTCTCACTTTCCTACAAGTATTTCTTTCTCACTTTCCTACAAGTATTTCTTTCTCACTTTCCTACAAGTATTTCTTTCTCACTTTCCTACAAGTATTTCTTTCTCACTTTCCTACAAGTATTTCTTTCTCACTTTCCTACAAGTATTTCTTTCTCACTTTCCTACAAGTATTTCTTTCTCACTTTCCTACAAGTATTTCTTTCTCACTTTCCTACAAGTATTTCTTTCTCACTTTCCTACAAGTATTTCTTTCTCACTTTCCTACAAGTATTTCTTTCTCACTTTCCTACAAGTATTTCTTTCTCACTTTCCTACAAGTATTTCTTTCTCACTTTCCTACAAGTATTTCTTTCTTACTTTCCTACAAGTATTTCTTTCTTACTTTCCTACAAGTATTTCTTTCTCACTTTCCTACGAGACTTTCTTCCTCACTTTCAAAGACAATGATCTGTCAGCATTTTTTTCATTCACAGAAAACTTACTTTAGCGTCATTTAAATATATATTTTTAAAATGTGTATATACAACTATCCATCTTCTATTATGAAATGTTCTAGGTCTGTGTACACTAAGTACTTACTAAACTGATCAAACCTTAACTCTCAGCTCACAATAACTAGCAATGTTTCACTTTCCCTACCATAGTACAGTATAGTATATATTATTTTCCTCTTACAAACATAGCAGGCATGATAACAAAATGTTGTTATAGCTGTTATAATAAGTCTGTCTAAATATAGCATTATATTTATAACAAAATTATAAAAATGTGCAGAAGGAGCCAGTAGTGGCGTGTAACTACTGGCTCCTTCATACCAACTTTACTTTCCCCACTACTGGCTCCTTCCTACCAACTTTACTTTCTTCACTACTGGCTCCTTCCTACCAACTTTACTTTCTTCACTACTGGCTCCTTGCTACCAACTTTACTTTCCTCACTACTGGCTCCTTGCTACCAACTTTACTTTCCTCACTACTGGCTCCTTGCTACCAACTTTACTTTCCTCACTACTGGCTCCTTGCTACCAACTTTACTTTCCTCACTACTGGCTCCTTGCTACCAACTTTACTTTCCTCACTACTGGCTCCTTGCTACCAACTTTACTTTCTTCACTACTGGCTCCTTGCTACCAACTTTACTTTCCTCACTACTGGCTCCTTGCTACCAGCTTTACTTTCCTCACTACTGGCTCCTTGCTACCAACTTTACTTTCCTCACTACTGGCTCCTTGCTACCAGCTTTACTTTCCTCACTACTGGCTCCTTGCTACCAACTTTACTTTCCTCACTACTGGCTCCTTGCTACCAACTTTACTTTCCTCACTACTGGCTCCTTGCTACCAACTTTACTTTCCTCACCACTGGCTCCTTGCTACCAGCTTTACCCCAGCACTGCAATTATTTGATGTCCCCACTAGACCAAAAACCTACTTATCTGATGCAAGTAACATTTCTAGAAACTATTATTTACAATTGATCACAATTAAACTTATGATTATTGTTGTCAAAATAAAAATGCAACAGAAAGTTTTCAGAAAATGCTGTTGTCATGCAAAAATTATAAAAAAAGGCAAACTTGCTGCGTACAGAAGTTAAATGTAGCTAAGGCCATACGTTATACATCTGACAAATACAGATAAATGTATACATTAACAAAAGATTTAAATAGCCATTCACATACAATAATCAAACAAATACATGCTTTGTTCTCTTGTGAAAGGAATAGTGGCCACTTTGCAGCTCCAGGGGTGTCCGGTTAGCGCAATCGATAGGCGGTTGGCTTACCACGGCAACAGCCGGGGTTCGTAATCCCGGCGAGGACACCTGGGCTTTACTAATTCCCTAAAAATTAGTAGGAGCCGCGATAGCTCAGTGGTTAGTGAACTGGACTACTACGGACAAGGGGTAGGGTTCGATCCCAACCGACGGCTCTGGGTTCACCCAGCCTTAAATGGGTACCGGATTTTTTCTGGGAAAGTAAAAGCAGCACGCGCGTAATACCGACCACATTACCCCAAAAATCATGTGCTGAAGGTCTGTAAAATATAGGGTCACTAACACCATATTTCCCTATACGCCACTTGGCGTGACGGGGGGTACTTTACTTTTACTTGCAGCTCCAGAGAAAGTAAACAGAAGATTCAACAAAATGCTATAACAATTTAGTTCTCCTCTTGCTTTTTAATTGTTCTTCTCGGCCAAATAAAAAATATGAATTCTTAAGCATTTAGGAAACAAGCACACTGATTGAGCACATCAAGAACAGAAGAACAGAGAATCACTTATTGCAGGAAAAAAAAGATCCACTGACATTAAACAGAGAATGTGTAACGTCAAGAAAAATTATGACAGCAGACATTATATTCCAAATGCCAGATGTTAAAAACATACATTCTCATTGAGTTATTTGCGGGTCATCATCATTG
Source organism: Megaustenia siamemsis (assembly GCA_032433765.1). Lineage (NCBI taxonomy): Eukaryota > Metazoa > Mollusca > Gastropoda > Stylommatophora > Ariophantidae > Megaustenia > Megaustenia siamemsis. The sequence goes on along the minus strand of JAVIAB010000156.1, from coordinate 83,457,974 downwards.
CACTAGGGAGCCGTGATATTTCAGTGGTTAGTGAACTGGACTACAAAGGACAAGAGGTAGGGTTCGATCCCAAACGACGGCTTCTGGTTCACCCAGCCTTTAATGGGTACCGGATTTTTTTCTGGGAAAATAAAGTGGCACGGGCGTAATACCGACCACATTACCCCAAAAATCATGTGCCGAAGGTCTGTAAAATTTATGGTCACTAACACCATATTCCCTATACGCCACTTAGCATGACGGGGAGTACTTTACTTCTTTTTTTACTATCATTGCACTCCGAACATATCCAGCTGTGCTCAGATCCGCTCCTCAGCAAGTCCTGCAGTGTCCAGCGACTGACGACTCCAGTTCTGTGTTGGTTGATAAGTCTTCTTACACGCCCACAAAGTTTCTCATTTCTGGCTGTGCCCATCTTAACTCCCATCTCTTTCATAGGAAGGAGTGACATGGATTTGTGGTTGTCGAAGTCCTGTGCTCTTCCCACATCTCTGAGGGCACTGATGATGTCCGCCCGATCCATTGGTTGAAAGTCCTCAACGACAGCGCAGCTAGCCAACCTGTCCGCTCTTCATTTCCCCGTACTCCCGCATGTCCAGGGACATAGACAAAGGTGATCTTATGTATTTCTGACTTCTGCAATGACTCTACCCTTTGCATGCGTACAGAGCCTGCCTCCACTTTTTTTATCATGCTCATTGAATCACTCAGTATACAGGCATGGGTGTAGTCATGTGACTCTAACCAGTTGAATGCCCTGGTCACTGCCATCACCTCTAACATCATGCTACTCGTGGTCATGATGTATACACCATTGTCTTCTTTGACTATTCTGCCTGCCAAGCATGCTGTAAATGCCCATGCATTTCTTTGGTGCCATATTACAGATCCGTCTGTATAGATAGATAACTGCATCTTTCTCATCGGTGTTATCGCAGATGAGACCGTTGACCTCTGCATTGACCACGACTGTGTTCTGTTCCCTACTTTTCCTGTCGAGTGTGACAATACACAAGAATATCCCCTTGAATGATGTAGGCACAGGTATCCACTCCTTGCCAACGTTGATATTGGTAAGCCCACGTACCTGTTTGAATACATCTTCTGCTCACCCACCCATGATTTGCCTCTTTTTTGCCTGGCACCTTTCCCTGTGTTGAGCTCATGGTGCAATGGATGCTCTTTATCTGCACTAATCTTCAGGTATGCTCATGCCCTCCAGATCTTGATTCTGTCATCCATGGTTGGAAAGTCAAGAAAATACCTCATTGCTACACAGGGAGTGTCACATGTACACCCCAAGATAATGCACATAGCTTCAGTCTGTAGTTTCTCCAGTCTGTCAATTTAAGTCGTACTGACAGTAAGAATTGCCAGAGCATACTCGATTGGTGCTAGGACTAATCCCTGGAACAGAAGAGTAAGTAGCCTCTGCTCGATGTTGGCAGCTGCCATGACCTTCAAGGCGGCTAATCCTTTGCGGGATTTTGTTATCACATGGTCAATGTGGTCCTGAAAACACAGCTGCGATCAAACTTAACTCCGAGGTATGTCATCAACTTGTCCCTGGTCACCTCATCAGTTCCTATTCATACTACCGGTGTGTCCGTATTAACGACATGATTGTTAAGGGAGAACCATGAAACTTATGCTTTATTAGGATTAACCAAGGCACCTGAAACCCACACCAGGAAGAAATACAATCGAGTTCGTGTTGCATTGTGGAGGCGATTTCCCTTCAGTCTCTTCTCTGTCGATATACCAGAATATCTTCAGCAAAAGTCATAGTTCTTTCCCTCCCATCCAGCTGTTGTTCCGTGATCGTTATTGTGTACACTTTAAATAGAACTGGTGACAATGGTGAGCCTTGTGGCAGCCCTGGACAAATAGATGTTGGCTCAGAAGACCAACTTCCACATCTGAGTATCCCCCTCCTCTGAAACAGTGCAGCAGTGATCCATCTAATGAGAAAGGGGTGCACCGCCAGTTTGAGGAGCATATGCATGAGATATTCATATGGTACCCTGTTGTATGCATCCTCCAGATCTATAGCAGCAGCGCATATATCTCCTCTCATCTGTGTAACCCTTCGAAGACATCATAGGCAAAGACTGTATTCTCATGATCAGATATCACCATTATTAACATTCAATCATACCTAAAGCCTACCTATGTCTTTCAGAAGCCTTGAAAAGTTGTGGAAATCAAAACTCATTAGCACAAACACAAAACTTAGGCTATTCAAATCAAATGTACTATCAACCCTTACGTATGCGTGTGAAAGCTGGAAAACAACAAGAGATATAGAAACAAAGTTGAACGCATTCGAAAATAAATGTCTAAGGAAAATACTTGGTATAGAATGGAACGAATTCAAAACAAACGAGGAAATTAGAGAAATCGCCAATCAACCACTAATATCTTCAGTAATAAAGAAAAGACGATGGTCATACGTTGGACATGTGATGAGAAGAGATAATAATCGAATAGCAAAGCAAGCCCTCATATGGGAAACAACAGGTAAAAGAAAAAGAGGAAGACCCAGGGAGACACTGAGAAGAACATTGATGAGAGAGGCAAGAGCAGCAGGAATCGGCTCCCTCAATGAGATAGAACTGCTTGCACAGAACAGAGACAGATGGCGAGATTTAATAAAATATCTTTAAAAGAAAACTGCTAGAACAAAAATTCATATAGGAGAAGGTGTATCTTGGTCTACGCCCTATGGGCCGGTTACGGCTCGAAAGGTCAATAGATAGATAGATAGATACCTAAAGCACATACAGATGTGAACACTGAGATAATAATCTTAAATGCTGTATAAAACTTGTTATGGAAAATTTATGAAGAATAGAAAAAACTATAAATTAACTCTACAGCATTTTCCCATAACTGGGGTCTGCAGCAGAGACTTACAGGACCGGAGAAGGCCGCTTGTCCAGTGCAGTCGCTGCTAGGTGTCCAGGTCCAAGTACTTCATAACCAGCCCCCCCCCCTCCCATATATAAAAAAAAAACTGTGTTTACACTGGTTTCCATGGAGTCTTCTTCTTACACGCCCACTATGTTTCTCATTTCTGGCTTTGCCCATCTTAACTCCCATCTCTTTCATCTGAAGGAGTGACGTGGACTCATGGTTATCTAAGTCCTGTGTCCTTCCAACTTCCCGGAGGGCAAGTCTGTACCAAATAACAAACTAACTGCAACAGTCCTCCACAATTTTTGTCTGCAGTTTAAACTGATCTCATGTCACATCACATGAAGATAGTGTCAGCATTAATAAATATCACAATTTTGATATAATTTAACACACTGATACAGCAAAATATCAAAAGTGAAAATAAAAATACAGAATAGATTATTACATCATGCCAGACAAGCATACTGCTATATAGATATCATGTTAATAACAAAGTGCCACAAAAGAAAAAAGAAATGCACGATTGATAACTACAAACATAACAGCGTTTACATTTTCAAAAAATGTTGTAAACAAACCTGTCTTGATAAAAGACTGTTTTGTCTTTTTATCTGGTTGAGGTACAAAATGGCTAAATGTAAAATGTGTCGCTAATAAATCATGCTCAAAATAACTTTATATAAACACAGTTCCACTTATATGACAGACTGTACAAACAACTCATATTTTTACTATTTACAATCACTGAGTTACATGTAATACTTTTACTAAGTACTGACATTTTGTAATATTAAAAAGTTTGTATTTTACTAATTACAGACCGATTTCAAGAAGCTCTCAATAAAAGTAATATTTAGAAAAAGCTCTTTCATTCTTCTTCTTCTTCTTTTCTCTTTCACTGATACCTAAAAGGTGTCGTGATTTATATCATTTGTCGCTCTTGTGCTGCTCGAATTGTCTGAATTAGTGATTTTCCTTTGTTGTTACATGTCTCTGTCACTGCATCTATCCATCTTCTTCTGGGTCTTCCTCTTGGTCTTTTTCCATGCATTCTCGAGAAAAACGCCCTTGATGGTGATTGGTGAGGATTCATTCTGACCAGGTGGCCGAACCATTTAAGTTGTTGTTGTTCTATATATTCTTGGCAGGGTTTTGTTCCTACCATTTTTCTTATGGTTTCATTTGGTATTCTATCTCTTCTTGTGTTGTTTGTTACTTTTCTCAAGCATCGCATCTCACATGTATTGATCTTTCTTAAATGGGATTTAGAAAGGGTCCATGTTTGACTTTCATAGCACAAAGTTGGTATGAAGATGCTATTTATCATTTGTTGTTTAGCTGGCATAGAAATGTTTTGGATGTCTTAATAATGGTGAAAGCTGGTATGTGACAGCATTTGCTTTTTGTATTCTCATGTCAATTTCTCTGTCTAGTTTTCCATCTTCTGTGAACATTGCGCCTAAATACTTGAATTCCTCTACTTGTTTTATTTCTTTGTCTTTGATCTTGATGTTTAATGGGTGTCTCAATTTGCTTATTCTTATAGCCTCTGTTTTTGCTGTGTTAATTTTCATACTGTAGTTTGTGCAGCTTTTATCTAGAGCTCTTTCATTACTTTGTGCAAAATTCATAAAAAGATTGGAGAAAGGACTATTCTTATTATGTTAGTAATTAATCAATAAAAATGTGATGCTTTCATGAATAAGTCACTAACTTAATTAAAAAGTTACTTGTTCATATCAGATATACATGATATACATACATATAAACTGGTACTCTGCAGCATGTTTGAATAAAAAATATATATATATAATTACCAGTAAAATCTACAAAAAGGGCACTCTTTCTCACTCTCTCCTTACTTGTGTTTCTTTCAGCATTTAACTATCCATTATGTGTGGGGTCTAGCATCATGATATATATAAATAATTGTTGAAATAACTGTTAATGCATGCTTCAATTTAATCATGTAGATTACTATATACAGATGAAGCAATTATTGTCTAGTCAGTCATTTTACTGTGTTTTCTGGTCTAATTGTGTACAGTCTATATCAGCATTCATCACAGTTCATTTTAAAAACCCTGGAGGCATAAATAGGTACACAACACTTCTAATTGTGTACATGGACAGAAAATAATGTGTACAAAGACCAGAAAGGAATTTGAAGACAGAAATCAAAATCCTTTAAACATAGACTTGAGTGGGTTGGTTGGTAATATGGTTAGTCACATGGTTGGTCACATGATTAGTCACATGGTTGGTCACATGGTATTGCTTTAAGAAAGAGTCAATAGAGGGAAGGTAGACTCTCCAAGTTTTATGTTCATGAAAGCCTGAATTCATGTTTTATGTTTATGAAAGCCTGAATTCATGTTTTATGTTCATGAAAGCCTGAATTCCTGTTTTATGTTTATGAAAGCCTGAATTCATGTTTTATGTTTTAGTTCAGCTTCACTTCCTGCATCAGGCCTTTACTTTGTTTTAAATCTTCAGTAATAATGTTTGACTTGTGGTGACCTCTTCAGTAGTAATGTTTGACTTGTGGTGACCTCTTCAGTAGTAATGTTTGACTTGTGGTGACCTCTTCAGTAATGTTTGACTTGTGGTTACCTCTTCAGTAGTAATGTTTGACTTGTGGTAACCTCTTCAGTAGTAATGTTTGACTTGTGGTAACCTCTTCAGTAGTAATGTTTGACTTGTGGTGACCTCTTCAGTAGTAATGTTTGACTTGTGGTGACCTCTTCAGTAATGTTTGACTTGTGGTGACCTCTTCAGTAGTAATGTTTTGACTTGTGGTAACCTCTTCAGTAGTAATGTTTGACTTGTGGTAACCTCTTCAGTAGTAATGTTTGACTTGTGGTAACCTCTTCAGTAGTAATGTTTGTTTTGTGGTAACCTCTTCAGTAGTAATGTTTGACTTGTGGTAACCTCTTCAGTAGTAATGTTTGACTTGTGGTAACCTCTTCAGTAGTAATGTTTGACTTGTGGTAACCTCTTCAGTAGTAATGTTTGACTTGTGGTAACCTCTTCAGTGGTAATGTTTGACTTATGGTGACCTCTTCAGTAGTAATGTTTGACTTGTGTTAACCTTTTCAGTAGTAATGTTGAACCTCTTCAGTAGTAATGTCAAAGAAATTTGATACATTTTAGAAATACATAGAACATGATGTACATTCCCATAAGACCTGATGGTAAATATCAAAATCACCAGTAACATTATATTCTATCTATTAATCTTTCAAGCCGTGGCTGGCCCATAGGGCATAGACTCAGATACTCTTTCCCTGTTTCTAAATTTTCTTTCTGGCAGTTTCAATCCTTGCAAAAATCTGTTATCAAATCTTGCCATTTGCCTCTGTTCTGCACAAGCATCTCTATCTCATTGAGAGAGTCGATTTCTGCTGCCCTTGCCACTCTGATCAATGTTCTTCTCAGTGTTTCTAATGCTGATTTACACATTCTGTATCAGATCTACGTTTCATTAACAAAGGTGTTTTACGATAGCGGCTTGTTAAACCTCTGATCAATGGCTCTGTGCCATACAGGAGAAAAACAATCCTCCATCTTGGATCGAAACTGGAAAAAATTACATTACACTACATTAGGTAATAGTAAATTACATTACATTAGGTAATAGTAAATATCATGCTCTCTTCATGTTTTCTTTGTTGGATATTAAAAACAACAAAGAGTTACTTGTAAAACATCACCTGTATGTGATAAAGAGGAATGAAAAGTAAATGATACAAATATATATCTGCTCCAAAACGGTTACTGTTTGAATAACATACCCTGCCAATGGAAGGTGACTCTGCCAGATCTCCATTCATCACCTCCAGGTTGGGTTGACTGTTGGGATTGCCCCTGATTCTCATTGCTGCATTCTGCATGTCTGCAAGTAATTTTACAATCAATCAAACAGCACTCAAACAATAAATCAGTCACATCTTATGCGTATGAGCTACTGAGGAAAAACCACATGTTTGGAAACGAAACAAAGACAACAAAGAAACAACCAGGGACTGTAATGAGAATAAAGCTGATCTTTCCATAGACAGCTGGAAAGAATAATCAAGAAGTGCTGAAAACCAGGGCACAAAAGAAGGGTGTCAAACGCAAGGAAGGAAACAATCCGCACTTAGTAAAGTGGATGTGTATTCAATCCATAGAAAAGTCAGTCTTTTCTTTGAGGATGAAAATAAAAATCTACTTGTACATCTGTACATCACGTTACAACAGCAACAACAACAGCAACAATAATAGCAACAACAACAACAGCAACAACAACAACAGCAACAGCACATGCTCTCTTTATTTTCCATCCCACTACACAGAAGAAGTGGGACAAATACAAGATAGACTCCAGGAATGGGACAAGTACAAGGCAGACTCCAGGAATGGGACAAATACAAGATAGACTCCAGGAATGGGACAAATACAAGATAGACTCCAGGAATGGGACAAATACAAGATAGACTCCAGGAATGGGACAAATACAAGATAGACTCCAGGAATGGGACAAATACAAAATAGACTCTAGGAATGGAACAAATACAAGATAGACTCCAGGAATGGGACAAATACAAGATAGACTCCAGGAATGGGACAAATACAAGATAGACTCCAGGAATGGGACAAATACAAGATAGACTCCAGGAATGGGACAAATACAAGATAGACTCCAGGAATGGGACAAGTACAAGGCAGGCTCCAGGAATTGGACAAAAGAAGGTTAACGATCGTTTCAAGTTTGATTCTCATTTTAAGGGACATGTTATGAGAAAAATAATGACAGAACACAGTGAGAAAACAGACAAAATTGATGGAAACAAGTGGTTTGCATAAAGAGAGAAAAAAAATTTGTTAATTCAGTCTTATAACAGGCAAGAAAGATAATAATGAACATGTTTGCAAGCTCATAATCTACAAGAAAAGTCACTCATGAACATTGAAAGTTAAAAATGTCTCACTGCTTTCACTATTCATTTATGTTGTTTATGATTATTGTTTCATTTATGTTGTTTATGATTATTGTTTTATTTATGTTGCTTACGATTATTGTTTCATTTATGTTGCTTATGATTATTGTTTCATTTATGATTCATAGACACATTATTTACCAATGGTAACTGATAAACAGTCGACTTACCTCCTTTTGATTTAATGGAGAGTGAGCGGCCTATTTCAGAGAATGTTCTCTTCATGGAGAGCGACTTAAACATGACCTTGGCAGCATCTCCATCAGGGGTTGACATTTTCCTGCGAGATTTCTGATGCTGGAAACAGTGCTGGCCAACTATGGCTGCTCTCACTGAGTCTCTCAGATGTTCCTCCAGCAATTTCTGACTAATCAAGTTGTCTATTAATAAATCTGTGGTGGAAAACATAAAGTAATGAGATAAATAATGTATGTAAAACCATAACTGGTAATAAGATAAAGAATGTATGTAAAACCATAACTGGTAATAAGATAAAGAATGTATGTAAAACCATAACTGGTAATAAGATAAAGAATGTATGTAAAACCATAACTGGTAATAAGATAAAGAATGTATGTAAAACCATAACTGGTAATAACTTTCCATGGTAATTCAATTCTGTAGAGTTTACAAGAATAGCTTGCGGACAGTTCTTTGATGTGCCATGATAAAATCTAACATAACATAACATAACATAACAGTGTATGGGAAAATATTTGTTGAAACTTGCCATAAAGAAAAATAAACATTAGACTCCATGGAAGATTCCAGTATGTGTGTTGACTATTTTCATTCCATTTTGCAGAAAATTTTTTTTTAAAAAGGGAACAGTATGTGGTTCAACCAACACAACACCTGTTACATTTGCTTATCAATAACACAAGTAAAATGTGTTATAATAAATGTTGCACAGCATTCATCACCAACATTTTTCTATATGATTGTTTTTTTGTGTGTGCATTCACCAGCTTTCCACCTCTGGTGAAATCCCTAGAGACTAGCAACTGAATTGTGCGTGTTAATCCATTTTTCCCTGGCCACCATGTGTACAGGGAACCCTCGGCACATGTGCAGATAACTCTGACTTTGGAGGTATCATATTTTTTTCGTCGATGACTAATTGACATTTCAAGCCATGCCCACAGCTGAGACCAGGGCTGGTTGCTGCAGAGAGAAATCACAAATAAAAATCCCAACTGGTGCAGCCGGGATTTGAACTTACAATCTCTCCAAATCTAGATCGGCATCTTGCCTCAAGACCAACTTCTCCCACAATATGTTTAAATAAGAGTAGTTAACTTTATTGTGATGTGTAGTTAACTGAGGCAGGTCAGTGTAATATCAATCTATTGTAATATCAATCTATTGTAATATCAATCTATTGTAATATCAATCTATTGTAATATCAATCTACTGTAATATAAATCTATTGTAATATCAATCTATTGTAATATCAATCTATTGTAATATCAATCTACTGTAATATCAATCTACTGTAATATCAATCTATTGTAATATCAATCTACTGTAATATCAATCTATTGTAATATCAATCTATTGTAATATCAATCTACTGTAATATCAATCTATTGTAATATCAATCTATTGTAATATCAATCTACTGTAATATCAATCTACTGTAATATCAATCTACTGTATTATCAAATATTGGGCTATCTTGATGCTTTAATTTCTACTCTACATAGTTGTGTGCAGCCATCAGTTAAAGTACAGGCAAGTGGTGTAAAGAGAGGAATGTGCAGAGACAGTTATAAGTAAATGTGTAAAGAGAGGAATGTGCAGAGACAGTTATAAGTAAATGTGTAAAGAGAGGAATGTGCAGAGACAGTTATAAGTAAATGTGTAAAGAGAGGAATGTGCAGAAACATTTATAAGTAAATGTGTAAAGAGAGGAATGTCCAGAGATAGTTATAAGTAAATGTGTAAAGAGAGGAATGTGTAGAGACAGTTATAAGTAAGTGTGTAAAGAGAGGAATGTCCAGAGACAGACAAGCATTGCCTACCTGCCACCTGGTGAATAGTGAGGGCATCCATCTCCAGCATGCAGGCACCTGATGTGAGGCTGTTCCTCAACTCAAACAAGGAGTGAAGTGACAGAGATGCAACATGAGGCTTTGACCAGCGCATGCCTCCCTCCTCAACATCCTCTTCATACTTGACCCATCTAGAAATGAAGGGAAATGAAAACTAAGTTTCTCTGTTGCCACTGACGTCATCATTGCTCAACCTTACCACCAGTTTGGTGACAATGATAACTTGTACAATGTTTCGTTTTCAAACAAAATACAGAAGTCAATTATGTGGACTATAAGAGAAATAATAAAATATTATTTCTTTAAATTGATACCAGAAATACTCTCTTGCATCTTAAGGAAAGGTGGCCCCGGGTGTGGGGGGGGGGGGGGCGCGCGGAAATTGGCTATCAGATATCTTGAAGCTGACACTTAATACAATGACGTCACTGACATTTCATTACACGAAGGTTATTGCTGTTGGGCTACCATTACCTCTATGCCAAGAGAAATAACTCCACAGGGAAATGAATTAGCTCATTTTCAAATTTCTTGTGAGTTTACATTTTGATTTGGCTCAGGTTGGACGAATCTGGTCTAAAACTGGCCAGGGCAAAAACAACGTTGATCACCAACGTCAGCAGAAGACAATGGAACGTTGATTGTACACACCTTCAGGGAAAAAAATATTACTTTTGTTGTTTTTTTTTTTTTGGGGGGGGGGGGGGTTTAGAACTCAAGGACCCATCACAGAAAAGATGGATTGACGGAGTATTAGAAACACTAGTAAATATAACAGCGGGAGAGGCCAACAGAATAGCATATTATATCTCCCCTCGACGTTGAAAGGCAAATGAGGAAAAAAAGAAGATGATTAAGATTGGTCGATAATAACGGTGACTGTCAACCCAGCTATTGATGACTTACTTCCCTTGAAACTGCATGGGGAACAATACGCCCACAATACGTGGGCTAAGAGCAGATAACCCAAAGATGACTACATCTGTCAGGACCAGCGAACGGCAGGGCTGATCCGGGACATACTCCACCCCCACCCCCAAGCTGTGCCCCTTCCTGGGCCAGCCACGGCTTGAAAGATCAATAGATTAATAGATAGAATATAATGTTACTGGTAATTTTGATTTTTAGCATCAGGTCTTATGGGAATATTCATCAAAGGTCTTCCTGGTCTGGCTAAGCGAGAAGAGATCATAAATGGAGGACAGCCTGGCACCCAAGAATGTATATCTAAGACGAATGTGTCGGCCGAAAATGGGAAAATATCACACCTGCCGTAGGCTTGCGACGCAGCTCATCTACATTAACTTAACGCCTTTTTTGGACGGAGATGGATAGAAGAAGTCAAGAAGAAGAAGATGAGAAGAAGGAGAGGAAAACAAGAAGAAGACGCCTGAACAGAAATACAAACACATCATCTCCAGCAACAGCCTGACAGTCGCCATATCTGACACAAACACATCATCTCCTACAACAGCCTGACAGTCGCCATATCTGACACAAACACATCATCTCCTACAACAGCCTGACAGTTGCCATGCCTGACACAAACACATCATCTCCTACAACAGCCTGGCTATCACCATACCCGACACAAACACATCATCTCCCACAACAGCCTGGCTATCACCATACCTGACACAAACACATCATCTCCCACAACAGCCTGGCTATCACCATACCTGACACAAACACATCATCTCCTACAACAGCCTGGCTATCACCATACCCGACACAAACACATCATCTCCCACAACAGCCTGGTTATCACCATACCTGACACAAACACATCATCTCCCACAACAGCCTGGCTATCACCATACCTGACACGAACACATCATCTCCTACAACAGCCTGGCTATCACCATACCCGACACAAACACATCATCTCCCACAACAGCCTGGCAATCACCATACCCGACACAAACACATCATCTCCCACAACAGCCTGGCTATCACCATACCGACACAAACACATCATCTCCCACAACAGCCTGGCTATCACCATACCCGACACAAACGCATCATCTCCCACAACAGCCTGGCTATCACCATACCTGACACAAACACATCATCTCCCACAACAGCCTGGCTATCACCATACCTGACACAAACACATCATCTCCTACAACAGCCTGGCTATCACCATACCCGACACAAACACATCATCTCCCACAACAGCCTGGCAATCACCATACCCGACACAAACACATCATCTCCCACAACAGCCTGGCTATCACCATACCCGACACAAACACATCATCTCCCACAACAGCCTGGCTATCACCATACCCGACACAAACACATCATCTCCCACAACAGCCTGGCTATCACCATACTTGACACAAACACATCATCTCCTTCAAAAGCCTGGCTATCACCATACCTGACACAAAAACACATCATCTCCTACAACAGCCTGGCTATCACCATACCCGACACAAACACATCATATCCCACAACAGCCTGGCTATCACCATACCTGACACAAACACATCACCATACCTGACACAAACACATCATCTCCCACAACAGCCTGGCTATCACCATACCCGACACAAACACATCATCTCCCACAACAGCCTGGCTATTACCATACCTGACACAAACACATCATCTCCTACAACAGCCTGGCTATCACCATACCTGACACAAACACATCATCTCCTACAACAGCCTGGCTATCACCATACCTGACACAAACACATCATCTCCTACAACAACCTGGCTATCACCATACCTGACACAAATACATCATCTCCCACAACAGCCTGGCTATCACCATACCTGACACAAACACATCATCTCTTACAACAGCCTGGCTATCACCATACCCGACACAAACACATCATCTCCCACAACAGCCTGGCTATCACCATACCTGACACAAACACATCATCTCCTACAACAGCATGACAGTTGCCATGCCTGACACGAACACATCATCTCCTACAACAGCCTGACAGTTTCCATACCTGACACGAACGCATCATCTCCTACAACAGCCTGACAGTTGCCATACCTGACATGAACACATCATCTCCTACAACAGCCTGACAGTTGCCATACCTGACACGAACACATCATCTCCTACAACAGCCTGACAGTTGCCATACCTGACACGAACACATCATCTCCTACAACACAACAGCCTGACAATTGCCATACCTGACACAAACACATCATCTCCTACAACAGCCTGACAGTTGCCATACCTGACACGAACACATCATCTCCTACAACAGCCTGACAGTTGCCATACCTGACACAAACACATCATCTCCCACAACAGCCTGACGAGAATCGCCATACCTGGCAGTCTCCCTCCATTGGTAGATGTCTCCGATCTTGTACAGAACGTCCATCTCACAGAAGATGTCGTGAGAAGGGTGATTCGTGTCGTCTGCCTCACTCAACAAGCTCTGGATCTGCTCACTGGGCGTCATGCTTGCTGTTAAGTAAACAAATCAATCACGTTAATATTGCACACCTATCACATCGTGTTTTTTTTTTTATATCAAATAATTATAACGCATATACAATTTATCCACGACAAAAATATCTGCGGAAATATTCACTACAAGATAAAATGGACAATTGTAGAAAACAAGTCGCTTTAAATCTGCGATTGTCAACCTTTTATTACCCGACGACCAGATATCCTCACCTACAGAAGACAGAAATTATCTAATTTGCATTCATAAGTGATTCCAATGTTAAAATCTTGTTAGTGATGGAGAATTGAAAACAGAAAAGAGAGTGGAATGAAAGAGAGAGAGGTGAGGATAGGAAAGAGGGAGGGACAAATTCAACAATAAAATATAAATAGAAAGCTTGCCGATTTAATGAGAGAGTTGTGCCGGAACTTCACGCACAATGTTGTCCATGTTTGGTAGCATTTGACTAACAGAAATGCCTAGTAAGTTTTCTAAATTTGTGCCTGTTACTAGATTTCGGGCTTTTATTTGTAATTATTGCATTACTTTTGCAAATATTTGTTTTCCTCCTCAGGGAATGGAGTGTACAGTCATTTTCAAATCAGGCACAGGGGCCGGTTTAAATAACGCGGCGGGCCGGTTCTGGAGCGCGGTCTGTAGGTTACCCATCTCTGCATTAAATGACTTTGAGTTATACACAAGGAAAATACGACTCTCTTAACAATTCAATTAAAAGATATTAAATATAATGCAAGCAACAAAACGTACAGGGTAAGTATAGATAAGTAACAAAACGTACAGGGTAAGTATAGATAACAAGTAACAAAACGTACAGGGTAAGTATAGATAAGTAACAAAACGTACAGGGTAAGTATAGATAAGTAACAAAACGTACAGGGTAAGTACAGACAGAGGTAACAAAAGGTACCGGGTAGGTTAAGATAACAAGTAATAGAATAATAATAAAAATGAAACATTGCTACATCATTTGATATAATACAACGTTCAACAGCAACATAGTTAGATATCAAGGAGTACATTAAATTATATGAAGAATGCAATATCATCAAGCCCCATGCCTGCTGGTGTAGGTAATCATGTCACTCCACAACGCTCGATCTCGACAGTTATTTATCATGATATTACATTTTGTTTCAGTATTTTAATTACTGTGTACTTTCGCCTGTTAGTATCACCCTATTTTGTATTGTCTTATACCGTTGCACTGGTCACAGCACCGAGTGCCCTGGAAGAATATTGGTATGAACACCACATCCTCAATACACCATAGGCGTGACCACTAAGTGACCTTTTCTCCTGGATGTGAAAACAATATCTTCTGTAGTAAATAAACAAACAAACAAATACACACACACCTACATATGTAATCAATGTCTATTCTCTGCTATTATTACCACATTACATCAGACCATTCCTGGTAGTCCACGTCTTTGAAGGGAATGTAACAGTTTAGCTGTGTCAGCTCAAGCATTACTCCGTCCTGCTACATTCATTAGACGAACGTGATCAACCAACAATAACCAGTGTCTTATACGGTCAGCCCCCCCCCCCCCCCCCCCCACACACACAGTAAAAGTCTGCACGATAGTTTCCCCTGTTTTAGCTATCCCTTGCATGTACTTGTCGCCACACTTTGACAGCAGTCATCAACCAACAATAACCTGTGTATCAACCAACAATAACCATTGTATCAACCAACAATAACCAGTGTATCAACCAACAATAACCAGTGTATCAACCAACAATAACCAGTGTATCAACCAACAATAACCAGTGTATTCTAGAGACAAATAATAATAAATGAATATTTTTTATGGAGAGAAACTTCCGAGGCGACAGATCAGCGAATAATGTCAGGCGATGAGCTATGTTTACAACACTCAGAAAAAAAAAATCACAAATAATCAACAACAGAAAAAAAAAACAAAAAAACAAAGAACAATATCTAGTCGGAAGGAGGATCGAAACTGTACTCCTCGGCACAGCGCCTTGCCACAAGAAACAAAATGTTAAATACATGGCCATCTCAGTTATCTAAGATAATAGCTATCATTGGCGATGTCTTTCACGCATGTGTACTCATGACTATAACATAGGGTTACGATCACAACTCGGGAATAAATTGTATATCTGGATTTTCCTTTTAAGACAATATCTCCGGATAGGGTAGGGCTAGATACGTGTGTTGCAGACAAACAGCTATAAGATGACTATACCGGTTCTACTATCCTACGTGGATTTGTTATAACTGAGATCTCTCCCTGACGTTTTCTTGACAAGACTGTTTCCTAGGAATGCACCGCGAAGTGTGTCTGAAGCTCTGAGTTGGGCAGAGTCAGCCACATCTGACTTGTTCTTCTAGGGCAGCCACTGGTCTTTAACAAATCCTTCATTTTCTGTCAACAACTGCTGTAATACAACTAAGATATACTTTCCTGGTTTCCTTATCGTTCACCACAATGCCGTTAATCAGTTGATATTCGTTGAAGGAACTACACAACTTAAAGCCCCGTCACGCCAAGGGGCGTATAAAATATGGTGTTAGTGACCATAATTTTTATAGATCTTCGGCACATGATTTTTGGTGTAATATGGTCGGTGTTACGCCCGTGCCGCTTTACTTTCCCAGAAAAATATCCGGTATCCATATAAGGCTGGGTGAACCTGGAAGCGGTCGATCAGGATCAAACCCTACCGCTTGTCTTGAAGGAACTATTATCTGTATCATGCCAACAAGGTTACGTCACAATTATCCTGCATGTGGCGATACATTTTTAGTAAAAGAAGATACAAAATGAATATGGTAAAGCCATAGTTTAGGCATATAAATTAGAGAAACGAATGATCTTTCCTTAGTTGACGTCGCAACAGGACTACAGTAGTTCTCAGATACTAAACATTATTTTAAGGTTTAGGGTTTGTTAGTTTTAGGGTTATGTTTAGGCTAAGGGTTAGGTTTAGGCTTAGGGTTAGTTTTAGGCTTAGGGTTAGGTTTAGGGTTAGTTTTAGGGTTATGTTTAGGCTTAGGGTTAGGTTTATGACTTGACCCTCGTGTTGTTTCTCTTTTCTCCATCATTAGGGGTACGAATAAAGTGCAATATTGCTCAAGGCGACGTTACTCTTCCCAACTTTAATTTATACACTTAAATTAGGACTTTACCATGAATAGTTCACTGAAGTGTAAAAAGAAATAAACTCAGGTTTCCTTTCATAAAATTGCGCATTCTTGGCACAACTTCGTGACGTAGATAAGGTCTTGGTGTAAAGGGCAATTACTTCATCTGCATTACCTGACGACAAGGGCAGATAACCTCTGTTAAATTCAAGTGAACCGTCTCGAATTAAAATCCTGCTTCCTAGTTGCAAGTGAAGCAGACACCGTTGAACAAACACAAATAACTGAATGCCCATAAACTTCAATTTTGCATTCTTTGTATCAAGGATTGTTTAAAATGTGTTAACAGGAAAAAAACAAACTGCTAAAAGTATATTTATAGATGTAGACCAGGATCTCCATTCTAGCAAGACTACGATTTATATGTTGTTAAGTACATGAGAACATTTGTCTGACAGTCTAGGCAATTTCGACAGAGATAATAAATAAATACTGCTTTAAGTTCACTGCTGTATATGTGGGGCCAACTCTCAACACGATGTGTCCATTTCTTCTTGTATATCACAATGTCAGGAATGATTTGTAGTCCACGGTCAAGGCCGTGGAAGGTCACAGGAGATAAAACCAGATGAAAGGGGAGAGAAGACAGATTGCACGGATTCTTCTTCAATTTCTTTCCTTCCTCATCTGCCTTTCAGCGTCGAGGGGAGATATAATTTGCGGTATTTTGCTCTTCTGTTCGCCTCTGCTGCTGTTATGTTTCCTAGTGCTTCTAATATTTCGTCAATCCATCTTTTTCGTGGTCGTCCCTTGGGCCTGGTGTTCTCGCAGCGCTTATTGAGGGCTCATTGCTTCATGTTTTGATCTTTCTGCCTTGTCACGTAATCAAACATTTGTATCTGTTTCTTTATATATTCTATAGCGGAAGTTCTTCATTTCTGATCTTATCTCTCATGTCATTCGTCTAACACATTTCATTTCAGTAGAGGCCATTTTCTTATTGTTCTTGCATCTGGGTTCCAGGACTGGCGTTGGTAGCACAACGTTGGGATGAAGATTGTATTGTAGAGTGACCGTTTTACCTTTAGAGTTATTGCACAAATTGGTAGGAAGAATTTGTACCTTTCTTCTCTCCGCGTTGTCTGCTGGTCTTAGGACACGGTCCAAGTTGGAAGAAGTGTTAGAAGAATCTATCAAGTCTTATTGATGCCAATTATGTAAGTTCGTGAACAAAATGTTATCTGAATTTTGCAGAAACATGTATTTTGCTTTTGAGTTCAATGGTCAGCATATTATTAACAGCTGTGAAATCAAATACGAATATAAATTCATGTAAAGGAACAAAGCAAAGTATACTATTCAAAGAAACAGACAAAACATTAATTGTACGGAAAATTACAAAGAAAGGGCTAGAAAATCCGAGCAAAATAAAATGATGAGTACAGATAAATATATGCGTGGGGAGGTAATGTCAACGTGGAAACAGAGGAGGGGGCATAGAGCAACTAGTGAAGTGATAACACTTGGTAAAGAAATTAATATGAGCAGCACATACAGACGTTAAGCAAAGATTGTAGATTGCAACATCGTAAACAACATAAAGACATTAAGCAAAGATTGTAGATTGCAACATAAAGACATAACTATTTATAAATTGCTAAACAAAACTGAACTGTTTTAATTCTGGTTTGAGTGCCCAGTTTGTAGGCTGAATGACGTCACGACAGTTTGTAGGCTGAATGACGTCACGACAGTTTGTAGGCTGAATGACATCACGACGTTTTGTAGGCTGAATGACGTCACGACAGTTAGTAGGCTGAATGACGTCACGACAGTTTGTACACTCAGCCATCGCCATCTACAAAGTCAAGTCTGCGGGCTGAAAGGGAAACACCGGAAAACCCCAATGCGAGCAAGGGCGGTTTGGGGTAAAATGACGTCACCCGTTGAAGAAGTAACGAACTTTGAGTGATTTCGAGATTTCCCTCGCAGCCCGCAGGCCTAACAAAATTATAGATGGCGATGATACAGTACACAACCATCATTCTACCCATAACCTCCCTTACTCGTAAAGCTGAAAACACACAATTTGGGTAATTCCTTTCTATCCACTGGCCTTACTATTATAGAAGGCTGTGACTCAGCACAAACAACTATCACGTGACAGTTGCAAGTCAAGACAGAAAGGCATTTACATGTTCAATAAAAAAAAATTATTTTATTAAATAGCTATGTAGTGTTTAAATAAAAAGCAAAATAGCCCAGGCCAAAATGGCATTTCAGAAAATGAAAAATATCTTATGCAACAAATCTGTCAATTAAAATTAGAAAGAGAGTTCATCGGTGCTATATAGAACCAATTCTGACCTATGGAAGCGAATCATGGACATTAGACAAACAAATGAAAAGACAATGCCACAGAGATGGGATTTCTCAGAAGAATGTTGAAAGTTCCCTGGACAGCTAAAAAGACCAATGAGGAAGTTCTCAAAGAGGTCAACACAAAAAGGGAGCTCTTAAAAAATATCAGAAAGAAGCAATCAACATTTTTCGGGCACATCATGAGAAGAGGACAGTTGGAATACTTGGTTACAACTGGCAAAATAAAAGGAAAGAGAGATCGCGGACGACAAAGAGAGAAAATACTGGATAGCTTGGTGTCATGGCATGGAAAACAGTCAACAACAGAACTGATACGATGCACTGTAGATAGAAGATTGTGGGGGGACATGATCACCTACGCCAACCGGTATGGCACATGATGATGATGATGTAGTGTTAATTTTATTGACTGATATATCTGTGTATGTGTTGTTATTTGTTCCTGCTGAAGGCCTAGTGAGCCGCAACGTCGTTCGATTTTGTGTTGTCCATCACTCACGTAAAGCTGTAACCAAACCCTTTTTGTCCCACTTCTCCCACGGAATATTTGCGGCGGGTTCCAGAGATATTTTTGTGAATAAATAATATTGTGTCTTGTTTCTTCGGCTGATCAGATAACCCACCACTTTGAAGGTCTTTTCTACTCCCTTTGTCGCGGCATTATTTTTCTATTACGGTCAAACAAAGTGGCTGCCTATACAGTCACACTCAAATCGCCTCAGTGTCGATGACCCATCAGCGGATTGCAGTGAGAGGCAGACGATCGACGTTGCAAGTAACACTGATCAACCACAGCGGATTTACTTAGGCCTGCGGGTTGAGAGGAAATTCCCGGAGAACCACCAACTAGTGTGATAATTTCAGCTTAGCGAGCTGGGGTGGTTGTGGGTAGAATGACGTCAGTCGTTTAGTTCTCCTATAGCTGGAACCGTCACGCTTGTTGGAGGTTTTACGGTTTGTTTTTTGTACGCCACCTTAGGAAATCTATAGTTGGCTGTGGATCAACTAACTTGCCAGAAGGACCACTCAAAAGCTCGCCGACCAGACCGTAAACTTCACATCAACGTGTTCAACGGTTGAAATGTCCGTAAACTTCACATCAACGTGTTCAACGGTTGAAATGCTGGAAGTACATTCTCTAGTCCAGCGTTTCTCAAACTGTGGTACGTACGCCTCCACCCCAGCCCCCCTTTTCGGGTCCGCTAATGCTTCAAGAATAGCAAGATAAAGGTAAAGGTAAAGTACGAGACTTGAACCGGCGTCTAAGCACGCGAGTTTCCACCCATATGTGCTCGGCCGCCTATCCAGAAATGGTCGGAGATTTATGGATAGTGTCGCCTCAAGCATCGAAACTCAGATGCGAGGGGACTTTCCTCACCTTCCCAGGGTAATACCCTGGTACCCATTTCTGCCAACGGCTGGGTCGACCGTGGGGGTAATTTTTTTTCAACCACGAGTACAACTCACACTCCCAGCGGGAATCGAACACGGGTCGTCCGAACGTCGGTAGTCCAGACGCGTGGTTTTCCCAACTAGACTACCGAGGCCCCCAATAGCAAGATATTTTGCTAAATGTTTAGCTAGAGTGAGAATGAATTTTTTAAAAAAGCACAACAGAAATAAATCCTGGGGGTCCGCGACTACAAAATGTATTTCATTGGGGGGGTTAGCGGTGAAGGAGAGTTTGATAACCGCTGCTCTAGCGGCTAACATGCATGTAGGGCGGCACCATGTTTCATCCCGTACTCTGAGATGTTGGTTCAACCAGGCTGGCCGGTTAGACTCCCCAGTTTTACCGATATTTTATATTCGGCCTTCTTCACATTCTGAAGTGTCGCCAGTGCTGTGAGGTCGGTTACCGTGGACTCAATGTTCAGCGAATGATGCGTTGCATTAATAGACTGCAGACAATAAAATGTAAAAAGGCGGAAAGAGGAAGACTCTTATGATTCAGGGACTCAAATGAAAGAAAATGTAAGATTTGTGTACTTTTTTTATTTCAGGAGACTCAGCAGAAAGAAAATGTAAGATTTGGGCACTTGCTAATTTGACATTATAATTAAGAAAAAAACGATTCATTCGAAACAAAATACTACAGAGAAAGTCATAAGATACCTTGGATAATGAAAAAGAGCGATGAAGACATACTAATAGATCTAAATATGAAAAAGAACTGGCTTATAAACACTAAACTACAAAGGAAATTAAAATAGCATGGCCACGCATAAGACATAGTGGACTGGAAAGAACAAAAATAAAAGGTATGGTTCCTTGACAACGCATCAGGGGCAGGCCGAGAAGGTGGTTTCAATACATCAAAGATACCTTAACCATGACAACAGAAGAAATGGGAGATCTGGCTAGAGATAGAGATTCTTTCTGACGGGCTGTGGTGAATGTAACGTTATGTAGGAGATCTGGCTAGAGATTCTTTCAGACGGGCTGTGGCGAATGTAACGTTCTGTATGAGATCTGGCTAGAGACAGAGATTCTTTCAGGCCGGCTGTGGTGAATGTAACGTTCTGTATGAGATCTGGCTAGAGACAGAGATTCTTTCAGACGGGCTGTGGTGAATGTAACATTCTGTAGGAGATCTGGCTAGAGACAGAGATTCTTTCAGGCCGGCTGTGGTGAATGTAACGTTCTGTATGAGTTCTGGCTAGAGACAGATATTCTTTCAGACGGGCTGTGGTGAATGTAATGTTCTGTAGGAGATCTAGCTAGAGACAGATATTTCTTTCAGACGGGCTGTGGTGAATGTAACGTTCTGTAGGAGATCTAGCTAGAGACAGAGATTCTTTCAGACGGGCTGTGGTGAATGTAACGTTCTGTAGGAGATCTAGCTAGAGACAGAGATTCTTTCAGACGGGCTGTGGTGAATGTAACGTTCTGTGGGAGGTCTGGCTAGAGACAGAGATTCTCTCATACGGGCTGTGGTGAATGTAACGTTCTGTAAGAGATCTGGCTAGAGACAGAGATTCTTTCAGACGGGTTGTGGTGAATGTAACGTTCCTTTGGAGATCTTGCTAGAGAGAGAGATTCTTTCAGACAGACTGCGGTGAATGTAACGTTCTTTTGGAGATCTTGCTAGAGAGAGAGATTCTTTCAGACGGGTTGTGGTGAATGTAACGTTCCTTTGGAGATCTTGCTAGAGAGAGAGATTCTTTCAGACAGACTGCGGTGAATGTAACGTTCTGTAGGAGATCTGGCTAGAGAGAGAGATTCTTTCAGACAGACTGCGGTGAATGTAACGTTCTGTAGGAGATCTTGCTAGAGAGAGAGATTCTTTCAGACAGACTGCGGTGAATGTAACGTTCTGTAGGAGATCTGGCTAGAGAGAGAGATTCTTTCAGACAGACTGCGGTGAATGTAACGTTCTGTAGGAGATCTTGCTAGAGAGAGAGATTCTTTCAGACAGACTGCGGTGAATGTAACGTTCTGTGGGAGATCTGGCTAGAGACAGAGATTCTTTCAGACAGACTGCGGTGAATGTAACGTTCTGTAGGAGATCTTGCTAGAGACAGAGATTCTTTCAGACAGACTGCGGTGAATGTAACGTTCTGTGGGAGATCTGGCTAGAGAGAGAGATTCTTTCAGACAGACTGCGGTGAATGTAACGTTCTGTAGGAGATCTTGCTAGAGACAGAGATTCTTTCAGACAGACTGCGGTGAATGTAACGTTCTGTAGGAGATCTTGCTAGAGACAGAGATTCTTTCAGACAGACTGCGGTGAATGTAACGTTATGTAAGAGATCTGGCTAGAGACAGAGATTCTTTCAGACAGACTGCGGTGAATGTAACGTTATGTGGGAGATCTGGCTAGAGACAGAGATTCTTTCAGACAGGCTGCGGTGAATGTAACGTTATGTGGGAGATCTGGCTAGAGACAGAGATTCTTTCAGACAGACTGCGGTGAATGTAACGTTATGTAAGAGATCTGGCTAGAGACAGAGATTCTTTCAGACAGACTGCGGTGAATGTAACGTTATGTAAGAGATCTGGCTAGAGACAGAGATTCTTTCAGGCAGACTGCGGTGAATGTAACGTTATGTAGAAAATATAAGAAAATGTAAGATTTGGATACCTTCATGTTTCGGGAGACTCTAAAGAAAGCAAGTAGCTTCAAATGTCATGATGGCACTCAACTCCGTGTGTACCTGATAGGAGGAGATTTGTAGTCTATGTGAAATATGACACACAGGAACACATACAGGATACAACCGGTGATACCACTATGGGAGATTACGTGTTACTGAAGACTGAAATATCAGCAGACGATAAAACGAGGCGCATTTAAAACCTACTTGTCCGAGTAAGAGAACTGTTTGTGGTAGTTAATGTTCACAACGGGAGTTGTCCCACCATTGTGTGATCCTTACCACCTTCAGTGAATGCCTGCCAGCTGAGGCGGATCACACAAAGGTTGTGACGTTTTCAACATTGCAAAAATGGTGGCTGTGAGTAAAATTACATCAGCTATTTATAGCGAACATAGGTGAGGACGTCACAAGTATGGGGTGCTTTAGGGAAAATGCTCTCAGCCCTTCGGCTTTCAATAATG
Organism: Megaustenia siamemsis; assembly: GCA_032433765.1. Classification (NCBI taxonomy): domain Eukaryota; kingdom Metazoa; phylum Mollusca; class Gastropoda; order Stylommatophora; family Ariophantidae; genus Megaustenia; species Megaustenia siamemsis. The sequence goes on along the minus strand of JAVIAB010000156.1, from coordinate 83,434,506 downwards.
GTGGCAATAGCGGGGCATACTGCCACTGAAAAACATTGAAGTATTTCGAGACAGGCACGCTGAAACACCAATATCGTCATTCTGAACATTCGTGGTCACTGACCTCATTTGATACATTTCCAAATCTTTCAATAACTTGTCATGTTGACCAATCTTTGCTCTAGAAACAGATTCTGAAAACGTGAGATCCTCATTGTCAACACATCGCATGCCCTGGAGGCACCGTCAAAACATAACAAACATACATCATGATGGTGCTACATGGAAGATCCTCTTCGGCCAAACCGTCCCAGTGGAACGAATCAGAAAAATCGTGAAAGGAAGCAACACACAACGGGTGATGAAAAGGGCGAGAAATGACGTCAGGGGTTCATTAGTAAGACCTCATGACACACGTGAATGTGCCACATACATAATTAATCATTGAGACTAGAATGGAATCTGGTCTGAGTGTAACCAACTGTGAAGTTACGCTTCAACAACAGCAACTTCATCAGCGTTCAAGTCTTGAGATCACGGACTTGGCTCTGTCCTGCTTCACGATTAAGGAGGAACAACAACATCATGACACACGTTGAGCTGGTCTCTACTCATCAATGTCAGTGTGTCCTGATTTTTCCCCTAAACCTGCGTCGTGGATGACACACCCTGCCTTCAGCAGGGACAGCAACATCATGACACACGATGAGCTGGTCTCTACTCATCAATGTCAGTGTGTCCTGATTTTTCCCCTAAACCTGCGTCGTGACTGACACACCCTGCCTTCAGCAGGGACAGCAACAAATGGGGTGTCGTGGGACGGTACCAGGTCCCGGCTTTGCCCTGGGACGGGATGTGTGATCTGTGATCGACTTCAAGTTTGCCACCAGCTGGACTGCGGTAGGATCGAGTGTTTCACCGAAGCGGAGGCCTGACTGGTTGGGACAGCGATTCTTGGGTAAACTTACTGATCATGAAGTTTATGCCCCGGAATTGGCGCGGGTGCATGGAGATTATGCTGCCAGAGACGGCCGTTACAGCGACCCAGAAATGTCAATTTTGAGCTGCGCGCCATTTGTACACTTTAATGCGGCACGTTTAATACAACCATTTTTATGAACGTAAAAACGCGCAGTTTGACACGAGGCAACACGTTCAATAGAACAGAATGGACTATTGGGATGAACACTTTGTTGTTTGCTGGAGCGAGGGCTGCGCGGTTATGGGAAGTCCCTCCTGCATTGAATCTATTCCGTTCTAAAGTCTAAAGTCAGCAACAAAACCACAAACACGCAGGACTTGCGTGCTACCTATTTTTTTTAAATTTTGCAGACAACATCATCACACATTCACGTTTGACGTCACAAAACATTTAAAGAAATCACTTCCAGCGACATAAGAGCCCCTGGCCAACCAAAACAATCTCTGATAATTGCTGCTCTGAACATCTCAGTCGTTAAGATGGTTCGCCTGACATGACAATTTGGGGGACTGGTTGGTCTCGAGGCAAGAAACCAGCCTCGAGACAGAGAGGTTGTGGGTTCAAATCCTGTCTGCACCATTTGGGATTTTTATTTTTGATTTCTCTCTGTGACAACCACACCTGGTCTGTGACAACCACACCTGGTCTGTGACAACCACACCTGGTCTGTGACAACCACACCTGGTCTCAGCAACGAGGCTGGCTTGAAACGTCAGTTACTTATGGACGGAAACAATATGAGTACCTCCGAAGACACAGTTATCTGCCTGTGCGACGAGGGACCCCTGTGCACACGGCTACCAGGAAAAAAACGGATTAACACGCAAGATAGTCTCTAGTGACTTCATCAGAGGTAAAAGCTGGCGAACGCAAAAAAAAAAATAAAATGACAATTTTAATTGCAAAACATTGAAATTGGGTGACTCGTTGAAACACCTGGGAGTTGAAGTAGCAAGCTATTCTCACAAGTGTCGTGTTCATGACGCAAGCGGTGTGAAGAAGGAAGCCATGGTGGGATTGCAAACCTAGAGCGGTGACTTCTGTTACACCATCACGTGATCTGGTTTGTGGGGAATTATGGGATGAATGTTCTTGTTTAGGGTCTGCTTGAAATGCAGCGAAGATGTTTAGTTCTCTAGGCAGTAGCCAGTTTAGTTAGCTACTTTATGCAATCACTTTGTGTAGCTAGTTTGTGCAATCAGATTATGTAGCCAGATTGTGTAGCCAATTTGTGCAATCAGTTTGTGTAGTCATATTGTGTAGCCAGTTTGTGTAGTCAGTTTGTGTAAACCGATTGTGTAGCTAGTTTGTGTAGTCAGTTTGTGTAAACTGTTTGTGTAGCTAGTTTCTGCAATCAATCAGTTTGTGCAATCAGTTTGTATAATCAGTTTGGGTAGCCAGTTTGCACAGATTTCGTTTTGAACAAATGTAGAGCATTTGTTTTCTAATTAAATTAAAATATAAACAACACAAGAAATAGCATGGTATAAGCCACAACATTAAACTTGTCACTATCACACAACATAAGCCAGGCCCACCAACAAGACAACAACCACACAGCTCTTGAATCGTAACTAGAGCTTGACTGCAGTTTACTCTAATTACCAGCGAGATTAAAAGACACAAAGATACAACGCATTCCCTTACATCAGAATGATCTAAAAAACGAAACACACAGAATGTGACAGGAACATATTATCTTCTAAAAATGTGGACGTTAGATAGAAACATGTCGAAAGTGTTGTCGCACTAGTGGTCCAGTGTTGTGCTGTAGGATGCCAGTCGGATTCTTGTTTGTTTTCTATTATCCTTTCGAGTCGAAGACAGCACATAGTGCAGAAATTCTAGATTGTGTCTGACGATCTTTCAACTGTCAGACCTTCCACGGGACCTGCATTGTGTCTGACGATCTTTCAACTGTCAGACCTTTCACAGGACCTACATTGTGTCTGACGATCTTTCAACTGTCAGACCTTTCACAGGACCTACATTGTGTCTGACGATCTTTCAACTGTCAGACCTTCCACAGGACCTACATTGTGTCTTGCCAGACGGCTCTGTTCTGGAAGAGCTGTTTAATCTTAGCGAGTGAGCTGATGTCTGCTGTTGGTGCCTCTCGTTTTAATGTTCTTTATTGTGATTCTCTATGTCGACCTCTATTTCTTTTAACCTCTGGTTCCCATTTCAGGGCCTGCTTCAAGATTCTTTTGTTATCCCTAATTAATTCTTGTCCAAGGCGATCAAAGTGTACTGTCTTTTAGTGTTTTCATGGGTCGTGTTATGTGACTGACTAGTACTTGTACTGTCTTAGTGTTTTCATGGGTCGTGCTATGTGAGTGACTAGTACTTGTACTGTCTTAGTGTTTTCATGGGTCGTGCTATGTGAGTGACTAGAACATGTACTGTCTTAGTGTTTTCATGGGTCGTGCTATGTGAGTGACTAGTACTTGTACTGTCTCAGTGTTTTCATGGGTCGTGCTATGTGACTGACCAGTACTTATACTGTCTTAGTGTTTTCATGGGTCATGCTATGTGACTGACTAGTACTTGTACTGTCTCGGTGTTTTCGTGAGTATCTCTTCCATGTTTTAGCTCCATCTTTGCCTTGTTGGTCGTGACGCAAACAGAGTCTGTGTTTGTGACATCATGTCAGACAAACCTACACCCACCTAAAGCTTTACTAAGGCCTACGTGCTGAGACAATAATCCTGAAGGAACCCAAAGTTTGTGACGTCTTCAGCAATCCGAAGTGTAGACGACTGACGTCATTTAACTAACCGAATCATTTAACTAAGCGACTGACGTCATTTAACTAACCGAATCATTTAACTAAGCGACTGACGTCATTTAACTAACCGAATCATTTAACTCGGCGACTGGCGTCATTTAACTAACCGAGTGACGTCATTTAACTAACCGAATCATTTAACTAAGCGACTGGCATCATATAACTAACCGAGTGACATCATTTAACTAACAACAGCCCCTGGTCGGAAAGCTGAAAACGTCACAAACTTTGAGCGATTTCTCTTTCAGCCGACGAGCCTTATTGATACTATAGATAGCTGTGGTACAGCTCAACAGATAATTGCTTTTGCTGAACATCTTGTGATAAGATTTGACTGAATTAGAATGAGCACAACGATATTCCATTTATAGGGCTGGAAGAAGTTACAAAGTGGTTGGGAATAGATGCTGAAAGTGGCCAAATGCAGTCATATAGTGTCTTATGTTCCGACCCGTGACCAAATCAACCATCGTGAGTCCCATCAGCGACAACTATTTCAAACAAATGATTCAACTCATAGACACCATTCTACAGCGGAAACTAAAATACTTTGGCTACGTCAAAAGACACAGCTGGCTGGAAAGAACACAAATGGAAGGTGTGGTTCTTTGGCAACACATCAGGTGCAGGCCAAGAAGATGGTTTCATGACATCAAGGAGACCTTGAAAATGACAAAAGAAGACGTGGAAAGACCTGGATAGAGACAATGATTCTTTCAGACGGTTTGAGGTGAATGCAATTTTCTATGGAAGATATGGCTAGAGAGAGAGAGAGATTCCTACAGACAGGATGTTGTGAATGTGATGTTCTAGCTACGGTCATGTGACCTGATGGAGATGATCAATCATCTCAACTGTTCCGCAACTCTTGTCCCCTCACAGGCACTTTTTACAACAAAATACATTGGCTCTAAGTCCTAAGTGGCTCCAGTTGTTAAAGTTTCGAATCACTTCAGGGGAAGATGTTTGTTTACAACATTCGGGGAAAAACAAATTAAAAATAATCAACAACAGAAAAAACAAACGAAGAACAATAGACAGCCTGTTGCAGGATCGAAACTGTACTTCTTGACACAGCGCCCTGCCACAAGAAACCTGCACCAGAGCACACGGCCAACAAAGCAACCTATTCAATGTAGATATCATTGGCGATGTCTTCACGCATGTGTGTACTCATGGCTATAGTATAGGGTTGCGAACGCAACTCGGGAATTAATTGTTAAATTTACCTATTAATATATATATATATATATATATATATATATATATATATATATATATATATATATGTCCTACAGCATTACTGATCAACCCAGCATACTTGAATACCCAGTTCCGTTATAGGTCTCTACCTGGAGACCAAGAAAGGCTGTGCCTTTAACTGGCTGTCGGCCCATGTGAGCAAACTTTCCCCTAGTCTTACCAACCTCTCCTTACAAAAGATGAACTTACTAAACCACGTGTCTACTAGTCTTTGCACCGGTGTATTGTAACTTTAGATCTCAGGTAGGAAGATCCGGGTGCTAGGCAGAGTAATGTGTGTGTATCGGCGTTTGTCTTATTTCTGTCAGGATAACTGACAAACAAAGCAAACACTGACAACACCGTCTGTTTTATTTATGTCAGGATAACTGACAAGCAAAGCAAACACTGACAGCACCGTCTATCGTATACCTGTCAGGATAACTGACAAACAAAGCAAACACTGACAGCACCGTCTATCGTATTCCTGTCAGGATAACTGACAAGCAAAGCAAACACTGACAACACCGTCAAAGCACATCAAAGATGCTCAACTTACGGGCTGTAGGTAGCACCAACTCTTCCACGACTGCAGATGGTTGAGAAATGAACAAACATGAATGTTTCTTCCTGCTTCTCTCAGTCGCTCTTTACGTTGTAAGCGTAATAAATCAGCATAAGTAACATTTCTGCTGGCGTAGGTGATCATGTCTCTGCACAACTCTCTAGGTGATCATGTCTCTGCACAACTCTCTAGGTGATCATGTCTCTGCACAACTCTCTAGGTGATCATGTCTCTGCACAACTCTCTATCTCCACACTTTCCTTAATGACTTTCTATCAAATCATTCTCCCAAAACTGTAACTATTCGCTCGTTTTCCCTTTGTCTTCTTCGTTCAATTCTCCTATTATCACAAATATATTCCAGCTGTTCCCTTCTCCCATTTGTCTTCTTCGTTCAATTCTCCTATTATCACAAATATATTCCAGCTGTTCCCTTCTCCCATTTGTCTTCTTAGTTCAATTCTCCTGATGTCACAAATATATTCCAGCTGTTCCCTTCTCCCATTTGTCTTCTTAGTTCAATTCTCCTATTGTCACAAATATATTCCAGCTGTTCCCTTCTCCCATTTGTCTTCTTAGTTCAATTCTCCTGTTGTCACAAATATATTCCAGCTGTTCCCTTCTCCCATTTGTCTTCTTAGTTCAATTCTCCTATTATCACAAATATATTCCAGCTGTTCCCTTCTCCCATTTGTCTTCTTAGTTCAATTCTCCTATTGTCACAAATATATTCCAGCTGTTCCCTTCTACATGGTCCAAAGATTATGGCTGTTCTTCCGGATATTGACTACAAGTCTTAATTTTGTTGTAGTTTTTGTCTTTTTTTTTTAAGAACGTCTTCATCACACTACCTTCTTTTAGTTGTCCGTGGTATTATCAACATGTTTAGCTGCTCATGGTATTATCAACATGTTTAGCTGCTCATGGTATTATCAACATGTTTAGCTGCTCATGGTATTATCAACATGTTTAGCTGCTCATGGTATTATCAACATGTTTAGCTGTCTATGGTATTATCAACATTTTTAGCTGTCTATGGTATTATCAACATGTTTAGCTGTCTATGGTATTATCAACATGTTTAGCTGTCTATGTATTATCAACATGTTTAGTTGTCTATGGTATTATCAACATGTTTAGCTGTCTATGGTATTATCAACATGTTTAGCTGTCCAAGGTATTCTCAACATGTTTAGCTGTCCAAGGTATTCTCAACATGTTTAGCTGTCTATGGTATTATCAACATGTTTAGCTGTCTATGGTATTATCAACATGTTTAGTTGTCTATGGTATTATCAACATGTTTAGCTGTCTATGGTATTCTCAACATGTTTAGCTGTCCAAGGTATTCTCAACATGTTTAGCTGTCCAAGGTATTCTCAACATGTTTAGCTGTCTATGGTATTATCAACATGTTTAGCTGTCTATGGTATTATCAACATGTTTAGCTGTCTATGGTATTATCAACATGTTTAGCTGTCTATGGTATTATCAACATGTTTAGTTGTCTATGGTATTATCAACATGTTTAGCTGTCTATGGTATTATCAACATGTTTAGCTGTCCAAGGTATTCTCAACATGTTTAGCTGTCCAAGGTATTCTCAACATGTTTAGCTGTCTATGGTATTATCAACATGTTTAGCTGTCTATGGTATTATCAACATGTTTAGCTGTCTATGGTATTATCAACATGTTTAGCTGTCAATGGTATTATCAACATGTTTAGCTGTCTATGGTATTATCAATATGTTTAGCTGTCTATGGTATTATAAACATGTTTAGCTGTCTATGGTATTATCAACATGTTTAGCTGTCTATAGTATTATCAACATGTTTACCTGTTTATGGTATTATCAACATGTTTAGCTGTCTATGGTATTATCAACATGTTTAGCTGTTCATGGTATTCTCAACATGTTTAGCTGTCTATGGTATTATAAATATGTTTAGCTGTCTATGGTATTATCAACATGTTTAGCTGTCTATGGTATTATCAACATGTTTAGCTGTCTATGGTATTATCAACATGTTTAGCTGTCTATGGTATTATCAACATGTTTAGCTGTCTATGGTATTATAAACATGTTTAGCTGTCTATGGTATTATCAACATGTTTAGCTGTCTATGGTATTATCAACATGTTTAGCTGTCTATGGTATTATCAACATGTTTAGCTGTTCATGGTATTCTCAACATTTAAGCTGTCCATGGTATTCTGATCATGTTTGGCTGTCCATGGTATTTTCAACAGTCTTCTGTAAAACCACATTTCTGAAGTATCCAATAATTTTCTGGTCTGTTTGATTGTTCACGTAGCGTTGGAGTCGTTGACGATCATGTCCCTCCACAACTCTCTATCCACAGTACATCGTATCAATTATGTTGTTGACTGTTTTCCATTCCTTGCCACCAAGCTATCTAGTTATACTTTCTCTTTGTCGTTCGCGGTCTCATTTTCCCTGTTTTGCCAGTTGTAACCAAGTATTTCAACATTTCTCATCTCATGATGTACTCGACAAATGTTGACTGTTTCTTACTGATCTCTCAAATGAGCTCCATGTTTTGATATAATTATGTAATTACGTTTTTATAATTATGTATATTATAAAATAAAATTATGGTATTAGTTTACACATTTATATAAATATGCAGTCATGTATCATAACAATGAACATGTTTCTGTACAAACATAAACACCAAGAGGAAAGAAGGATCATCATAAGTACATCAGTTGTTGGAATAATTAAGAATCATCTTAAAGAACGAAACAATTATTTGTTGTGATAGAAAGAAAGTAGGTCTCTCTCTCTCTCTCTCTCTCTCTCTCTCTCTCTCTCTCTCTATGACACTTTAATGGTCGGTATGTTACTGTGTCTGCTTTGCTGATGGTACCGATGTGGTTTCCTGGTTCTGCTATGAGAAGACAAGTAGTTAGGTCAGGTCTGGGGATTTCTACAAAGGGGGAGGAAACTCGTTATGACTATTTTCCTGGATAGGTCCCTTGTCTCCATGGAGACACACAGAGCACTGTAGTTAGGGGTGCTTCCGTGTGAGCGATATAAGGGGATAGTGTTGTGGGATATAAGGGGATAGTGTTGATAGATATACGGGGATAGTGTTGAGGGATATAAGGGGATAGTGTTGAGGGATATAAGGGGATAATGTTGAGGGATATAAGGGGATAATGTTGAGGGATATAAGGGGATAGTGTTGTGGGATATAAGGGGATAGTGTTGATAGATATACGGGGATAGTGTTGAGGGATATAAGGGGATAGTGTTGAGGGATATAAGGGGATAGTGTTGAGGGATATAAGGGGATAGTGTTGAGGGATATAAGGGGATAGTGTTGAGGGATATAAGGGGATAGTGTTGAGGGATATAAGGGGATAGTGTTGATAGATATAAGGGGATAGTGTTGAGGGATATAAGAGGATAGTGTTGAGGGATATAAGGGGATAGTGTTGAGGGATATAAGGGGATAGTGTTGAGGGATATAAGGGGATAGTGTTGAGGGATATAAGGGGATAGTGTTGATAGATATAAGGGGATAGTGTTGTGGAATATAAGGGGATAGTGTTGTGGGATATAAGGGGATAGTGTTGAGGGATATAAGGGAATAGTGTTGTGGGATATAATGGGATAGTGTTGTGGGATATAAGGAGATAGTGTTGTGGGATATAAGGGGATAGTGTTGTGGGATATAAGGGGATAGTGTTGATAGATATAAGGGGATAGTTTTGTGGGATATAAGGGGATAGTGTTGATAGATATAAGGGGATAGTGTTGATAGATATAAGGTGATAGTGTTGATAGATATAAGGGGATAGTGTTGTGGGATATAAGGGGATAGTGTTGATAAATATAAGGGGATAGTGTTGTGGGATATAAGGGGATAGTGTTGTGGGATATAAGGGTAAAGTGTTGATGGATATAAGGGAATAGTGTTGATAGATATAAGGGGATAGTATTGTGGGATATAAGGGGATAGTGTTGTGGGATATAAGGGGATAGTGTTGTGGGATATAAGGGGATAGTGTTGATGGATATAAGGGAATAGTGTTGATAGATATAAGGGGATAATGTTGATAGATATAAGGGGATAGTGTTGATAGATATAAGGGGATAGTGTTGATAGATATAAGGGATAGTGTTGATAGATATAAGGGAATAGTGTTGATAGATATAAGGGGATAGTGTTGTGGGATATAAGGGGATAGTGTTGATAGATATAAGGGAATAGTGGTGATATATATAAGGGAATAGTGTTGTGGGATATATGGGGATAGTGTTGATAGATATAAGGGAATAGTGGTGATATATATAAGGGAATAGTGTTGTGGGATATATGGGGATAGTGTTGATAGATATAAGGGAATAGTGGTGATATATATAAGGGAATAGTGTTGATAGATATAAGGAAATAGTGTTGATAGATATAAGGGGATAGTGTTGATAGATATAAGGGAATAGTGTTGATAGATATAAGGGGATAGTGTTGATAGATATAAGGGGATAGTGTTGTGGGATATATGGGGATAGTGTTGATAGAACAGCGGAAGGTTAACTAGAGTGATAAGTCTACAGTTAAATAAGGAGACTTCCACGGATGTGACGGGAAGGTTGTAACAAAGAGAAGTGGGGACCTCAAAACTACAATGATCATTGATTGCTTTGTCCACAAAACTTGGAAAGAATGAAAACAGTAACTGTAACTCCGCCTGACCTACTGTGCAGAGGAGATGCGATTACGGAACTTTGATACACAATGTAACTATACGTCTTGATACGTTCAGATCTAGCAGTTGCTATATTGTTACGTTCAAGGTAACGTTTTGGTGTCTTATTAATGATATACACAACTTACACACGTCATTAACCAGACTTGATACTTGCATTAAGAAATATACCTATTTGTTCTGCATGTCATGACATGTACATGACAGTAACGTACACTAACATCAAAACAAATAACACCAGGCCGAAAACTAAGAATAGCAAAATGTTATATCTTCTCAATATTCCTGTATGGTGCAGTAACATGGACATTAGACAAGCAAACAGAACAGAAAATTGAAGCCTTGGAATGTGGATTTATAGAAGAGTAGGCAGAATTGGATGGAAAGAAAAGAAAACAAACGATGAAGTTTTAAAACAACTAAAAATAAAAAGATACCTACTAAACACAGAACAAGACAAATGAAATTTTTGGGGCATGTTAAAAGATACGACAACTTACTAAAAGTGATATTGGAAGGGGAAATACAAGGTAAAAGAGGCAGACTAAGACTAACATGGACGAGTAACATCAAAAGATGGACAAGTCAGCTTATAACAATCTGCACCATCAAAGCAAGATACAGAGTGGAATGGCGCTCCAGGGTAGCCAACCTTCTATGCGGAGACGGCACTCGATGATGATGATGATGACGACGAATAAAGGGGTTAAGTATATGCTCATGGTCTATTTGACAGCTTCAGATTTATAAATCACAATTTTATTTCTGACATAAATCATCCGAGATTTGATCAGGTGGAGGAAAGTTAAGTCTACGTGTCACTGCAGTTATCTCATTAGTGGCAACATTATCACTATATATCATTGCCCATACTTGATGTCGTCACGAATTCACTTGTTATCTCTAGTTCAGAAGAGTGCTTGTATAGGTCGGTGCGTCATCACACGTGACTTGTACGATGACAAATGGAGTGGTACTACCAACGACCCTTCGTATTTCCGACGTCATGTTCTGTGTTTCGATCCAGAAATGAACGAAAATAAAGATAAGAAAGAAAAAGCTTTTTTACCTGGTGGGACAATATCGGTGGCAGGTAGGTTGGCGGTGGCAGTAACTCTCTCACCGTGATGACGTTTAGATTTGTGTGGTCGCCTTGGTCTCTTGGGCAGACGCAGACCAATGTAGGCAGACTCGTACCTGTGTTTGGCAGCTGTTGGGGGAGGCATCGAGAGACATTTGTCAGAAAATATAAATTATCAGTAAAGTGTGATTTACATTCGAAAAGAGAAAAGTAATTTACGAGTTTAGTGTCGTACTCCATTTCTGTTCGGAGTAGCGTCCCCTTGCACTTTATTATTATTTGGTCACTCTCTAATCCGTCAACAGAAGACCCCTGTTTTAGGGATACAAATACCCTGACCCTAAACCTTGATGGAAATGACAAGTTAAGTGCACAAAAACTACAAGCAGTTGATACATTCAGGTACGTGAGGTCAGTCAGGTGAGATCACTCGGTTAGCATAAATGGAGTACGGCGCTAAACTAGTAAATTACAGAGAGACATTTATTTCATGGAGGAATGTGGCAAATGTCATGATGGAATATGACAAATGTCATGGAGGAACCTGACAAATGTCATGATGGAATATGACAAATGTCATGGAGGAACGTGACAAATGTCATGATGGAATGTGACAAATGTCATGGAGGAATGTGATATTCTTCTACGACAGTCTTGAGAAATCAGATTTAAGCCAGAAACGTTTTTAATGTTTCCAGTTGTGGGTTAAAGTTGCTGTTCTTTCTGTGCTGTGTGTGCCTGTCTACGCGTGCATGTGTGCGTGTATGTGCGTGCATGTGCGTGTCTGTGTGTACGTGTGTGCGTGCATGTGTGCTTGGGTATTTACTATTACAGTTTACACAAACAATCCACAGAGAAACTTGTTATCCTGAAGTATGTATTTACACAATATCCTGAAGTATGTATTTACAGAATATCCTGAAGTATGTATTTACAGAATATCCTGAAGTATGTATTTACAGAATATCCTGAAGTATGTATTTACAGAATATCCTGAAGTATGTATTTACAGAATATCCTGAAGTATGTATTTACAGGAACGATCAATATTTTTCTAAAACGATTCAATTCTTCCGAAAAATAACAGATTTATCTGAAATCAGATGCATTCTTTAGAAATAATAGACATCCGCGAGAGGGGAAGACAGAAGTCTATTATCGAGAAATTATATAATGTCTTAAACAGTACTAGAAGGAGATGAAAGAAGACCAGAAAACAGAAGTTTCAGTTGGTGACGTCATTTGACGAGGTACTTGTTAGAAACATGTCACTCACATCGATTTTTGTTTATAACCATCCACAGACCAGACTTGTAGCCGACCCTGACCTAGTTCCTTTATTAGGTCGGAACTTTTATTTAGCGTGGGTTGTTGACATTATATGCACGTGTGCTCAAACAATATGTCTATACACAACTTGTGATGTATTTATGCACAACTTTCACGTGTATATTCTGAAACAATATGTCTTTACACAACTTGTGATGTATTTATGCACAGCTTTCACGTGTATATTCTCAAACAATGTTTATACACAACTTGTGATGTATTTATGCACAGCTTTCACGTGTATATTCTCAAACAATATGTCTATACACAACTTGTGATGTATTTATGCACAGCTTTCACGTGTATATGGTTCACTTTTTGTGTTCGTATATGTTTGTGGTCTGCAATGTGTACGTGTGTTTACATATCAGTCAAGGCTGCATGTGCCCATATGGTTTAATATTTATATGTGTGTGTTGACTTTTGCTGGTTGTTGAGCAGAATATTTGACTAGAAAAGTGAGACATCACAATAATGATAACATTGTTTCTTTACTTCCATGTTCTTACAGTGCAAAGAAGAGGTTTGTGGCAACTAAGTCTATGACGCCTTGTCGAGAGATTACAACGCTCCTCAACTTCGTAGGTCCGTGGTCTTCCTTCGCAGGTCCGTTCCCCAAGTCTGGTCTACAAGATTAACTTCAATCTCCACTCTCCTCCGCTGGATTGTCCCGGCGTGCCTTGTTACGCATCCCCACCAAAAGGCAACAAAATGACAGCGATATTACTCGACCCGTTCCAAAATTGGATTATTTCTCGATCAGACATCACACTCACAGGTCCTAATTTGTGGGTCCTAACCCCAAAGGGATCGCCAAGTTCTGTGGTAGTAGCAATGGTTATTTTTACCTGAGTTAAGGTAAAACTTAATAGGAAAAATCCTGAAACAAGTGCTGTGTATAGATTCAAATAGCTGGGATCAATAATAACATTAATTGTATTTTAACTGCAGAATTAGAAGCAGAATAGGCCAAGCGAAGACAGAATTCCATCCAATGAAAAACATCGTGTGTAACAAATCATTGTCAATTAATGTTAGAAAACGTGTCCTAAAGTGCTACATCGAACCTGTTCTGCTATATGGAAGTGAGTCAAGGACGATAAGACAACACAGAGAACATTAGAGACAGATGAGATGTGGTTATCAGAAGAATGTTACGAATTCCATGGATAGCAAAAATTACAAATGAAGAATGTTTAAAACGAGCTGGAGAAACCAGAAATAAGAGAATCATAAGAAAAAGACTATACATTTATTGGGCATGTGATGAGAAAAGAAGGCATTGATAATATTATAATAGACAAAATGAATGGAAAGAAGAGCAGAGGAAAACCGAGAGAAAAATATTGAACAGCTTATCCAAATGGCATAATAAAAGATCACCGACTGAAAATATGAAGTGTATGAAGCACCGAGAGATGAAGCACCGAGAGATGAAGCACCGAGAGATGAAGCACCGAGAGATGATCGCTTACGCCAACCGGCATTGCACCTGATGATGATGCTGAAGCCGCGCAGATTTTTAAAAATCACCACATTTGGGAAACGAACCAGGACCCTCGTGATAAAGAATGGAGTGCACCAACCACTACACCACCGCGACTTCCACCATCAATATGTTAAAGATTGTACTTCTTGAATAAGCAATCTGGCTTTCCATCACTTGACTTGTATGAAAGACATTAACAACACAATGGCAACAAAAACAACAACAAAACCCAAAATTAAAGAAAGACAGAGATACAACAGAAGAATTAGCAAACAGTGTTTAACAGCAAGGGCACTTTAAAAGAGTGAAAGACAAATGTTATTGAAAGGACAACATAACGATGTTTCTTATCTTCCCAAAATAGCCAGTTATCACGTGATGTCCCTTAAGGGGAGTTCCCTGGCAGGTCTTATTAGCGAGTCAACCTGAAAACGTGTCATTCACTCACCGTCTGTGTCCACGTTTGGGTTAATTGTCTTATTGGGGTCACGCTGTGCTCCATCACGTGGATTCTCGCGCACAAGTGCTTTCTCCTCGTTGAAATAATCCATTATATCTGCTCGTTCGTGTATCTCTTCACTGGGTAATCACACGTATCTTCCTTCACTGGGTAATCACACGTATCTTCCTTCACTGGGTAATCACACGTATCTTCCTTCACTGTGTGATCACACGTATCTTTCTTCACTGGGTGATCACACGTATCTTTCTTCACTGGGTGATCACACGTATCTTTCTTCACTGGTAATCACACGTATCTTTCTTCACTGGGTAATCACACGTATCTTTCTTCAGATGATAAATAATCGTGATTTCTTTCGAGGGGCTGTATTCCTCTTTCCTCAACTGCTCAAATGTGGATCTTCCAACTTGAAGCCCTTGTGTCTCCGTTGACGGATCTCAATCGTGATTTCCTCTGTTTGATGAGTTTTCTCAATCTGCAGACACAAAAAAGGTCTTATTTAGCCATACAATCAATGGAAAGAAGAGCATACATTAGTGACAACTCATTGGGACAAAAATATGAAACCTAATAGCAACGAATGTCAACACAGAGAACTAGCATTTCTGACTTTTGTGCCGTCCTCGGATTTAAAAAAACAACAGATAAACAAACGGACGGACTGGCAGACAGAAAGTATATAATTAAAAACGGTTCCTTTGGAGCCAATCTTGTTATATGAAGTACATCATGGACAATCTAGCAATAGTCAAGAAAATTATTGAAAATCGCATAGATGTAGTTGTACAAAAGTCGTGTAAATAGTCAAGAATATCATTGAAGATCATAGAGATGTAGTTGTATAAAAGTCTTGTAAATAGTCAAGGAAATCATTGAAGATCATAGAGATGTAGTTATACAAAAGTCGTGTAAATAGTCAAGGAAATCATTGAAGATCATAGAAATGTAGTTAGTTACTCAAAAGTCGTGTAAATAGTCAAGGAAATAATTGAAGATCATAGAGATGTTGTTGTACAAAAATCGTGTAAAAATTCAAGGAAATCATTGAATATCACAGAGATATAGTTGTACAAAAGTCGTGTAAATAGTCAAGGAAATCATTGAAGATGAGATGTAGTTGTACCAAAGTCGTGTAAAAGTCAAGGAAATCATTGAATATCACAGAGATATAGTTGTACAAAAGTCGTGTTAATAGTCAAGAAAATCATTGAAAATCACAAAGATGTGGTTGTACAAAAGTCGTGTAAATAGTCAAGACAATCATTGAAAATCACAGAGATGTGGTTGTACAAAAGTCGTGAAAATAAATAGTCAAGGAAATCATTGAAGATCACAGAGATGTGGCTGCACAAAAGTCGTGTAAAAAAATAGTCAAGGAAATCATTGAAGATCACAGAGATGTAGTTGTACAAAAGTCGTGTAAATAGTCAAGAAAATCATTGAAGATCACAGAGATGTGGTTGTACAAATGTCGTGTAGATAGTCAAGGAAATAATTGAAGATCACAGAGATGTAGTTGTACAAAAGTTGTGTAAATAGTCAAGGAAATCATTCAAGATCACAGAGATGTGGTTGTACAAAAGTCGTGTAAATAGTCATGAAAATCATTGAATATCACAGAGATGTGGTTGTACAAAAGTCGTGTAAATAGTCAAGGAATCATTGAAGATAACAGAGATGTGGTTTTAAAAAAGTCGTGTAAATAGTCAATGAGATCATTGAAGATCACAGAGATGTGTTTGTACAAAAATCGTGTAAATAGCCAAGAAAATCATTGAAGATCACAGAGATGTGGTTGTACAAAATAGTCTTGTAAAAACTATGTACAGTTTACAAAAGTAATGACGTCCTGAAAGGGACACAACGCTGGCTAACAAGATCAGTATGACGTAATCATAATTTTATTTATTTATTGGCTATGAGAGGATATCAACTGGCGTATATTGTGATAACTGGAGAAACTAGGGTGTGAGGGGAGAAACTGTGGTAAACAAATTATATACAATCTCAACATCTTCTATGCTGTCACAAATTCTTTTACCTTGTCTCGCCTCATATACAATCTCAACATCTTCTATGCTGTCACAAATATTCTTTTACCTTGTCTCACCTCATATACAATCTCAACATCTTCTATGCTGTCACAAATTCTTTTACCTTGTCTCGCCTCATATACAATCTCAACATCTTCTATGCTGTCACAAATATTATTTTACCTTGTCTCGCCTCATATACAATCTCAACATCTTCTATGCTGTCACAAATATTCTTTTACCTTGTCTCGCCTCATATACAATCTCAACATCTTCTATGCTGTATCAAAATCGTGTATGCTTCTCAACATCTTTGACCTAGTTACAACATATGTCCTGTATTAATATTCCCCTTCCTTCCTCCCCTCCCCCTATTGTAAATCAATCATCCCTAAAATATAGATTGTACACGCAACAATCTTTCCAGAAATCAAATCTCTGACGAAAAAGATGGATCCCTTTTCTTCTTAATTTGAATGCCCACGATTGCTTTATATAAAATAGCTCTTCAATGATTGTTAATTTAAAATGTCGTTACCTCCCTTCTATAACTAATTCATTACCTCCCTTCTATAACTAATGCATTACCTCCCTTCTATAACTAATACGTTATCTCCCTTCTATAACTAATGCGTTACCTCCTTTCTATAAGTAATGCATTACCTCCCTTCTATAACTAATACGTTATCTCCCTTCCATAACTATTGTCTCATTCCTTCATTCTTTTGTCTAGAAAATTCAAGACACTCATAAACGCAAGTGCGTGAGCGAAAGATAATGAATAGCAACACCAACAAAAGAAAAATAATTAAACGTGTATTTCATATATCATTGGAGGCAGGCAAAAAAAAACATGTGAATCCTAACTAAATTGGAATCTGTCGATACAGCGATCTACCACCGAACAAGCGTGTAAACTAGGCAGCAAAGAGCGACATATGTAGGTATCTCTAAGATTTGAACTCAGTCACTCGAGTCAAGTGATAACATGTCCAGTTGAAGACGGAACATTCCAGAGAATTCACTGAATGTAACACTCCTTCAGGCTCTCCAGACATCGGGGATGACAGAGGGAATCTATTTCTGGCTAGGGCTCTGTCAGTGGCTGATGGGAGGACATCTTCGCTGTCCTGCTTTCTAATGGATGGCAGGGGGTGATAACTGACACAGAAGAATAATTGCTAAACGAGGAAGAGAGAGGAGAGACTGGGGGTGTGAGAGTGAGGGAGAGAGTGTGAGTGAGTGAGTGAGTGAGTGAGTGAGTGAGTGAGTGAGTGAGTGAGTGAGTGAGTGAGTGAGTGAGTGAGTGAGTGAGTGAGTGAGTGAGAAAGTGAGTGAGGGAGAGAGTAAGAGTGAGCGAGTGAGTGAGCGAGCGAGCGAGTGAGTGAGCGAGCGAGCGAGTGGGTGCGAGAGAGAGAGTGAGAGAAACAGAGTGTGAGAGTGAGTGAGAGAGAGTGGCTCTTCAAGTAAACCATGACGTAACAAGAATAGAAGAGAGAGACTAAAATAGAGAGAGAGAGCATACAGTGAGTGAATGAGTGAGTGAGTGAGTGAGTGAGTGAGTGAGTGAGTGAGTGAGTGAGTGAGTGAGTGAGTGAGTGAGTGAGTGAATGAGGGAGAGAGTAAGAGTGAGTGAGTGAGTGAGTGAGTGAGTGAGTGAGTGAGTGAGTGAGTGAGTGAGTGAGAGAGAGAGTGGCTCTTCAAGTAAACCATGACGTAACAAGAATAGAAGAGAGAGACTAAAATAGAGAGAGAGAACATACAGTGAGTGAGTGAATGAATGAGTGAGTGAGTGAGTGAGTGAGTGAGTGAGTGAGTGAGTGAGTGAGTGAGTGAGTGAGTGAGTGAGAGAGAGCGCGAGAAGCAGAGAGTGAGAGTGAGAGAGAGAGCCTAATAAAGTAAACGATGACGTAACAAGAATTAACAAAGAAACTAAAATAGAGCGTGAACATGCAGAGAAAAAGAGAGCGATAGAGAGAGAATGGATGAAAAGTCAGAAAGAGAGACAGAGTCAATGAAATAAACTAAAAATAGATAGAGAGTGTGAGAGACGGACTCGCCATTCATGGTCATGTCTGAGATGTGACAATTCCATATTCATGATTGAGATGTGACAATACTATAGTCATGATTGAGATGTGACAATACCATAGTCATGATTGAGATTTGACAATACTATAGTCATGATTGAGATGTGACAATACCATAGTCATGATTGAGATTTGACAATACTATAGTCATGATTGAGATGTGACGATATCATAGTCATGATTGAGATTTGACAATACCATAGTCATGATTGAGATTTGACAATACTATAGCCATGATTGAGATGTGACGATACTATAGTCATGATTGAGATTTGACGATACCATAGTCATGATTGAGATTTGACAATACTATAGTCATGATTGAGATTTGACGATACCATAGTCATGATTGAGATTTGACAATACTATAGTCATGATTGAGATTTGACGTTACCATAGTCATGATTGAGATGCGACGATACCATAGTCATGATTTAGATGTGACGATACCATAGTCATGATTGAGATTTGACAATACTATAGTCATGATTGAGATTTGACAATACTATAGTCATGATTGAGATTTGACAATGCTATAGTCATGATTGAGATTTGACAATACTATAGTCATGATTGAGATTTGACAATACTATAGTCATGATTGAGATTTCACAATACTGTAGTCATGATTGATATGTGGCAATACCAAACAAAGATGGCTCGGTTACTGCACCACAGCAAGACCTGGATTTCTTCGGTGAATGTCATAAGTTTAGATAATCAAGGTCAAGGCCGACAGTAATTACCTGCGACTGGTCACAGCAAGAACTCGAGGTAGCTCATTGGTTCACGTGACTCGGTAATGGCAGAGTCTGTCGAGAAGGCTTACAAACACAGCGATGTGGGAGCACATTTGTTTCCAACACTATGACATACTGGCCATTTGTTTCCAACACTATGACATACTGGCCATTTGTTTCCAACACTATGACATATTGTCCATCTGTTTCCAACACTATGACATACTGGCCATTTGTTTCCAACATTGTGACATATTGTCCATCTGTTTCCAACACTATGACATATTGTCCATCTGTTTCCAACACTATGACATACTGGCCATTTGTTTCCAACATTGTGACATATTGTCCATCTGTTTCCAACACTATGACATACTGGCCATTTGTTTCCAACACTATGACATACTGGCCATTTGTTTCCAACACTATGACATATTGTCCATCTGTTTCCAACATTGTGACATACTGGCCATTGGTTTCCAACATTGTGACATACTGTCCATCTGTTTCCAACATAGTGACATACTGTCCATCTGTTTCCAACATAGTGACATATTGTCCATCTGTTTCCAACATTGTGACATATTGTCCATCTGTTTCCAACATTGTGACATACTGTCCATCTGTTTCCAACATTGTGACATACTGTCCATCTGTTTCCAACATTGTGACATATTGTCCATCTGTTTCCAACATTGTGACATACTGTCCATCTGTTTCCAACATTGTGACATACTGTCCATCTGTTTCCAACATTGTAACATACTGTCCATCTGTTTCCAACACTATGACATACAGTCCATCTGTTTCCAACATTGTAACATACTGTCCATCTGTTTCCAACATTGTAACATACTGTCCATCTGTTTCCAACACTATGACATACAGTCCATCTGTTTCCAACATTGTAACATACTGTCCATCTGTTTCCAACACTATGACATACAGTCCATCTGTTTCCAACATTGTAACATACTGTCCATCTGTTTCCAACATTGTAACATACTGTCCATCTGTTTCCAACACTATGACATACAGTCCATCTGTTTCCAACATTGTGACATACAGTCCATCTGTTTCCAACATTGTAACATACTGTCCATCTGTTTCCAACACTATGACATACTGTCCATCTGTTTCCAACATTGTAACATACTGTCCATCTGTTTCCAACATTGTAACATACTGTCCATCTGTTTCCAACATTGTAACATACTGTCCATCTGTTTCCAACACTATGACATACAGTCCATCTGTTTCCAACATTGTAACATACAGTCCATCTGTTTCCAACATTGTGACATACTGTCCATCTGTTTCCAACATTGTAACATACAGTCCATCTGTTTCCAACATTGTGACATACAGTCCATCTGTTTCCAACACTATGACATACTGTCCATCTGTTTCCAACACTATGACATACAGTCCATCTGTTTCCAACATTGTGACATACTGTCCATCTGTTTCCAACATTGTGACATACTGTCCATCTGTTTCCAACATTGTAACATACTGTCCATCTGTTTCCAACATTGTAACATACTGTCCATCTGTTTCCAACACTATGACATACAGTCCATCTGTTTCCAACATTGTAACATACTGTCCATCTGTTTCCAACACTATGACATACAGTCCATCTGTTTCCAACATTGTAACATACTGTCCATCTGTTTCCAACATTGTAACATACTGTCCATCTGTTTCCAACACTATGACATACAGTCCATCTGTTTCCAACATTGTGACATACAGTCCATCTGTTTCCAACATTGTAACATACTGTCCATCTGTTTCCAACACTATGACATACTGTCCATCTGTTTCCAACATTGTAACATACTGTCCATCTGTTTCCAACATTGTAACATACTGTCCATCTGTTTCCAACATTGTAACATACTGTCCATCTGTTTCCAACACTATGACATACAGTCCATCTGTTTCCAACATTGTAACATACAGTCCATCTGTTTCCAACATTGTGACATACTGTCCATCTGTTTCCAACATTGTAACATACAGTCCATCTGTTTCCAACATTGTGACATACAGTCCATCTGTTTCCAACACTATGACATACTGTCCATCTGTTTCCAACACTATGACATACAGTCCATCTGTTTCCAACATTGTGACATACTGTCCATCTGTTTCCAACATTGTGACATACTGTCCATCTGTTTCCAACATTGTGACATACTGTCCATCTGTTTCCAACACTATGACATACAGTCCATCTGTTTCCAACATTGTGACATACTGTCCATCTGTTTCCAACATTGTGACATACTGTCCATCTGTTTCCAACATTGTGACATACTGTCCATCTGTTTCCAACATTGTGACATACTGTCCATCTGTTTCCAACATTGTGACATACTGTCCATCTGTTTCCAACACTATGACATACAGTCCATCTGTTTCCAACATTGTGACATACAGTCCATCTGTTTCCAACATTGTAACATACTGTCCATCTGTTTCCAACATTGTAACATACTGTCCATCTGTTTCCAACATTGTGACATACTGTCCATCTGTTTCCAACACTATGACATACAGTCCATCTGTTTCCAACATTGTGACATACTGTCCATCTGTTTCCAACATTATCATGTAGCTTTTCTAGGTCATGCACGTGACTTGTTGAACTCAAGGGCCGGGAACTGAATTGATTCGAATGTTCGCGAGAAGGTAAGCAAGTTGTTCGTACCTGCAAGGATCGGTGGCCCATGGGAGTGTTTAGTGTGCCCATATCACTTTGATAGCCATTAGTATGGATGATGTGGTCAGGTATCACACATTGATCCAGGTGGACACAGGTGTATATCTGCCACTGACTCAAGTGTCATCATCATCATTGAGTGCCGTCTCCGCAACGAAGGTTGGAGCGCCATTTTGCTCTATCTCTTGCTTTGATGGTGCAGGTTGTCATCGGTTGATTTGTCCATCTTTTGATGTTACTCGTCCATGTTAATCTTGGTCTGCCTCTGCCTCTTTTACCTTGTATTTTCCCCTCCAGGATCACTTTCAGTAGGCTGTTGTGTCTTTTAACATGGCCTAAGAATCGCATTTGTCTTGTTCTAATTGTGTTCAGAAGTTCTCTTTTCACTCAAGTGTACCCAGGGAATATCTGTCAGGTGTACATAGTGAATATCTGTCAAGTGTACAAAGTGAATATTTGTCAGGTTTACACAGCGAATATATGTCAGGTGTACACAGTGAATATTTGTCAGGTGTACACAGCGAATATATGTCAGTGTATACAGGGAATATCTGTCAGTGTACACAGTGAATATCTATCCGTGTACACGTTGAATATCTCTCAATGTACACAGTGAATATCTGTCAGTGTACACAGTGAATATCTGTCCGTGTACACGTTGAATATCTCTCAGTGTACATAGTGAATATCTGTCAGGTGGACACTGAATATATGTCAGGTATATATCTGCCACTGACTCATTTGTACACAGTGATATCTCTCAGATGTACAGATTTGTGTGTGCATCAGCAATTGACTCAGGTGTATATCTGCCACTGACTCATTTGTACACAGTGATATCTCTCAGATGTACAGATATGTGTGTGTATCAGCAATTGACTCAGGTGTATATCATCAATCATTGAGCACAAAGAAGCGTATCTAATTGTGCATCTATAAGCAACATTATTGCACAGACCTTCACGACTACTCTGCAATCAGAACAGATATAGCGGAGTCCTTGCAGCAGAAGTTGTCATTAATCTGGCGCGGTTTCCTGTCAGCGATCTGTAAACTGGTTTTACTGTGGTTAAATCAAGCCATGCCGTTTGACGTACTTTCTGTCCCGACCTGTCCATTCCCAACTAGAATGTTTAGATGAGAGAAACATCGACAATCTATCGACATCGCAAATTATCTCCCTTTCAAACTTAGGGTTGTTAGGGTTGTCTAAGTCAACAAAATTCTCCTCGCATTTCTCTGTTCATTATTGCATCAATCACTTCAGAGATTGCAGTTTTCTGTTGTTGATTGCATCAATCCCTTCAGAGTTAACATTTTTATGTTCATAATTGCATCAATCCCTTCAGAGTTTGCAGTTTTCTGTTGTTGATTGTTTCAATCCCTTCAGAGTTAACATTTCTATGTTCATAATTGCATCAATCCCTTCAGAGTTTACAGTTTTCTGTTGTTGATTGTTTCAATCCCTTCAGAGTTAACATTTTTATGTTCATGAATGTATCGATCCCTTCAGAGTTAACATTCGTTAAGTTCATGTTTGTTTCAATCCATTCGGATTTAGCATTTTTGTGTTCATGATTGTATTAATCCATTCACAGGTAATAGTTTTATGTTATGATTGTATCAATCCCTTCAGAGTTAGCAGTTTTCTGTTTATGTTTTGTATCAATCCATTCAGAGTTAGCAGTTTTATGTTCATAATTGTTTCAATCCAGTCAGAGTTAGCAGTGTTATGTTCATAATTGTGTCAATCCATTCAGAGTTAACATTTTTATGTTGTTTATTGTATCCAATCCATTCAGAGTTAACATGTTTATGTTGTTTATTGTATCCAATCCATTCAGAGTTAGCAGTTTTATGTTCATAATTGTTTCAATCCATTCAGAGTTAACATTTTTATGTTCATGATTGTATTAATCCACTCACAGTTAGCAGTTGTATGATTGTTTCAGTCCCTTCAGAGTTAGCAGTTGTATGATTGTTTCAATCCTTTCAGAGTTATGACATTAACTAAGAATACACTGTTTCCGACGGAAAAGAAAAGATGACGAGGCGATGGACAGAGTAGCCTCACGGGTTCTCGTTGAGTCATAATGTCATAGTCTAGTTTTGTGGTAGTCACGACAGTTGTAGTCACCACAGTTGTAGTTACCACAGTTGTAGTCACGTCAGTTGTAGTCACGACAGTTGTAGTCACGACAGTTGTAGTCACGTCAGTTGTAGTCACGTCGGTTGTAGTCACGACGGTTGTAGTCACGACAGTTGTAGTCACCACAGTTGTAGTCACGAAAGTTGTAGTCACGACAGTTGTAGTCATGTCAGTTGTAGTCACGTCGGTTGTAGTCACGACAGTTGTAGTCACCACAGTTGTAGTCACCACAGTGGTAGTCACGTCAGTTGTAGTCACCACAGTTGTAGTCACGACAGTTGTAGTCACCACAGTTGTAGTCACCACAGTTGTAGTCACCACAGTGGTAGTCACGTCAGTTGTAGTCACCACAGTTGTAGTCACGTCAGTTGTAGTCACCACAGTTGTAGTCACGACAGTTGTAGTCACCACAGTTGTAGTCACGACAGTTGTAGTCATGTCAGTTGTAGTCACGACAGTTGTAGTCACCACAGTTGTAGTCACGTCAGTTGTAGTCACCACAGTTGTAGTCACGACAGTGGTAGTCACGTCAGTTGTAGTCACCACAGTTGTAGTCACGTCAGTTGTAGTCACCACAGTTGTAGTCACGACAGTTGTAGTCATGTCAGTTGTAGTCACGACAGTTGTAGTCACCACAGTTGTAGTCACCACAGTTGTAGTCACCACAGTTGTAGTCACGTCAGTTGTAGTCACCACAGTTGTAGTCACGACAGTTGTAGTCATGTCAGTTGTAGTCACGACAGTTGTAGTCACCACAGTTGTAGTCACCACAGTTGTAGTCACCACAGTGGTAGTCACGTTTGCCCCCGATATCTCTGAGTCAGCCCGCTGAGGAGGGACCGCGCGATAGGTGTGACGTTTTCAGCATTGCTAGCAAAGGCGGTTGTGGGTAAAATGACGTCATCCGTCTAGATCTGCATAGCACGTGACGTCACAATCATTGGGCTGTTTTTGGAGAACCACCCCCTCCCCCAATCCAGCGGACAGGGTCAGATAAATCGGGGGGCGACGGGTTGGGCTATTGAAAGCGACGAGGTCAACCATCGATCTACTACTGTCAAAATTGTAGGCGTTCTTGGCTTAGAGGTAGTTACCTCGTCTTGGCAACCACGTGGTCCGGGGATCGAACTCCGCTAAGCACAGTTTTAAAGAAATCACGACTCGTGGGACTACCTTCCTCAGGACCGCGCCTACCTTTAGATGAGAATGGCAAAGCACTGACAATATAATACCCAGACAATTAAACAGCAAAAAAAAAAAAAAAACGTTGATGTAATAGCAACAGTCTGTAAAGGATGTGCTACTTACATCTTTAGTGTTAAAGTTACAGTTTTCTACTTCTGGACATCACAACAACAAAAAACACCAGGGCTAAAACTAAGAATAGCAACATGTTATATCTTCTCAACATTTCTATATGGTGCAAAAACATGGACACTAGACAAGAAAACAGAACAGAGAATTGAAGCCTTTGAAATGTGGATATATAGAAGAATAGGTAGAAATGGATGGAAAGAAGAAAAAAACGATGAAGTCTTAAAATAACTAAAGATGAAAAGAGAAGTACTAAAACACAATTCAAACAAGACAAATGTGATTTTTTGGACACAACAACCTACTAAAAGTAATCTTGGAAGGGAATATACAAGGTAAAAGAGGCAGAGGCAGACCAAGAATAACATGGACAAATCAACCTATGACAACCTGCACCATCAATGCAAGAGACAGAGTAGAATGGCGCTCCATAGTAGCCAACCTTCGTTGCGGAGATGGCACTCGATGATGAACTATGGATTACGTAACCCCTTACATGAGTGTACTCATATGTTACATTGTTACATGTTTGTTTCATGTTTGTTCTCTGTGTTTGTTTGTTTCCTACGACTAGTCGAGTACTTGCCATTCATAGATTGAATGAATGGAAACAAGCTATGCCCAATTCTTAAAACAATAAATAAATAAAAGCCAAACCTAAAGAACAAGAAGCCAAGTCCAGCCAGACACGATTATAGTTTCATTTTAAAAGTGAACAACCAGACGCTAGCATCAGACGACAGGTAAGTCCACTTATGTAGGTCGCTCACCTGTTGAGCCAAACATAGATGGGAGAACTAAGTAGAGCAAACGCTCCAGACAGGTGTGTGCAAACAATGCAGGATTGGCTGATGTCCGATACTTCACTTTGGAGGATCGAAGGATTTGGGCCTGGTCTGGGTGAGGATTTGAGGACGATGTGACAGCAATGTTCATGGGTTGAGTATGTTTGTTGAGACGATGTGACAGCAATGTTCATGGGTTGAGTATGTTTGTTGAGACGATGTGACAGCGATGTTCATGGGTTGAGTATGTTTGTTGAGATGATGTGACAGCGATGTTCATGGGTTGAGTATGTTTGTTGAGACGATGTGACAGCGATGTTCATGGGTTGAGTATGTTTGTTGAGACGATGTGACAGCGATGTTCATGGGTTGAGTATGTTTGTTGAGACGATGTGACAGCGATGTTCATGGGTTGAGTATGTTTGTTGAGACGATGTGACAGCGATGTTCATGGGTTGATTATGTTTGTTGAGACGATGAGACAACAATGTTCATGGGTGAGTATGTTTGTTGATAAGAGGGATGAGAAGATGAAATAGCGATTTTAATGGGTTGAATATGTTTGATGAGAGGATGAAATAGCGATTTTAATGGGTTGAGTATGTTTGATGAGAAGATGAGATAGCGTTGTTAATGGGTTGGGTATGTTTGTTGATCAGAGAGATGAGATAGCGTTGTTAATGGGTTGAGTATGTTTGATGAGAAGATGAGATAGCGATTTTAATGGGTTGAGTATGTTTGATGAGAAGATGAGATATCTTTGTTAATGGGTTGAGTATGTTTGTTGATCAGAGAGATGAGATAGCGTTGTTAATGGGTTGAGTATGTTTGTTGATCAGAGAGATAAGATAGCGATTTTAATGGGTTGAGTATGTTTGATGAGAAGATGAGAGCGATTTTAATGGGTTGAGTATGTTTGATGAGAAGATGAGATAGCAATGTTAATGGATTGAGTATGTTTGTTGATCAGAGAGATGAGATAGCGATGTTAATGGGTTGAGTATGTTTGATGAGAAGATGAGATAGCGATTTTAATGGGTTGAGTATGTTTGATGAGAAGATGAGATAGCGTTGTTAATGGGTTGAGTATGTTTATTGATCAGAGAGATGAGATAGCGATGTTAATGGGTTGAGTATGTTTGTTGATCAGAGAGATGAGATAGCGATTTTAATGGGTTGAGTATGTTTGATGATAAGAGAGTTGATATAGCGATTTTAATGGGTTGAGTATATTTGTTGATCAGAGAGGAGATGCTATGAGATATCGACGTTAATTGACTGTAGATGGTTTTGGGCACACAGGTAAATATTGGAAGATAAAGACGTGGATAATGGTAACTCTATGTATGAATACTGGACATTCCGAACGTTAATATTGCAAATTTAAATATTTAGGAATTCTAGTGACAAACGACAATTCACAAACAACAACAAAGCTTACAGCAAAAGCAACAAAGAAGATCAAATCATTGGACAGCTATCGCCACTATGGTCCAACAAGGAAATAACTAGAGGCAAAACGAGCACTCTACAATACAATTTTCATCCCAACGTTGTGCTACCAATGCCACACCTGGACCCTAGATGAAAGAACAATAAGAAAAATAACCTCTACAGAGATTAAATGTGTCAGACGAATGACAGGAAACAGCCTGAGAGATAAGATCAGAAATTAAGAACTGAGAAAAAAGCTTGGAATAATCCCTGCCATAGAATATATAAGAAAACAACAGATAAAATGGTTTGGCCACGTGATGAGGCAGAAAGATCAAAACACAACGAGTCTTCAATAAACGTTGCGAGAACACCAGACATAAGGGCCGACAACGAAAAGGATGGATTGGCGGAATATTACAAACACTAAGAAATATAACATCAACAGAGGCGAACAGAAGAGCAAAAGACCGCAAATTATATCACCCATCGACGCTGAAAGACAGATGAGGAAAGAAAGACGAAGAGGAAGAAGAAAAATGTCACAAACGTATACTTTATGCTCACACTGTATAGTTCGCTGTTCTCTCTAGCGGACATCTTGACAAAGACACAACTGAGAAACAGTTAACGGACAGAATGCTTAAAAAAAAAAAAGCAGACGACATTAGATTTTTTATGTTTGTCCCTTGCAACCCTTTCTAACCCAGTTACCTGACAGTTTGTGGGACACCGAGCGGGCTCCTCTAGCTGAACCACCAGCCTTAAGTAGCAGAAGCTTGCACAAATAACAGGCGACCACGCAGGGACATGCAGACGTGGTTGTGCAACACGAGGGTGTACCGAGGGCGTGTATTGAGCAGGTCACTCAGTACAGGATGCTCGTTTCTAGAAAGTGAGCTAATAGTGTTCTAGTGTAAATGTTAGACGGCCATACTTCATGAATCAGCTTTACAGGTTTACAACACGCATGTAAAGTTGAGAATTTTGTAATTGGACAAATGGGACACACTGAGATTAAACGACATATGAATGATGTCATGATGTTTGATGACATTAACATGGCCATCTGACGGATGTCATGATGTTTGATGACATTAACATGGCCATCTGACCGAGGCCATGATGTTTGATGACATTAACATTGCCATCTGACGGATGTCATGATGTTGGATGACATTAACATGGCCATCTGACTGAGGTCATGATGTTTGATGACATTAACATGGCCATCTGACGGATGTCATGATGTTTGATGACATTAACATGGCCATCTGACCGAGGCCATGATGTTTGATGACATTAACATGGCCATCTGACGGATGTCATGATGTTTGATGACATTAACATGGCCATCTGACTGAGGCCATGATGTTTGATGACATTAAAGCAGTCTTCTGAATGAGGTCATGCTGCATGCTAGCATTTACGTCACCAGACAGTTGATTGTCCAATGATTTGATGTTTGGCGCACATTATCTTTGCTCCCCAGTCTACCTCTCGATGTCAATAATATACCTTGTCTACCTCTTGATGACATTAATCCACGCTTGTCTACCTCTGATGACATTAATCCACGCTTGTCTACCTCTTGATGACATTAATCCACGCTTGTCTACCTCTTGAAGATATTAATCCACCTTGTCTACCTCTTGATGACATTAATCCACGCTTGTCTACCTCTTGAAGATATTAATCCACCTTGTCTACCTCTTGATGACATTAATCCACGCTTGTCTACCTCCTGATGACATTAATCCACGCTTGTCTACCTCTTGATGACATTAATCCACCTTGTCTACCTCTTGATGACATTAATCCACGCTTGTCTACCTCTTGATGACATTAATCCACGCTTGTCTACCTCTTGAAGATATTAATCCACCTTGTCTACCTCTTGATGACATTAATCCACGCTTGTCTACCTCCTGATGACATTAATCCACGCTTGTCTACCTCTTGATGACATTAATCCACCTTGTCTACCTCTTGATGACATTAATCCACGCTTGTCTACCTCTTGGTGATATTAATCCACCTTGTCTACCTCTTGATGACATTAATCCACGTTGTCTACCTCTTGATGATATTAATCCACGTTGTCTACCTCTTGATGATATTAATCCACCTTGTCTACCTCTTGACGTCATTAATCCACGTTGTCTACCTCTTGATGATATTAATCCACGTTGTCTACCTCTTGACGTCTTTAATCCACT
This sequence comes from Megaustenia siamemsis, assembly GCA_032433765.1. Lineage (NCBI taxonomy): Eukaryota > Metazoa > Mollusca > Gastropoda > Stylommatophora > Ariophantidae > Megaustenia > Megaustenia siamemsis. The sequence goes on along the minus strand of JAVIAB010000156.1, from coordinate 83,404,353 downwards.
GTGTCTACCTCTTGGTGTTATTAATCCACTGTGTCTACCTCTTGACGTCATTAATCCACAGTGTCTACCTCTTGATGTTATTAATCCAACTCTTGATATCTTTAATCCACCGTGTCTACTTCTTGGTGTTATTAATCCACGTTGTCTACCTCTTAATGATAATAATCCACCTTGTCTACCTCTTGATGATATTAATCCAACTTGACTATCACTTGATGTTATTAATCTACCTTATCTACCTCTTGATGTCATTAATCCACCTTATTTACCTCTTGATTTCATTAATCCACCATGTCTACTCTTGATTTCATTAATCCACTGTGTCTACCTCTTGACGTCAATAATCCACTGTGTCTACCTCTTAACGTCTTTAATCCACCATGTCTACCTCTTGACGTTATTAATCCACCATGTCTAGTTCTTTATTTCATTAATCCACCATGTCTAGTTCTTTATTTCATTAATCCACCATGTCTAGTTCTTTATTTCATTAATCCATCATGTCTACCTCTTGATGTCATTAATCCACCATGTCTACCTCTTGATTTCATTAATCCACCATGTCTACCTCTTGATTTCATTAATCCACCATGTCTACCTCTTGATGTCATTAATCAACTATGTCTACCTCTTGATGTCATTATTCAACTATGTCTACCTCTTGGCGTCATTAACACACTATGTCTACCTCTTGACGTCATTAATCCACTATGTCTACCTCTTGATGCCATTAATCCACGCTTGTCTACCTCTTGACGTCATTAATCCACCTTGTCTACCTCTTGATGTCATTAATCAACTATGTCTACCTCTTGATTCATTAATCCACTGTGTCTACCTCTTGACGTCATTAATCAACTGTGTCTACCTCTTGATTTCATTAATCCACTGTGTCTACCTCTTGACGTCATTAATCCACTATGTCTACCTCTTGGCGTCATTAATCCACTATGTCTACCTCTTGGCGTCATTAATCCACCGTGTCTACCTCTTGGCGTCATTAATCCACTGTGTCTACCTCTTGGCGTCATTAATCCACTATGTCTACCTCTTGGCGTCATTAATCCACTATGTCTACCTCTTGATTTCATTAATCCACTGTGTCTAACTCTTGACGTCATTAATCCACTGTGTCTACCTCTTGATTTCATTAATCCACTGTGTCTACCTCTTGACGTCTTTAATCCACTGTGTCTACCTCTTGATTTCATTAATCCACTGTGTCTACCTCTTGGCGTCATTAATCCACTGTGTCTACCTCTTGGCGTCATTAATCCACTGTGTCTACCTCTTGGCGTCATTAATCCACAGTGTCTACCTCTTGACGTCATTAATCCACTGTGTCTACCTCTTGATTTCTTTAATCCACTATGTCTACCTCTTGGCGTCATTAATCCACTGTGTCTACCTCTTGATTTCATTAATCCATTGTGTCTACCTCTTGACGTCATTAATCCACTGTGTCTACCTCTTGACGTCATTAATCCACTATGTCTACCTCTTGGCGTCATTAATCCACTGTGTCTACCTCTTGATTTCATTAATCTACTGTGTCTTTCTCTTGATTTCATTAATCCACTGTGTCTACCTCTTGACGTCATTAATCCACTGTGTCCACCTTTACCTCGTTTACTCCGTATTTTCCTCTCCAAAATTATGTTCAGTAATTTAGTTACTGTCTCTCTACGTTCAGTAATTTAGTAACTGTCTCTCTATGTTCAGTAATTTAGGTACTGTCTCTCTGTGTGTCCAAAAACCGTTACTTTTCTCAAGCTATTTTCCTCATTTGTAAAACTATTTCACATATTCATTGTTTTCTTCTCTTTATGCTCAATTCTTTCTGTAACAAATCAACATTTCAAAAGAAATATTTTAATAAGAAATATTATTTTTATGTATCCTTTAAATAGTAGCCATGTTTCTGTAGCATACAAGAACAGTGTTACTGATGACTGTGTTCTTACTTTGATTAACACAAGAAGAGATACTACCAATGGTGGCGCCTTGCTGAAGTGAGTTAGTAGTCAGCGATCATGAGCTGACGTCTGGGGTCAGCGAACCACAGCTGACCAATGTACTGGTTCAACATATAGTGGTGATCACAGGCTAATCAGGCTAGCTAAGAAGATAGGGAGTGACGTTGGAAGATAAACTCCGGTCCAAAGTATAAAGTGACCTTGTCGGAGGTGACGGGCCAGTACTCAAGAGATGACTGTAGCCTGGGACACAATAAACGTTAAAAACAAAACCGAAGAGAAGCTTGCATCTATATCAGGTTAATCGGCACAAGCAAACATTTAGTGCACTCAGTCATCATCATTAGGTGTCATCTCCGCATCGAAGATTGGCTACCATCAACGCCATTCCACACTATCTCTTGCTTTGATGGTGCAGGTTGTCATTGGCTGACTTGTCCATCTATTGATGTTACTCCTCCATGTTAATCTTGGTCTGCCGCTGCCTCTTTTGCCTTGTATTTTCCCTTCCAAGATTACTTTTAGTAGGTTGCTGTGTCTTTTAACATGCCCCCCAAAAATCTCATTTGTCTTGTTTGAATTGTGTTTAGTAGTTCTCTTTTCATTTTTAGTTGTTTTCATACTTCATCATCTTTTTCTTTTCTTTCCATTCAATTCTTCCTATTATCCACTTTTCAAAAGCTTCAATTTTCTGTTTTGTTTTCTTGTCTAATGTCCATGTTCTGCACCACACAGGAATGTTGTGACGATAGAACATTTTACTATTCTTAGTTTTAGCCCTGGTGTTATTTGTTTTGATGTTGGTATATTTTTCATGACGCTAAATTTACTTTTTGTCATTCTTATTCTGTTGTTTATTTCAGTTGTACATTTTCCATCACTGGTTATAGTATGCTTAGGCTAGTTGTAGTTCTGAACTGTCTCCAGGTCTGTTCCCTTCACTTTGATATCCACTTGCAGGTTTTGAGTATTATCTTTGTTTATAATCATAGTTTCAGTCTTTCTTATTTTCATATCTAATCCATATTGTTTGCCTGTCACGTGCATTCAATATTAAACTGCATTTTAAAATGCCCATACATCATGTTTATATGTGGGATGAGATATGATCCTGCAGGCGTTGTTCAAAACAGGTGAATCTGACTAAATGGCATCTGATTAACCGCTGTGCTGTGACGTAAACGCGTACTTCAACTCTTCAAACACGGCCGTACTTATTCAAATAAACGCTCCCAATGTAAATAGAAACACATTGACACCTCCCACTTCGTGGTTTTGTAGCCAGGAAATTAGCGACTCAAAACTCAAAATGGCCACTTTTTGCCACCCCAAAAAAGTTGACTTCATTCACACATTTCTAGAGCTGGTGATGACAGTCACAGTGCGACAAAAGAGACAGTCACAGAGCGACAAAAGAGTTAGTCACAGAACGACAAAGAGTTAGTCACAGAACGACAAAGAGTTAGTCACAGAGCGACAAAAGAGACAGTCACAGAGCGACAAAAGAGTTAGTCACAGAGCGACAAAAGAGTTAGTCACAGAACGACAAAAGAGTTAGTCACAGAGCGACAAAAGAGTTAGTCACAGAACGACAAAAGAGTTAGTCACAGAGCGACAAAAGACACAGTCACAGAGCGACAAAAGAGACGGTCACAGAGCGACAAAAGAGACAGTCACAGAGCGACAAAAGAGACGGTCACAGAGCGACAAAAGAGACGGTCACAGAGCGACAAAAGAGACAGTCACAGAGCGACAAAAGAGACAGTCACGGAGCGACAAAAGAGACAGTCACAGAGCGACAAAAGAGACGGTCACAGAGCGACAAAAGAGACAGTCACAGAGCGACAAAAGAGACAGTCACAGAGCGACAAAAGAGACAGTCACAGAGCGACAAAAGAGACAGTCACAGAGCGACAAAAGAGACGGTCACAGAGCGACAAAAGAGACGGTCACAGAGCGACAAAAGAGACAGTCACAGAGCGACAAAAGAGACGGTCACAGAGCGACAAAAGAGACGGTCACAGAGCGACAAAAGAGACAGTCACAGAGCGACAAAAGAGACAGTCACAGAGCGACAAAAGAGACAGTCACAGAGCGACAAAAGAGACGGTCACAGAGCGACAAAAGAGACGGTCACAGAGCGACAAAAGAGACAGTCACAGAGCGACAAAAGAGACGGTCACAGAGCGACAAAAGAGACAGTCACAGAGCGACAAAAGAGACGGTCACAGAGCGACAAAAGAGACGGTCACAGAGCGACAAAAGAGACGGTCACAGAGCGACAAAAGAGACAGTCACAGAGCGACAAAAGAGACGGTCACTGTGCGACAAAAGAGACAGTCACAGAGCGACAAAAGAGACGGTCACAGAGCGACAAAAGAGACGGTCACAGAGCGACAAAAGAGACAGTCACAGAACCAATTCTGACCTATGGCAACCAGGCATTGGTGCTATATAGAACCAATTCTCATCTATGGCATAGGCATCGGTGCTATATAGAACCAATTCTCATCTATGGCAACCAGGCATCGTTGCTATATAGAACCAATTCTGACCTATGGCAACCAGGCATCGGTGCTATATAGAACCAAATTAAAATTGACCTTTGGCAACCAGGCATCGGTGCTATATAGAACCAATTCTGATCCATGACAATCAGGCATCGGTGCTATATAGAACCAATTCTGATCTATGGCAACTAGGCATCGGTGCTATATAGAACCATTTCTGATCTATGGCAAATAGGCGTCGGTGCTATATAGAAATAATTCGGATCCATAGAAACCAGGCATCGGTACTATATAGAACCAATTCTGATCCATAGCAACCATGCATCGGTGCTATATAGAGCCAATTCTGATCCATAGCAACCATGCATCGGTGCTATATAGAACCAATTCTGATCTATGACAACCAGGCATTATAGAACCAATTCTGTAGGGTCAATTCTGATCTATAGAAGTGAATCATGGACAGTAGACAAACAAATGAAAAGACGATTTTAGGCCACAAGGTAAGAATTATCAGAAGAATATTGAGCTACCAAAAAAAAAAAAAAAAATTCTCAAAGAAGTCGACACAGAAACGGGGCTCCTAAAGATCAGAAAGTAACAATCAACAAGCTTCCATCACATCATGAGAACAAGAAAGTTGGAGTAATTGGTTACAACTGGCAAAACAGAGAGATAGAGAGATCGCGGACGACAAAGTGAAAATATTAAATAGCTTTTCGTCATGGCATGAAAACAGAAATGATACGATGTACTGTGGATAGAGAAAAAGTGGAAGGACATGATCGCCTACGCCAGCCGATATGGCAAATGATTCCTTTAGTTTAGTGAACGGCAGAAGGAACGAGACGACATGAGTCTGGTTGCCAGCTTTTGTCTGTCAGTAAATGTAAGAGTTTGGAGAAACACATAGATCCTTGGTCATGATATTAACCGAAAGATGTAGAAGAAAGGTTGAACAAATAGATCCTTGGTCCTGATCTGTACCGAAAGATGTAGAAGAAAGGTTGAACAAATAGATCCTTGGTCCTGATCTGTAACCGAAAGATGTAGAAGAAGGTTGAACAAATAGATCCTTGGTCCTGATCTGTAACCGAAAGATGTAGAAGAAAGGTTGAACAAATAGATCGTTGGTCATGATATTAACCGAAAGATGTAGAAGAAAGGTTGAACAAATAGATCGTTGGTCATGATATTAACCGAAAGATGTAGAAGAAAGGTTGAACAAATAGATCGTTGGTCATGATATTAACCGAAAGATGTAGAAGAAAGGTTGAACAAATAGATCGTTGGTCATGATATTAACCGAAAGATGTAGAAGAAAGGTTGAACAAATAGATCGTTGGTCATGATATTAACCGAAAGATGTAGAAGAAAGGTTGAACAAATAGATCGTTGGTCATGATATTAACCGAAAGTTGTAGAAGAAAGGTTGAACAAATAGATCGTTGGTCATGATATTAACCGAAAGTTGTAGAAGAAAGGTTGAACAAATAGATCGTTGGTCATGATATTAACCGAAAGTTGTAGAAGAAAGGTTGAACAAATAGATCGTTGGTCATGATATTAACCGAAAGATGTAGAAGAAAGGTTGAACAAATAGATCGTTGGTCATGATATTAACCGAAAGATGTAGAAGAAAGGTTGAACAAATAGATCGTTGGTCATGATATTAACCGAAAGATGTAGAAGAAAGGTTGAACAAATAGATCGTTGGTCATGATATTAACCGAAAGATGTAGAAGAATGGTTGAACAAATAGATCGTTGGTCATGATATTAACCGAAAGATGTAGAAGAAAGGTTGAACAAATAGATCGTTGGTCATGATATTAACCGAAAGATGTAGAAGAAAGGTTGAACAAATAGATCGTTGGTCATGATATTAACCGAAAGATGTAGAAGAAAGGTTGAACAAATAGATCGTTGGTCATGATATTAACCGAAAGATGTAGAAGAAAGGTTGAACAAATAGATCGTTGGTCATGATATTAACCGAAAGATGTAGAAGAAAGGTTGAACAAATAGATCGTTGGTCATGATATTAACCGAAAGATGTAGAAGAAAGGTTGAACAAATAGATCGTTGGTCATGATATTAACCGAAAGATGTAGAAGAAAGGTTGAACAAATAGATCGTTGGTCATGATATTAACCGAAAGATGTAGAAGAAAGGTGTTTCCATTGTAGAACTAACAACCACACTGGTAACACGAAGAACAGACGATACATCAGAATCGCTACGACACAGGATGATGATGCTCCCTAGTTTATCGAAAAACTTCGCTGGCCCGATGATCAAGTAGGTCAACACACGTCAGAATTTGTAATGAGGCACTGACCTCATTAGACCCGACCCAGTTACTATTCTGGGAGTGTTCGATACATGGGTAACACACAAGAGAAGGGGTGGTAAGATACATAGAAGAGAAACACGTTTCTGTGGTTTGTCAAGGCCTTCTGTCGTCTAATGGATGTGTGCGGAGAAACGGGTGGGATAATTATCTTTCGTGGAAGAAATGATAAACCAGGAGTGAAGTTCAACGTTAGAAAAAATTTAAACGTTAGAAAAATGAAATAAAACGTCTAGGATGGATAAGAGAGAATCAAGGGGAAGTAAAAACAACACCAAGTCGAAAAAATATTTGCAGGCACATACACAGTACAAGTGATAAAATTAAGGGAAATATAGGTCGACATATAAAGAGTAATCTATAAAATTATGTAACTATATGTCAGGACATGAACCATAATCTATAAAATTATGTAAATATATGTAGGGACATGAACCGTAATCTATAAAATTATGTAACTATATGTCAGGACATGTACCATAATCTATAAAATTATATAAATATATTGTGGGACATGAACCATAATCTATAAAATTATGTAAATATATGTCGGGACATGAATCTTATCGTTGGGTAAGTCTTGCAACACTTTGGCTACCAACACGCGAGGACAATGATGATGATGAAGTCTTGCAACACTTTGGCTACCAACACGCGAGGACAATGATGATGCACTCTAGCAGCACCAATGTTCAGGAAAACCGTTATTTCTTTGAGAGAAATCAGATCAATGGTTGAACGCTCCGCGCGCACGCATCAACGTAGAAATTGCAGCGGGTGAGAAATGAATAAGACAGAAACCCGCAGTTCATGTAATACAAGCGCCCGGTGTCGGAGCGTTGTTGTGTATTACGTCATAACGCACGTTTCACTTTGTGTGTACTGACATCTGTATAAAATGTAGCAATTATAAAGGAAGAACATGGGTTTTTTTTTTTGGTTTTTTTTTTTAGAGAGAGAATATGGGCGAAGAAAAAGATATCAGAGATAGAATGTCGTTTGCAGAGATTAAAACAAAAGTGACATTTAAGTTACACAATCCGAAGATGAATTAAAAAATTATAAATTCGAATTCTGGCACAGACAAGGGGAGACTAGCAAGAAGTACTGCCGGTCAAGATTTGATTGGAACTAGAAATGAGATATCACTTTGGCCATTGGCAGGCAGGTGAACGGCCTTGACATCATCAAAACAGCGTCCATGTCGGGTAGCCGTTCACCTGAGCGTGACCGTCATGGGAGGGACATTAGCTTCAATCTGATTTATGGATTCATTTATGTGAAGTTTCATGAAAATCGTCATTACGAGACTGTGTACTAGCGATAGATCAACACATGAAAATCGTCATTACGAGACTGTGTACTAGCGATAGATCAACACATGAAAATCGTCATTACGAGACTGTGTACTAGCGATAGATCAACACATGAAATCGTCATTACGAGACTGTGTACTAGCGATAGATCAACACATGAAAATCGTCATTACGAGACTGTGTACTAGCGATAGATCAACACATGAAATGACAACCATTTTATTTAACAAAGTAACTGGATGCAGCACAGAAATAACAAGCAGGATAACTCAGGCCATAAAAAGCATTTCAGAAAATGTAAAACGTCTTGTGCAACAAGTCTATGTCAATAGAAGTAGGAAAGTGAGTTCATATGTGCTATATAGAGCCAATTGCGACCTAATGAACAAATCATGGACAAGAGACAAACAAATGAAAAGACGAATAGAGGTCACAGAGATGGGATTTCTCGATATAATTTTGAAAGTTCCCTTGGGGTGGGGATTGGTTGGTCTCAAGGCAAGACGCCGGCCTCAAGGCAGAGAGGTTGTGGATTCAAATCCCGACTGCACCAATTGGGATTTTTATTGATGATTTCTCTCTGCGGCAACCACCCCTAGTCTCAGTAGCGAGGCCTGGCTTGAAACGTCAATTACTCAAGGGCGGAAAAATATTAGTACCTCCGAAGACGGAGTTATCTGCCTATGGGGCGAGGGACCTCTGTGCACACGGCTGCCAGGGAAAAACGGATTAACACGCAAAATCCAGTTCCTAGTCTCTAGGGACTTCGTCAGAGGTAAAAGCTGACGAACACAAAAAAACCCCCCCAAAAAAACAAGTTCCCTGGACAGCTAAAAATACAATTGGACATCTTCAAGGAGACCAACACAAAAGGGAACTCAGAAACCATCACATATTTCGAAGACACCATGAGAAGAAGTAAGTTGGGAATACCTGGTTACAACTGGCATAATACAGGGAAAGAAAGATCGTGGACGACAAAGAGAGAAGACTGTAGATAGCTTGGTGTCATGACATGGACAGTCAACAACAGAATTGGTGCGATGTACTGTGGATAGAGAATTGTGAAAGGACGTGATCGCCAGCGGTATGGCACTACATGCTAGTGTCTGCCATATTTTCAAGAGATCTTTGGTTCTCCTTATCCTTTTCAGTTAAACGAACGAACCTAGCCTTTCAACGTGCGCAACTTTCTCACCGGTTGCCATATTTCTATCTGAAGGAGGTAAAAACAAAGAAAAAATATTTAAAAAAAAAAACAACACAACAAGAAAGGAGAGACACGATGACAGGCATCATCTCCTGCTGGGTGACTCTCATAGGGTACTTCACCTAATGACGCAATACCGCGACGCCCTCATTAAATAGAGAGGAGGAACTGACTCATCATCATAAAGCGGAGATAAACGGCAACATTTCAAAAGTGAACTTAACGTGACGTCATACAGGGTCAGATTAGGGGTCAAAGTTTGGTTGGGTCAGAGAAGTTCGTGGGTCCCGACAGAAGGGACAAGATCGATAACGGAGGGTATAGTTCATGGACCACTGGAAACGGGGGCGACTTAAAGACAATGGACCCTAGATATCTTTACTGACTGAGACAGACAACACAGCCAGACAATGGACCCTAGATATCTTTACTGACTGAGACAGACAACACAGCCAGACAATGGACCTAGATATCTTTACTGACTGAGACAGACAACACAGCCAGACAATGGACCCTAGATATCTTCACTGACTGAGACAGACAACACAGCCAGACAATGGACCCTAGATATCTTTACTGACTGAGACAGACAACACAGCCAGACAATGGACCCTAGATATCTTTACTGACTGAGACAGACAACACAGCCAGACAATGGACCTAGATATCTTCACTGACTGAGACAGACAACACAGCCAGACAATGGACCCTAGATATCTTTACTGACTGAGACAGACAACACAGCCAGACAATGGACCCTAGATATCTTTACTGACTGAGACAGACAACTCAGCCAGACAATGGACCCTAGATATCTTTACTGACTGAGACAGACAACACAGCCAGACAATGGACCCTAGATATCTTTACTGACTGAGACAGACAACACAGCCAGACAATGGACCCTAGATATCTTTACTGACTGAGACAGACAACACAGCCAGACAATGGACCCTAGATATCTTTACTGACTGAGACAGACACACAGCCAGGACAATGGACCCTAGATATCTTTACTGACTGAGACAGACAACACAGCCAGACAATGGACCCTAGATATCTTTACTGACTGAGACAGACAACACAGCCAGACAATGGACCCTAGATATCTTTACTGACTGAGACAGACAACACAGCCAGACAATGGACCATAGATATCTTTACTGACTGAGACAGACAACACAGTCAGACAATGGACCCTAGATATCTTTACTGACTGAGACAGGCAACACAGTCAGACAATTGACTCCAGACATCTAGTATAGAATTCACTGACTGAGACAGACAACACAGCCAGACAATGAACCCTAGATATCTTTACTGACTGAGACAGACAACACAGCCAGACAATGCACTCCAGACATCTAGTACAGAATTTACTGACTGAGACAGACAACACAGCCAGACAATGCACCCCAGACATCTAGTACAGAATTCACTGACTGAGACAGACAACACAGCCAGACAATGCACCCCAAACATCTAGTACAGAATTCACTGACTGAGACAGACAATAAAGCCAGACAATGGACTCCAGACATCTAGTACAGAATTCACTGATTGAGACAGACAATAAAGCCAGACAATGGACCGCAGACATCTAGTACAGAATTCACTGATCGAGACAGACACCCAGTACAGAATTCACTGATTGAGACAGACAATAAAGCCAGACAATGGACCGCAGACATCTAGTACAGAATTCACTGATTGAGACAGACAACACAGCCAGACAATGGACCCCAGACATCTAGTACAGAATTCACTGATTGAGACAGACATCACAGCCAGACAATGGACCCTAGACATCCAGTACAGAATTCACTGACTGAGACAGACAACACAGCCAGACAATGGACTCCAGACATCTTGTATAGAAATCTTGTATAGAATTCACTGACTGAGACAGACGTCACAGCCAGACATTGGACCCCAGACATCCAGTACAGAATTCACTGACTGAGACAGACAATAAAGCCAGACAATGGACCCCAGACATCCAGTACAGAATTCACTGACTGAGACAGGCAACACAGCCAGACAATGAACTCCAGACACCTTGTACAGAATTCACTGACTGAGACAGACATCACAGCCAGACAATGGACCCCAGACATCTTGTACAGAATTCACTGACTGCTACAAACAACACAGCCAGACAATGAACTCCATACATCCAGTACAGAATTCACTGACTGAGACAGACAAGACAGCCAGACAATGGACTCCAGACATCCAGTACAGAATTCACTGACTGAGACAGACATCACAGCCAGACAATGGACCCTAGACATCCAGTACAAAATTCACTGACTGAGACAGACAACACAGCCAGACAATGGACCCCAGACATCCAGTACAGAATTCACTGAATGAGACAGACAACATAGCCAGACAATGGACCCCAGACATCCAGTACAGAATTCACTGATTGAGACAGACACCACAGCCAGACAATGCACAATCAATCCCGAAAACATCCCAATACTTGTGACGTCTCCAGCTATAGACGGCTGACGTCATTTTACCCACAACCGCCCCCTCCTCGTAATACGAAAAACGTCACAACTATTGGTCGGTCCCCCACAGCCGACAAGCCCAAAGACTTCGGTGGTGACGGTTCAATGAGAAGCGAAGTCAGTCTGACCTTCAGTTCAAGTCAAGGACGACGATCTGCCAGGTAATGTGTCCCTTTTTCGGCTGAATGGAGCTGAAAAATAGGCGCGGGAAATGAAAATAGTGCGAGTAACAGAGACATAAAGTATGGACAAAGAAGCCAAACAAGGAAGTTCTACATCAGCTAAAGATTTAAAAAAAATAGAACTACTTAATACAATTGGAAAAAGTCAAGAGGTGGACTGATAGCTTCAAGAGATGGATAGGTGAAAGTGTGACAATGTGAACCATCAAGACAAGAGACAGAGTAAAATGGTGCTCAATGGTAGACAACCTTTGATGTGGAAACGGCACCCATGAATTAACGCCGCTTCGTGGTAGCCAACTTTCGGTGTGGAGACGGCACCCAATGAATTAACGCCGCTTCGTGGTAGCCAACTTTCGGTGTGGAGACGGCACCCAATGAATTAACGCCGCTTCGTGGTAGCCAACTTTCGGTGTGGAGACGGCACCCAATGAATTAACGCCGCTTCGTGGTAGCCAACTTTCGGTGTGGAGACGGCACCCAATGAATTAACGCCGCTTCGTGGTAGCCAACCTTCGGTGTGGAGACGGCAACCAATGAATTAACGCCGCTTCGTGGTAGCCAACTTTCGGTGTGGAGACGGCACCCAATGAATTAACACCGCTTCGTGGTAGCCAACTTCGGTGTGGAGACGGCAACCAATGAATTAACGCCGCTTCGTGGTAGCCAACCTTCGGTGTGGAGACGGCAACCAATGAATTAACGCCGCTTCGTGGTAGCCAACTTTCGGTGTGGAGACGGCACCCAATGAATTAACGCCGCTTCGTGGTAGCCAACTTTCGGTGTGGAGACGGCACCCAATGAATTAACGCGCTTCGTGGTAGCCAACTTTCGGTGTGGAGACGGCACCCAATGAATTAACGCCGCTTCGTGGTAGCCAACTTTCGGTGTGGAGACGGCACCCAATGAATTAACGCCGCTTCGTGGTAGCCAACTTTCGGTGTGGAGACGGCAACCAATGAATTAACGCCGCTTCGTGGTAGCCAAACTTCGGTGTGGAGACGGCAACCAATGAATTAACGCCGCTTCGTGGTAGCCAACTTTCGGTGTGGAGACGGCAACCAATGAATTAACGCCGCTTCGTGGTAGCCAACTTTCGGTGTGGAGACGGCACCCAATGAATTAACGCCGCTTCGTGGTAGCCAACTTTCGGTGTGGAGACGGCACCCAATGAATTAACGCCGCTTCGTGGTAGCCAACTTTCGGTGTGGAGACGGCACCAATGAATTAACGCCGCTCGTGGTAGCCAACTTTCGGTGTGGAGACGGCACCCAATGAATTAACGCCGCTTCGTGGTAGCCAACTTTCGGTGTGGAGACGGCACCCAATGAATTAACGCCGCTTCGTGGTAGCCAACTTTCGGTGTTGAGACGGCACCCAATGAATTAACGCCGCTTCGTGGTAGCCAACTTTCGGTGTGGAGACGGCACCCAATGAATTAACGCCGCTTCGTGGTAGCCAACTTTCGGTGTGGAGACGGCAACCAATGAATTAACGCCGCTTCGTGGTAGCCAACTTTCGATGTGGAGACGGCACCCAATGAATTAACGCCGCTTCGTGGTAGCCAACTTTCGGTGTGGAGACGGCACCCATTGAATTAACGCCGCTTCGTGGTAGCCAACTTTCGGTGTGGAGACGGCACCCATTGAATTAACGCCGCTTCGTGGTAGCCAACTTTCGGTGTGGAGACGGCACCCATTGAATTAACGCCGCTTCGTGGTAGCCAACTTTCGGTGTGGAGACGGCACCCATTGAATTAACGCCGCTTCGTGGTAGCCAACTTTCGGTGTGGAGACGGCACCCATTGAATTAACGCCGCTTCGTGGTAGCCAACTTTCGGTGTGGAGACGGCACCCATTGAATTAACGCCGCTTCGTGGTAGCCAACTTTCGGTGTGGAGACGGCACCCATTGAATTAACGCCGCTTCGTGGTAGCCAACTTTCGGTGTGGAGACGGCACCCATTGAATTAACGCCGCTTCGTGGTAGCCAACTTTCGGTGTGGAGACGGCACCATTGAATTAACGCCGCTTCGTTTCGTAGTAGCCAACTTTCGGTGTGGAGACGGCAACCAATGGTGATGATGTATGTATGGACGAATATGCAGGCAGAGGTAACAGAAAGATTGTATGAGATATGTTTCTTCTTTCTGTTTTTTTGTTAGATTTAAATATTAGCTTTCTCTAGATGGCTGTTAACAGTATATCGTATACTCTTTCTCTTGTATTTCTTGATATCGCAGACACTTGTTTTCAACAGCACACCCACGTATCTTTCTCTACTCTGTGCAGCAAGACCCACACACGATCTCTCTCAGACTCTCCAAGAATTGTAGACAAGCTTATGAGCCTAATAATATCATAAAACACGGATGTTAGAGATACCACAGGCACGACTTTCACTATCTACCAGCGGCAGACGGTGAATTCAAAACTTGAGGAGGTCAGGACGTGAGACCGACCTGTCAAGATGATCTTTAACCTGATAATTTACGATATAAACAATACATCAAATTGCAATATGTAATACAGTTTCTTCAATTATTCCCCTAAATTAACTTAATTATAATTACATATAAATACATAACGACGCAATGCATTGATTCCAAGTAGACACTAGATATGACTGCCTCCTATTGGCGCTACTTCTTTATGTTTCAATAAGGAGATGGAACGCAATTTTATTAGCTGCTAGCCTGTTGTCATAGTAACCAGGAGCTGATTACAGAAATGGTCCACTTAGTTCTTATACACAATGCAAGATCGACAGATATAGCTTTCTGTTTGTAGGTTGGCCCTTACTGTACATTGAAGTCTATTTATTAGCACCGGCTTGAGTTATTTGAACTATACTAGCCTCCGTCAGTCATAGTTGACTACGGATTTTTCAGCCCCCTAGAAATGCTATTTTTTTTCTTTTCTTCCTTTCGCCGTGTATTCTCCTTTTCTATGAATGTCTGCTTCTGTTTCAGGTGGAGCTTTAGGGTGTGTTTCCAGAGATTGTGTTCTGCAGCTGTTTCTTCCAGGCTTCAGGGTTTATGTTCAGAGTCTTCATATCGCGTTTACAAACATCTACAAATCGGAGTTTTGGGCGCCCCCCTAGTTCTTTTACCATATGCCAGTTGTCCGTAGAGTATATCTTTTGGTACGCCGCCATCTTTCATACGGTGTACGTGGCCAAGCCTTCGTAACCTACGTTGTTTGAGCAGCGTGTAGGTGTTCGGGAGGCCTGTGCGAGTGAGGACCTCCACGTTTGTCACTTTAACCTTCCAGATGATACCTAGAATACGGCGCAGACATCGCATATGGAATCCATTTAGCCTATTTGAACTATATCCCGGCTATACTAGGGAATATGGTGGCTGGTTGTACACTGACATTGAACTATATCACGGCTATACTAGGGAATATGGTGGCTGGTTGTACACTGACATTGAACTATATCACGGCTATACTAGGGAAAACGGTGGCTGGTTGTACACTGACATTGAACTATATCACGGCTATACTAGGGAAAACAGTGGCTGGTTGTACACTGACATTGAACTATATCACGGCTATACTAGGGAAAACGGTGGCTGGTTGTACACTGACATTGAACTATATCACGGCTATACTAGGGGAAAACGGTGACTGGTTGTACACAGACATTGAACTATATCACGGCTATATTAGGGAAAACGGTGACTGGTTGTACACTGACATTGAACTATATCACGGCTATATAGGGAAAACGGTGACTGGTTGTACACTGACATCAGTGAGGTAGAATGTGATTGTGTTATGTATTCTGATAAATATTACAGGAGTCGTGGCCTCCACTACCTCAGAATATCCACTGCTGCCAGCTACCTTTTTGCTGTCATGTAATTGGTATTTATAATGCTTTTGTCACATAAAGCAACTATTAAAGAATGCAGCTGTTACAAAATACAACTGTTACAGAATGCAGCTGTTACATATGTAGTACAGCTGGAGTGTTTATAACGAACAATTTAATTTGTTGCAGATTTATGATTAGAGACTGGTGTGTCAAATGGCTTTTTCATTAGCACAATGTGAGTGTCGTTCGGGGGCGGATGTGTAGCATGTACGGTCGGTGTTTCTTCAGTGAACATGTTAGTTCATATTTGTTGCATGACATAAACAAGTGTGCCATATTCGTTGCATGACATAAACAAGTGTGCCATATTCGTTGCATGAATAAACAAGTGTGCCATATTCGTTGTGACATAAAACAAGTATTCCATATATGATGTAAAACATAAAACAAGTGTGCCATATTCGCGAACACATTATTGGAACACTTGTCAAAAGAGAAGATGTTGCTAAGACATCCCTGCATGTCGCTACAATATTGATCTGAACATGACACCTCGAAAGAGTCGAACATTTATTCCTCTCTGTTTCCCTTCATCTGAAAGAGTCGAACATTTATTCCTCTCTGTTTCCCTTCATCTGAAAGAGTCGAACATTTATTCCTCTCTGTTTCTCTTCATCTGAAAGAGTCGAACATTTATTCCTCTCTGTTTCCCTTCATCTGAAAGAGTCGAACATTTATTCCTCTCTGTTTCCCTTCATCTGAAAGAGTCGAACATTTATTCCTCTCTGTTCCCTTCATCTGAAAGAGTCGAACATTTATTCCTCTCTGTTTCCCCTTCATCTGAAAGAGTCGAACATTTATTCCTCTCTATTTGTTTGCCTTCATCTGAAAGAGTCGAACATTTATTCCTCTCTATTTGTTTCCCTTCATCTGAAAGAGTCGAACATTTATTCCTCTCTGTTTGTTTCCCTTCATCTGAAAGAGTCGAACATTTATTCCTCTCTATTTGTTTCCCTCATCTGAAAGAATTAATATTTCTCCTCATCATCAGCCGGAACGTAGATGCATTGTTTTGTGATTTGCAGCTAGGCTGTGACATTTTCGCCTTTCTGCCCAGCATATCCGACTCCAGTATTGCTCTTCTGAGCACCAGGTTACCTCCCCTCTCATTTGGCCAGACCGGTTAGTCTGTTTCTAGGAGCACCGCGAAGAGGCGGAGTTTGAGATTTATATAGTTCTAGTTCACCGATCCTGATTCAAGCTGTCAACTATGGATTTGCTCATCAGCCTTTAACTCTGGTGTTCATATACACCTGTACCGGCCCCTTCCCCCCTCCCCTAATTTATAACACTTATCAAGATAACATCAACGTCATATCGTTGCTCTGATCAAAGTCTGCTCACTGAACTGTTGGGTCCAACGTTTAGCTCAACACACACACGCCAGCTCTCTTTGACGCCTCGGTAACATCCTTACCTTTGGTTTGGGCATTTCGAAGTTGCAAGAGCTTGCCTTCCCAAGATAGCACAGCTATTGTAATTCTGTTAGTATCTAGACTAGGTTAGAAGAGATCACATAATAGCAGACAGTGATATAGCTTTGGGTCGGATATATTGTTATCCAAACCAAGTTAAGTAAATGATAGCAGTAACAAATATACAGCAATAACCGAAATATAGAACAGCAGCAAGTTTTGGAAATGGACAAATGTAGCTGTTAATGGAGAGGTGGGAAATAGAATTAAACTTGATTTGACTTGACAGTCACATGTCAAGAATTTAGTTGACAAACAAAGACAGAGAGAGGGGCAGGTTAGGTTAATGAGAGAGTGGAATGTCACTCTCAGGGTTCATGCTAGCATTATTGTTAAAACTATCTACAATGTCAAGATGGAGTATTGTTTCGCCAAATTTGATTTTTAAAAATCACCCAAAGTTGAACTTCGTATTCCACGATTAGTTGAGAGAGGCCGGATTAGCCATTAAGCCAATAAATTATATATAAATGAGACAGGGGTATTTAACTTCATGCATTCGCAGAATTATTTAATAACAGTCAGAAACATCAAGAAGATCGAGACAGACAAACACCCAGAACATATAAAGTAGGCCAGCTTATTCTGGCTTCGACCGAAATTGCCTGAAGGCAGACTTAAGTTTTTATAGTTATGGACTTTCACACAAGTTTATTAGTTTTTATAGTTATGGACTTTCACACAGTTTGTTAGTTTTTATAGTTATGGACTTCCACACAGTTAGTTTTTATAGTTGGACTTCCACACAGTTTGTTAGTTTTTTACAGTTATGGACTTCCACACAGTTTGTTAGTTTTTATAGTTATGGACTTCCACACAGTTAGTTTTTATAGTTATGGACTTTCACACAGTTTGTTAGTTTTTATAGTTATGGACTTCCACACAGTTAGTTTTTGTAGTTATGGACTTCCACACAGTTTGTTAGTTTTTATAGTTATGGACTTCCACACAGTTAGTTTTTATAGTTATGGACTTTCACACAGTTTGTTAGTTTTTATAGTTATGGACTTCCACACAGTAAGTTTTTATAGTTATGGACTTTCACACAGTTTGTTAGTTTTTATAGTTATGGACTTCCACACAGTTAGTTTTTATAGTTATGGACTTCCACACAGTTAGTTTTTATAGTTATGGACTTCCACACAGTTTGTTAGTTTTTATAGTTATGGACTTCCACACAGTTAGTTTTTATAGTTATAGACTTTCACACAAGTTTGTTAGTTTTCATAGTTATGGACTTTCACACAAGTTTGTTAGTTTTTATAGTTATGGACTTTCACACAGATTGTTAGTTTTTATAGTTATGGACTTCCACACAGTTAGTTTTTATAGTTATAGACTTTCACACAAGTTTGTTAGTTTATATAGTTATGGACTTTCACACAGTTAGTTTTTATAGTTATAGACTTTCACACAAGTTTGTTAGTTTTTATAGTTATGGACTTTCACAGTTTGTTAGTTTTTATAGTTATGGACTTTCACACAAGTTTGTTAGTTTTTATAGTTATGGACTTTCACACAGTTTGTTAGTTTTTATAGTTATGGACTTCCACACAGTTAGTTTTTATAGTTATGGACTTTCACACAAGTTTGTTAGTTTATATAGTTATGGACTTTCACACAGTTTGTTAGTTTTTATAGTTATGGACTTCTACACAGTTAGTTTTTATAGTTATGGACTTTCACACAGTTTGTTAGTTTTATAGCTATGGACTTTCACACAAGTTGTTAGTTTTTATAGTGATGGACTTTCACACAGTTAGTTTTTATAGTGATGGACTTTCACACAGTTAGTTTTTATAGTGATGGACTTTCACACAAGTTTGTTAGTTTATATAGTTATGGACTTTCACAGTTAGTTTTTATAGTGATGGACTTTCACACAGTTAGTTTTTATAGTTATGGACTTTCACACAGTTAGTTTTTATAGTGATGGACTTTCACACAAGTTTGTTAGTTTTTTTATCAAAAATATATGTTCAAGGAAGATCCAGGGATAGACCAGTCAGGAAGACATAGTTTAAGTGAGAAGTGTTTCAAGTTAGATTCAGAAGTTCTGTGCTTCAGAGAACAATAATAAGTAGATTAAGAATATCATTTAATAAGTCAAGACATAGATATAGAATAGCATTGAATAAGTCAAGACATAGATATAGAATAGCAAGTGCAATGCAAGACGAGTTGTGATATTTTTATACAGAAAGAGATAATTTAAAATGTTATGGACAATATGTATTAAGACATGCCACAATAAGCACCGGTGATAACCTCTGGAGCGCATCCAGACCAAGAACATTAATTTTAGAATTAGAATTTGGATGTACTCCACTAGTACCTTCACTTGTGCAACCAACGATCTAACAAACTTGTGTCAGCAAAATGTCAGTCAGTGATTGTTGACAACATGTATCCAGACATCGTTAGCACGTCGTGTTGTGATTTATGTGTAATAATTATGAAAAACATTTTTTTTTTAAACAGTATCATGACAACAGTCTGGGAACGTGTTCCCATCACGACGTAACAAGGAACAAAAACAAAACTCGAGAACGTGAACCCACAATAATTATGTAATTACGGATAATTCACAGATTAAAAAAATCTACCTTGTGCCTGATCAGGTAAGATGCCAGACGGTGATAGCTGCCGTAGGGTCTTGGACGTATCATATACACGGGGCAGGTAAATATCGCAACTGTAGAGTCACCTGAAATGGAAGATAAGCAAAAGGTAATCGCGATACGTGGCATTATCAGTTGATGACAAGACGTACACAGGCAACCACATAGATAGCCAGCGGGCAGAAGACAATTTGGATAACACCCAACTACCGTGATGATCTCAGTTATACGAGCGTCATGCGACTGGCCTCACTACCCACAACTACCGTGATGATCTCAGTTATACGAGCGTCATGCGACTGGCCTCACTCTACCCACAACTACCGTGAGGCTCTCAGTTATACGAGCGTCATGCGGCTGGCCTCACTCTACCCACAACTACCGGGGGCTCTCAGTTATACGAGCGTCATGCGGCTGGCCTCACTCTACCCACAACTACCGTGAGGCTCTCAGTTATACGAGCGTCATGCGGCTGGCCTCACCCTACCCACAACTACCGTGGGGCTCTCAGTTATACGAGCGTCATGCGGCTGGCCTCACTCTACCCACAACTACCGTGAGGCTCTCAGTTATACGAGCGTCATGCGGCTGACGTCACTCTACCCACAACTACCGTGATGATCTCAGTTATACGAGCGTCATGCGGCTGACGTCACTCTACCCACAACTACCGTGATGTTCTCAGTTATACGAGCGTCATGCGGCTGGCGTCAAACTCTACCCACAACTACCGTGGGGCTCTCAGTTATACGAGCGTCATCGTCATGCGGCTGGCCTCACTCTACCCACAACTACCGTGGGGCTCTCAGTTATACGAGCGTCATGCGGCTGGCCTCACTCTACCCACAACTACCGTGATGTTCTCAGTTATACTGGCGTCACTCTACCCACAACTACCGTGATGATCTCAGTTATACGAGCGTCATGCGGCTGGCCTCACCCTACCCACAACTACCGTGGGGCTCTCAGTTATACGAGCGTCATGCGGCTGGCCTCACTCTACCCACAACTACCGTGATGATCTCAGTTATACGAGCGTCATGCGGCTGGCCTCACTCTACCCACAACTACCGTGATGATCTCAGTTATACGAGCGTCATGCGGCTGACGTCACTCTACCCACAACTACCGTGATGATCTCAGTTATACGAGCGTCATGCGGCTGACGTCACTCTACCCACAACTACCGTGAGGCTCTCAGTTATACGAGCGTCATGCGGCTGGCCTCACTCTACCCACAACTACCCTTGCTCGCAAAGCTGAAAACGTCACACTAGTTGGAGTTTTTCCGGGTTTTCCCTGTCAGCCCGTAGGCCTAGATGGCTGTAGAATACGTGTAGCAGGAAACAAATATATGACGTAACATAATGCGTGTTGGTAGTTCTTTTGAAAAACGTAGGTCTAGACAAATATCTCGAGGGTATATATCTAGACAGACATTTCGAGGGTATAGATCTAGACAGATATCTCGAGGGTATAGATCTAGATATATATCTCGAGGGTATAGATCTAGACAGATATTTCGAGGGTATAGATCTAGACAGATATCTCGAGGGTATAGATCTAGACAGATATCTCGAGGGTATAGATCTAGACATATATCTCGAGGGTATAGATCTAGACAGATATCTCGAGGGTATAGATCTAGACAGATATCTCGAGGGTATAGATCTAGACAGATATCTCGAGGGTATAGATCTAGACAGATATCTCGAGGGTATAGATCTAGACAGATATCTCGAGGGTATAGATCTAGACAAATATGTCTAGGGTATAGATCATTTGTCTGTAATTGTTTGTCTGTAATTTTTGTTTGCATGTAATTGTTTGTATTTCTGTAATTGTTTGAGTCCACTCGACTATGAGAATTTTCCCGTGTATCTTCATCGTCTGCCCTTAAAAAAACGTTAAGTGGACATAGATGTGTTGTGCTGTAGTTTTAATTTACGACTTTCGACCCAAGACATCCGACTTCAGTATGGTGTTGAAGTATCGGGTTGCCTTCCTTCTTCACCCCTACTGTGGTCTATGGTCAAACTAGACTAGTTTGTCTGCTTCTAGGGGCACTGCGAAGATGTGGAGTAGGATCTAACTGGTTCTTGTTCACGGATCCTGACGCTAGCCATCAGCTATGAGTCGCTGACAGCATCCTGTCTTATTGCTGACTCTTTGCCTCCATGTCATAAAATGACAAGTTCCTCATGTTAAAGTTACAGATGCCTACAATTTAGTATCAACCACCATATCAAAGATGCCAATTTCCCACGCCAGACTTCCAAAGTCCCCAAGTTTAAACCTGCCAGTGATTTCAGCAATTGGTTACCTATTTAATGTCAACCGCAGACGTTCTGGGGTGAGAACGGGCATCGTTGCCAAGATAAATGTGGCTTCAACTGTAACTGCTCATCATTCAATAGCACGCCCCTTTGGGAAACGCCCAGACCGAGTGGCTTCATATCAGATGATGATTGTGTTATTTCCAACGGTTGCGTCACGTGTTCATTACAACCTTGTATTAAGCTGGTTGTGGGAGATTCCATGTGAAAGGTCATCAAGCAGGCATGGAGCTAATGTGTGAAAGTGTTAAAATGATGACAAGATATCAGTGTGCATACCTCTGTCAGACACAAGATGTAGTTGTTGAAATACAGTTTAGACCTCAAATAGGACATTTGGATTACTATTATATGTACCTGTTAACAATGTGAATGTTCTCATGTGGTGTTTGAAGTGACTTCCCATGAGTGCGACTGGAAGAATATTAAGACAAATGGAGAGACATTCATTGAAAAAGTTTGTCGAGCTGAGACAGTTATTGGATTGGTCCAGAGAATTAGCGATTTAGCCAGTCGCGTTAAGAGGTGGCGCTGATACCACAGACATTTTTGTTGCGTCTAATGGCCACGCCTTTCCAGCAGATTCGTAGTGGCATAGGTGTTGATTGTGTCATTGCTTAGTTGATTTTGTTGATTGTGTGATTGCTTAGTTGATTTTGTTGATTGTGTGATTGCTTAATTGATTTTGTTGATTGTGTGATTGCTTAATTGATTTTGTTGATTGTGTCATTGCTTAGTTGATTTTGTTGATTGTGTGATTGCTTAATTTATTTTGTTGATTGTGTCATTGCTTAGTTGATTTTGTTGATTGTGTGATTGCTTAATTGATTTTGTTGATTGTGTCATTGGTTAGTTGATTTTGTTGATTGTGTTATTGGTTAGTTGATTTTGTTGATTGTGTCATTGCTTAGTTGATTTTGTTGATTGTGTCATTGCTTAGTTGATTTTGTTGATTGTGTCATTGCTTAGTTTATTTTGTTGATTGTGTCATTGCTTAATTGATTTTGTTGATTGTGTCATTGCTTATTTGATTTTGTTGATTGTGTCATTGCTTAATTGATTTGTTGATTGTGTCATTGCTTAGTTGATTTTGTTGATTGTGTCATTGCTTAGTTGATTTTGTTGATTGTGTCATTGCTTAGTTGATTTTGTTGATTATGTCATTGCTTAGTTGATTTTGTTGATTGTGTCATTGCTTAGTTGATTTTGTTGATTGTGTCATTGCTTAGTTGATTTAAATTGATACGTAGCTGGGTGTGAGAAGAGGGCATTAGTACAGAGGAGGATGAAGAAGCAAATGAAATACAAGAAAAGTGAAAAGGGATGAAATAAGCATGGGAGAAGTAAACGAATAATGAAAGCACGAGAAAGAAGAATAAAGAGAAGTGTTAGAGAAGGTGACGGCGTAGATAAAAACAGACGGAAATAAGAGGTTGGTGATAATGATGGAGATGAAATCTTCAATAGCTCTTTGATGGGGCAACAATCGACCTAGCATCTTTAAAGAGTCGGTTTATCATCTAACATGGTACAATACTCGATCTTATATCTTTAAAGAGTCGGTTTGGAATCTAAGGTGGTACAAGAATCGATCTTATACCTTTAAATAATCAATTCAAGACCTCATGAGTGGCGAGTACATCGGTAAGCATGTGAAACAAAGAAGGGTAAGTTAGTGCAGGAATGACGACCGTACAAAGAAGTGAATTTGTAAACACTTTACACTTGATAAAAGAAAATGGTTATCTGTGAACTGCGCCCAGCAACTTCGAACATTCTCGCACCTAGTGTGTTGTTGTAGAGTGTGAAGTCTGCGCCGTACTGATCCAAGTATGTTTTCAAATACCACGGTTATGATCCTATCTGGCTCTAAGCGTCAACGAACCTGATGCACTGGCAGTTGGTGTAGTGAAAGAACAGGAACAAAGAGACACCCACTCGTGGGAGTTCCCTCACGGTCAAGGTGACAGGCGCAGGTGCAACACCGACCAGTGATTTCAGCCCTCGCTTTGTATGCTCGGATCAAATACATGTATCACATTTAATACCCAGAATTCCGTGGGACACGGTAGGTTGAACAAAATAACCATCACAAATACAGTTACTGCGTGTCTACACGTGTTTGGAAAATATGACTTCATTGGTGTATTGTAGTAGTGGCCTTCATTAGTCATAGTTGACTCTACTAGCCTCCGTCAGTCATAGCTGACTCTACTAGTCTCCGTCAGTCATAGCTGACTCTAGTAGCCTCCGTCAGTCATAGTTGAATTTAGTAGCCTCCGTCAGTCATAGTTGAATTTAGTAGCCTCCGTAAGTCATAGTTAACTAGTAGTCTCCGTCAGTCATAGTTGACTAGTAGTCTCCGTTAGTCATAGTTGACTAGTAGTCTCCGTTAGTCATAGTTAGTTGACTATGGATTTTGCAACGCCCCTAGGAGATATTTTCTCTTTTATTTCTCAGTGTATTCGCTTTTTCTATGAATCTGTCTGCTTCTTGTTTGAGTTGCAGCTTTAGAGTGTGTTTCCAAAGATTGTGGTCTGCAGCTATTTCTTCCCAGGCTGCAGGTTACGTTCAGTCTTCATGTCACGTTTACACACGCCTACAAATCGTAGTGTTGGTCACCCCTTATTTCTTTTGCCATCTGCTAGTTGTCCATAAAGTATATCTTTTGGTATGAGACTATCTAGTTCCCATACTGCGTAAGTGGCCTAACCAGCGTAACCTACGTTGTTTAAACAGCGAGTAGATGTTCGGGAGGCCTGTGCGAATGAGAACCTCCACGTTTGTCACTTTATCCTTCCCGGTGGGAAAATAAAAATACGGCGCTGGCATCTCATATGGCATGTATTTAGCCTTCTCTGGATTATACATTTCAACATTTGGTAGGTCATGCAGGCCAATTTCTGTGCTGGACATTATTATTGGTCGTAACCTCTAAGTATAAGGATGCTCCGGATCTTGCAGAAGCATATTTCAAGTGATTGTTAATATGTGTTACTATTCTCTTGTTAAGGCCCATATTTCGTAAGCATGAAGGTAGACTGGCGCGACGAGAAAGTGCCTTAATTTTGATGTCAGGTCCAGGTAGGAGTTAGGTAAGCCAGCGCCACGCTACCACTTGTTTCTGCTGCAGCAACTATTTGAAGTTCTCCAGCTCAGCGGCTTGTCCACGCAAAAATGAGGTTCCTCCATCAATCCCCAGGGGAGTTGTCATCATTCCGGGCCAATAATTTGTCCGCCGACTGTCTTGTCACGGAGACAAATTCCGGTTTCTATGTCTTTGTTCAGCTTGATTGTGTTCTGGAGTCTTGTGTTTTGGAGCCTGTGTGCTGGA
This sequence comes from Megaustenia siamemsis, assembly GCA_032433765.1. NCBI lineage: Eukaryota > Metazoa > Mollusca > Gastropoda > Stylommatophora > Ariophantidae > Megaustenia > Megaustenia siamemsis. The sequence goes on along the minus strand of JAVIAB010000156.1, from coordinate 83,378,641 downwards.
GTCTTGTGTGATGGAGTCTTGTGTTTTGGAGCCTGTGTTTTGGAGTCTTGTGTTCTGGAGTCTTGTGTTCTGGAGTCTATGTTTTGGAGTCTTGTGTTTGGAGTCTTGTGTTCTGGAGTCTTGTGTGCTGGAGTCTTGTGTTCTGGAGTCTATGTTTTGGAGTCTTGTGTGCTGGAGTCTTGTGTTCTGGAGTCTATGTTTTGGAGTCTTGTGTTTTGGAGTCTTGTGTTCTGGAGTTTTGTATGCTGACTTAACATGTACAGCAGGATCGTAGTCGTCTTCTCTCTGTGGAGGTAACGTTTCTGCCTGCAGTTGTCTGCCTGCATTTGGAAGTCTTAAGTCTGTTGTGTTCTTTTCAGTTCATGACAGAAACATGAAACCAGCTCTTGTTCTCCAGACACTCCAACAGTTGTTTATGATTTGTGTTCTATTAATTTCCCACGCTTGAATCTTTCTCTGTGACAACCAACTTCCGTCTCGTCATTTCCGGCCCAAAAAGCAAGGAAGAGAATGTCATTGCAACGCTGTTCTGATAGTTCTAGTTAAATGGTTTCACTCTTCTGTCATCTTTTCTTCTAATCAAAGGCCGGTGTGTATCATGACACCAGAAGAGGAAGTACACGATGTACAGAGAACATTGGGCGTTTCGCCACATACAGTCTGTGTTTAGGTGACGGATTGCATCTCCTGTGACAAGCTGTGGTATACACTAACATAATATAATGTCGACATAAATTATCTTCGTTGGTATTCTGTTACAGGCCATGATAAGTTTGAGTCTCGTCTCGTTTGATGTGACAGGAAATCTAACTTGGACGCTGCCTAAAATAGGACCCCGTGTGTAACCACAATTTGACTGACTAGTTATTAGTTGGACTCACAGATAATGGGTCACAGAAGGGGGGATGTCGTTCCATCATCTGTTGGATTGTGGAGCTGGCTGGGGCGGCGCTTCCAACAGGGGCGTGAAAAGGGGTGGGGGAATAAAGACGATACAAAGGATGATATAAAAGATGATATAAGATTATAAGATATGAAAGATGATTCACTATGGGATGTTAAAAGGATTGGGTTGTTTCCCTTTCGTTCAGGGCTCAATGGATGAGTTTGATTTATGCGAGACATGTTGCATGACAACTGGTGCATGGTTATAATAAACAAATGTTGAATGACAGCAGTTCATGTTTAAAACAAAACAAAAATGGAATGACAGCAGTTTATGTTTAAAATAAAACAAATATAGAACAACAGGTGGTTGCGCATAACAAGACAGTCAATGTTTATTATTTGCTGATGATGTCAGCGACTATTATGAGTTAATGGGGGCTGTGAGCTGATGGGGCCTGTGAGCTAATGGGGCTGTGAGCTAATGGGGCTGTGAGCTAATGGGGCTGTGAGCTAATGGGGCTGTGAGCTAATGGGCTGTGAGCTAATGGAGCTGTGAGCTAATGGGGGCTGTGAGCTAATGAGGCTGTGAGCTGGCGAGTTTTGTCCTTTCAAGTGATGCAGCAGAGAGAGAGAGAGAGAGAGAGAGAGAGAGAGAGAGAGAAGAGGTGTGGGGGGGGGGTGAATGGGGAATTATTACTGGGACAATCATCTCATACATTTGGCGAGGGACCCCTGTGCACACGGCTGCCAGGGAAAAATGGATTAACACGCAAAATTCAGTTCCTAGTCTCTAGGGACTTCGTCAGAGTTGAAAGCTGGCGAACGCAACAACAACAACAACAACAACAACATATTTAAATAAAATCTCATTGCACCCTGTCACAAAAGGTGACACACCAACAACCACTAACCCGTACAGTGCACACCAACAACTACTACCCGTACAGTGTACACCAACAACTACTAACCCGTACAGTGTACACCAACAACTACTACCACACACCAGCACCCAATCTTCTTCCAATGATAAGCTGGAGTTAATGAGTTATTAGCGGCCCCATCATCATTGCACTCCGAACATGTCCATAGGTGCTTTGATCCCCTCCTCAGCAAGTCCAGCAGTGTCCAGCGACTGACAACTCCAGTTCTATGTTGGTTGATAAGTCTTCTTACACGGCCACTAAGTTTCTCGTTTCTGGCTGTGCCCATCTTAACTCCCATCTTAACTCCCATCTCTTTCATCCGAAGGAGTCACATGGAATCAGAGTTGTCAAAATGAGAAGCTATCACGAGAGACCCAAAGTTGAACACTTCCTTTCTACCAGACTATCAACGTAGTCGAAGGTTCAACATCGGGACCTTACAACCACATGGTAGAACAGGTTCAACATCGGGACCATACAACCACATGGTAGAACAGGTTCAACATCGGGACCTTACAACCACATGGTAGAACAGGTTCTACATCGGGACCTTACAACCACATGGTAGAACAGGTTCAACATCGGGACCTTACAACCACATGGTAGAACAGGTTCTACATCGGGACCTTACAACCACATGGTAGAACAGGTTCAACATCGGGACCTTACAACCACATGGTAGAACAGGTTCAACATCGGGACCTTACAACCACATGGTAGAACAGGTTCAACATCGGGACCTTACAACCACATGGTAGAACAGGTTCAACATCGGGACCTTACAACCACATGGTAGAACAGGTTCAACATCGGGACCTTACAACCACATGGTAGAACAGGTTCTACATCGGGACCTTACAACCACATGGTAGAACAGGTTCAACATCGGGACCTTACAACCACATGGTAGAACAGGTTCAACATCGGGACCTTACAACCACATGGTAGAACAGGTTCAACATCGGGACCTTACAACCACATGGTAGAACAGGTTCAACATCGGGACCTTACAACCACATGGTAGAACAGGTTCAACATCGGGACCTTACAACCACATGGTAGAACAGGTTCTACATCGGGACCTTACAACCACATGGTAGAACAGGTTCAACATCGGGACCTTACAACCACATGGTAGAACAGGTTCTACATCGGGACCTTACAACCACATGGTAGAACAGGTTCAACATCGGGACCTTACAACCACATGGTAGAACAGGTTCAACATCGGGACCTTACAACCACATGGTAGAACAGGTTCAACATCGGGACCTTACAACCACATGGTAGAACAGGTTCTACATCGGGACCTTACAACCACATGGTAGAACAGGTTCTACATCGGGACCTTACAACCACATGGTAGAACAGGTTCAACATCGAGACCTTACAACCACATGGTAGAACAGGTTCAACATCGGGACCTTACAACCACATGGTAGAACAGGTTCAACATCGGGACCTTACAACCACATGGTAGAACAGGTTCTACATCGGGACCTTACAACCACATGGTAGAACAGGTTCAACATCGGGACCATACAACCACATGGTAGAACAGGTTCAACATCGGGACCTTACAACCACATGGTAGAACAGGTTCAACATCGGGACCTTACAAACCACATGGTAGAACAGGTTCAACATCGGGACCTTACAACCACATGGTAGAACAGGTTCAACATCGGGACCTTACAACCACATGGTAGAACAGGTTCAACATCGGGACCTTACAACCACATGGTAGAACAGGTTCAACATCGGGACCTTACAACCACATGGTAAAACAGGTTCAACATCGGGACCTTACAACCACATGGTAGAACAGGTTCAACATCGGGACCTTACAACCACATGGTAGAACAGGTTCAACATCGGGACCTTACAACCACATGGTAGAACAGGTTCAACATCGGGACCTTACAACCACATGGTAGAACAGGTTCAACATCGGGACCTTACAACCACATGGTAGAACAGGTTCAACATCGGGACCTTACAACCACATGGTAGAACAGGTTCAACATCGGGACCTTACAACCACATGGTAGAACAGGTTCAACATCGGGACCTTACAACCACATGGTAGAACAGGTTCAACATCGGGACCTTACAACCACATGGTAGAACAAAGTGTTCGTGAACTGGGCGGAGCCGTTCGGGGCAGCTGGTTACCTCTCGCACAGCAGACTCACAACAGGAAGCAGACAGACGGAGTTTGTAGTGCAACTGTGAAGTTTAGTACACGACTCTAAGGGCGCGCTAGTATATGACGTAGACATGTGTCTGGTAAAAGATTTAGAAGTGTAAGTGTTTAATGAGTGGCAGAAGTTTTAGAAGTGTATGTGTTTAATGAGTAGCAGAAGTTTTAGAAGTGTAAGTGTTTAATGAGTGGCAGAAGTTTTAGAAGTGTATGTGTTTAATGAGTAGCAGAAGTTTTAGAAGTGTTTAATGTCTGATAGAGGTTTTAGAAAAGTTTCATGTCTGGTAACAGTTTTATAAGTGTTTATGTATGGTAACAGTTTTAGAAGTCTTTAATGTATGGTAGAAGTTTTAGAAGTGTTTAATGTCTGGTAAAAGTTTTAGAAGTGTTTAATGTCTGGTAAAAGTTTTAGAAGTGTTTAATGTCTGGTAAAAGTTTTAGAAGTGTTTAATGTCTGGTAAAAGTTTTAGAAGTGTTTAATGTCTGGTAACAGTTTTATAAGTGTTTAATGTCTGGTAAAAGTTTTAGAAGTGTTTAATGTCTGGTAACAGTTTTAGAAGTGTTTAATGTCTGGTAACAGTTTTAGAAGTGTTTAATGTCTTGTAACAGTTTTAGAAGTGTTTAATGTCTGGTAAAAGTTTTAGAAGTTATTAATGTCTGGTAGCAGTTTTAGAAGTGTTTAATGTCTGGCAACAATTTTAGAAGTGTTTAATATCTGGTAACAGTTTTAGAAGTATTTAATGTCTGGTAACAGTTTTAGAAATATTTAATGTCTGGTAAAAGTTTTAGAAGTGTTTAATGGCTGGTAGCAGTTTTAGAAGTGTTTAATGTCTGGTAAAAGTTTTAGAAGTGTTTAATGTCTGGTAAAAGTTTTAGAAGTGTTTAATGTCTGGTAGAAGTTTTAGAAGTGTTTAATGGCTGGTAGCAGTTTTAGAAGTGTTTAATGTCTGGTAACAATTTTAGAAGTGTTTAATATCTGGTAACAGTTTTAGAAGTGTTTAATGTCTGGTAACAGTTTTAGAAGTGTTTAATGTCTGGTAAAAGTTTTAGAAGTGTTTAATGTCTGGTAACAGTTTTAGAATTGTTTAATGTCTGGTAAAAGTTTTAGAAGTGTTTAATGTCTGGTAACAGTTTTAGAAGTGTTTAATGTCTGGTAACAGTTTTAGAAGTGTTTAATGTCTGGTAAAAGTTTTAGAAGTGTTTAATGTCTGGTAACAGTTTTAGATGTGTTTAATGTCTGGTAAAGTTTTAGAAGTGTTTAATGACTGGTAGCAGTTTTAGAAGTGTTTAATGTCTGGTAAAAGTTTTAGAAGTGTTTAATGTCTGGTAAAAGTTTTAGAAGTGTTTAATGTGTAGACTCGGAAGGTACTAACAAAAAAATGCATGTGCCGACTGACGATACAAAATATATGGACTTTTCTCTTTGTCACCCTTGGTATGGACTAGTATGCCAAAGATGCTACTTTGAAAATGTCTGCCCGTTTTAGTTGTACTATTTTAATTGGTATTCAGCGGAGCAGCCTGTCAGTTCTCTGTTTTCTGTGTGGTCTATGTGGCCTGTGTTCTCAGGTACGTGTGTTCTCTGTCTCGTGTGTTCTGTCACATGTGTTCTATGTCACGCGTATTCTCTGTCACATGTGTTCTCTATCACGTGTGTTCTCTCACCTGTGTTCTGTCACGTGTGTTATCTCACCTGTGTTCTGTCACCTGTGTACTCTGTCTCACGTGTGTTCTCTGTCACGTTTGTTCTCTGTCACGTGTGTTCTCTGTCACGTTTGTTCTGTCAGTTGTCATGTTTGTTCTTCACGTATGTTCTCTGTGATCCGTTTGTATTGAGAGAACATGAAGTTAGATCTGGAGGAAAGGTTTCTCATTCCGGAAGTGAAATGCTTCGTCAGCGGCAGTTTTATCTCTTTAGGGAATTTGCACCGTGTTTTGTTCGTCATAGGCAGGCATTCACTAGAGTAATCAGGAATCTAAAGGGCGCGTCATTGCTGTGCGTGCGACATTGTTTTGTGCTACGTCATCGTAATGGCTCATCGTAAATCCCTAGACCGGCCGTACGCTAATCATACGGTCTGTTTGATGTGCGACGGGGATAATCTGACGACTAACTGTGTGTTTATATGTTCGGAATTGGAGTCAACAACGATGGCCTAACATCATCTAGCGCTATATATTTTTAAAGAAATATGACGATCATCACTTTCGGGAGGACGTGAACTTCTGGTATACGGTGGATAGGCGGCAGAAACCATTGCAGGCTATGTATGAAAAGTGTTCCTTGTTGCAGTTTCCTCATATTCCAAGTCTACGGGGTACTGGTTGGTCTCGAGGCATGACGCCAGCCTCGGGAGAGAGAGGTTGTGGGTTTAAATTTCGGGTACACCGGTTGGGATATTTATTTATGATTTCTCTCTGCGGTAACCACCCCTGGTCTCAGCAGCGAGGCCTGGCTTGAAACGTCAGTTACTCATGGACGGAAAAAAAATATGAGTATCTCCGAAGTCGGAGTTATCTGCCTATGGGGCGACGGCTTGTGTACACGGCTGCCAGGGAAAAATGGATTAACACGCAAAATTCAGTTCCTAGTCGATAGGGACTTCGTCAGAGTTGAAAGCTGGCGAACTCAACAACAACTACTCCGGATTGTTGTCATGGAAACAGGTATGTTGTACAGCCGCCAGCAATTGCTTGTTCCCGTTGTACGGCCGCCAACAATTGCTTGTTCCCGTTGTATGGCCGCCAACAATTGCTTGTTCCCGTTGTATGGCCGCCAACAATTGCTTGTTCCCGTTGTATGGCCGCCAACAATTGCTTGTTCCCGTTGTATAGCCGCCAACAATTGCTTGTTTCCGAGGTACAGCCGCCAACAATTGCTTGTTCCCGTTGTATGGCCGCCAACAATTGCTTGTTCCCGTTGCATAGCCGCCAACAATTGCTTGTTTCTGAGGTACTGCCGCCAATGATTGCTTGTTCCCCTTGTACAGTAGTCAAAAAATGTGTTGTTTCCGTGGTACAATCGGCAGCATTTGCTTGTTTCCGTGGTACAGATAGAAGGCAATATCTGGTACAGCTAAAAGGCATTATCTGGTACAGATAGAAGGCATTATCTGGTACAGCAAAAAGGCATTATCTTGTACAGATAGAAGGCATTATCTGGTACAGATAGAAGGCATTATCTAGTACTGATAGAAGGCATTATCTGGTACAGATAGAAGGCATTATCTAGTACAGATAGAAGGCATTATCTAGTACAGATAGAAGGCATTATCTAGTACAGATAGAAGGCATTACCTAGCACAGATAGAAGGCATTACCTGACACAGATAGAATGCATTACCTGGCACAGATAGAAGGTATTACCTGGCACAAATAGAAGGCATTATCTAGTACAGATAGAAGGTATTACCTGGCACAGATAGAAGGCATTATCTAGTACTGATAGAAGGCATTATCTGGTACAGAAAAAAAGCATTGCCTGGCACAGATAGAAGGCATTATCTAGTACAGATAGAAGACATTACCTGGCACAGATAGAAGGCATTATCTAGTACAGATAGAAGGTATTACCTGGTACAGATAGGTATTACCTGATGCAGATAGAAGGCATTATCTAGTACAGATAGAAGGCATTACCTAGCACAGAAAGAAGGTATCTAGTACAGATAGAAGGCATTACCTGGCACATATAGAAGGCATTATCTGGCACAGGCAGAAGGTATTATCTGGCACAGATAGAAGGTATTATCTGGCACAGATAGAAGGTATCTGGCACAGATAGAAGGTATTATCTGGCACAGATGGAACGCATTACCTGGCACAGATAGAAGGCAATATCTGGCACAGATAGAAGGCATTACCTGGCACAGATAGAAGGCAATATCTGGCACAGATAGAAGGCATTACCTGGCACATATAGAAGGCATTATCTAGTACAGATAGAAGGCATTACCTGGCACAGATAGAAGGCATTACCTGGCACAGATAGAAGACATTATCTGGTACAGATAGAAGGCATTACCTGGCACAGATAGAAGACATTATCTGGTACAGATAGAAGGCATTACCTGGCACAGATAGAAGACATTAGTACAGATAGAAGGCATTACCTGGCACAGATAGAAGACATTAGTACAGATAGAAGGCATTACCTGGCACAGATAGAAGACATTAGTACAGATAGAAGGCATTACCTGGCACATATAGAAGGCATTCCGAGCACACTGAGCAGCGACCCATTCTCCTATGTGCTCCCAGTTTACTGGTTGCCAGACAAGAGGGCGGGGTCAAGTCTATGATTGATTCATCATCATCATCAGGTGTCCTGTCCTCTCTTCCCCACATCTCTCAGTCCTCCATACATGTCATAATTTCAGTCAGTGATCTTTTATTATACCACCATTTGGATAAGCTGTTCAATAATTTTTTCTCCTGGTTTCCTCTGCCTTTCTTTCCATTCATTTTGCCTGTTATTATAGTATTCTCAATGCCTTCTTTTCGCATGACATGTCCAATAAATGTATATCGTCTTTTCCTTATGATTTTGATGATAACCTGGTTTCTCCGGCTCGTTTTAAACATTCTTCATTTGTAATTTTTGCTATCCATGGAATTCGTAACATTCTTCTGATAAACCACATCTCATCTGTCTCTGATGTTCTTTGTGTTGTCTTACTTATCGTCCTTGACTCACTTCCATAGAACAGGTTCGATGTAGCACTTTAGGACACGTTTCTAACATTAATTTACGATTTGATTACAGTTGATAAAGTCTATGATTTAATTACAGATGATAAAGTCTATGATTTAATTACAGCTGATAAAGTCTATGATTTAATTACAGCTGATAAAATCTATGATTTAATTACAGCTGTTAAAGTCTATGATTTGATTACAGCAGATAAAGCCTATAATTTGATTACAGCTGAATGTTAAAGTTAATTATTTATTAATCGACTCTTGACTTGGTTTCCCTAACCTGCGTCATACATCATTGTTCTGTCTTAAGTTACATTCTGTGTTCCTTCTTCACTGTTGTCAGCTCATGTCCTGTGCGTGCCGTCCTATTGAGGACACCAAAGCGGAAACAGGTTCATACATCAAACCACCGCGTCCAGAATCACAAACTAGATATAAGCCGATGTGCCAAGATATGACATGAACTTGCCAGCCTGACACGTCCTGACACGTGAGTGAGAAGGCGCTGACAACAGGACACAAGACAATATATAGAATCTTTCTCCAGAATGATAATCTCATTCGTCACTTGAGCAGGATATATGTAAATCACAAACATAAATTGGAGGAGTAAAGAAGGAGGAGGCAGCAAGGAGTTGCCAAATAAATGATAAACTACCGGGATTCTTGGCTCTTAAATGTTATGAAGCACTCGCCTTGGCCTCGGAGCTTGTTCATTTGGGGCAAAGGTCATGAACTGTTTTAAGTTGCTTCTTTCTTTGATAGCATCTGATAACGACCGGAGTGGTAAAGATGTTAGAGAAGTTGTGGCAGAGAGTAGGGAACGTGAGTTGTGTCCAATACTCGAGAGCAAGGAACGTGAATTGTGTCCAGTACTCGAGAGCAAGGAACGTGAATTGTGTCCAGTACTTGAGAGCAAGGAACGTGAATTGTGTCCAGTACTTGAGAGCAAGGAACGTGAATTGTGTCCATACTCGAGAGCAAGGAACGTGAATTGTGTCCAATACTCGAGAGCAAGGAACGTGAATTGTGTCCAATACTCGAGAGCAAGGAACGTGAATTGTGTCCAATACTCGAGAGCAAGGAACGTGAATTGTGTCCAATACTTGAGAGCAAGGAACGTGAATTGTGTCCAATACTCGAGAGCAAGGAACGTGAATTGTGTCCAATACTCGAGAGCAAGGAACGTGAATTGTGTCCAATACTCGAGAGCAAGGAACGTGAATTGTGTCCAATACTCGAGAGCAAGGAACGTGAATTGTGTCCAGTACTTGAGAGCAAGGAACGTGAAATGTGTCCAATACTCGACTTAAGACTTGAAATAATTTCCTGCTGGTGAGAAATAAATACAACGGGAGTCTCTCAACAAAATGCTTGAATTGATCAAACTTGACTTTTCTTTCTTTTATTTGCGACGATATCACTGACTCGTCGTCGTCGCCGTACTCACTCAAATCCTCTAAGTTGTGCGTTTTAGAATGAGGAGTGGCATTGAGTGTGGGAGTGCGAGTGTGAAACAGGTGGTGTGAAGCAACACAATAAGACATGGCGGTAAAATAAAGAATTAGTCACAGGAAGAGTATTGTAGACCTGTCTTTGACTCTCTGTGTTTTGAATAAATTTAATAAACTGTTTGCCAAAAACGCCGAGCACAAGGCACGATCTGCGCAATTCCCAGGATAATTTCTTATTCGTTCATCCCAGCTTGGCAATCCTCATTTTGATGTCCCTACGGTACAAGTCCGTTTCTTGGGAGATATCTGCGTACACTCGGCACATGATGATAGTCGCTTATAGAAACAAATGAAGGCACATTCACATCCACGTGAGAGTAGCAGATGTGCTGGGACGGAGAAATCGTTATTGGTAGCTGCAGTAAAGTTGGCGAAAGACAAAATCATGAATCTTTTAAAATAAGTTGTTTTCATATAGCCAAAAGAAGTCACTGGTATACGGTATGCAGCGGAAACCATAGAAATGCCCCACAATTCACCACAGACCTTTAATATGTATGGAGCCGCGACAGCTCAGTGGTTAGTGAACTGGACTACAAAGGACAGAGGTAGGGTTCGATCCCAACCGACGGCTCCCGGTTCACCCACCCTTTAATGGGTACCGGATTTTTTTTTCTGGGAAAGTGAAGTGGCACGGGCGTAATACCGACCACATTACCCCAAAAATCATGTGCTGAAGGTCTGTAAAATTTATGGTCACTAACACCATATTCCCTATACGCCACTTGGCGTGACGAGCGTACTTTACTTTTATTTTTTTTACTTTAATATATATATAGACGCCTTATGTCGAATGTTAAGAGTTGTTTTTCCCCTTGTTGGTGGGAATCCTCCTTAATGAATCAAGTAAACAAACCATTACTTTGTGTTTATTAGGCTGAGTAGACACAATCATTTTCAAAGTTTTGCGACTTCAAAAGGATGCAAAGAAATGTGTTCTCTTGTCTCAAATAGATATATTTCGTCAGCAGAATTAAATTTCATTAATTTTGTCTAATCTGTCATGGTTTCATTGCACATATATAATTTTAATAACAATTATTAGCAAGGTTTTTTAAAGTAAATAACGTGCTCTGATTGCAGTATAGGTGTAATGAAGTGCTTGTAATTTGTATACAATATGTAAAGTTCTTTACAAACGTTAATTTATTATTGATTAGTTTAGCCTGTCAAAGTCATGTGTAGGTACTGTAAGGATCGCGTGGTTTGTCATTTTGGTAAATCTTATCTTAATTTGTAAAACAGTCAGATCAGTCAAGACCGAAGATGACTGCCAGGGACAGGGAAATGATATCTGCGGTTATCAATGAGTCTTTACGTCAGATGTTGAAACTTTTCGAAAGACATTGCTGAAGTTCACATGAAACAATTGAAAGTGGGGGCCGTCTTGTAGTTGATAAATGCATAAATAAGCTCATGGAGATGACCGGATACAATTCGCTGGCAAGGAGGGAGTGTTGCGTTGATGACGCGTGAGGGATCACATCCTGAAATAAGAATAACAATCACGATATGGGGCCCAGCTCAACATGGCGGATCTAGTGTGGAAGGACATTAATAAATGAGATTTGTTAATACCAGGAGGGGAAAGCGAGCCCATGCTGGTTTAAGTCGTCTTTTCTTAGTCTTTTGGACGATTATAATAAAAGCTGAGGACAATCACACAGGTTGATATAGATGACGCGATGGGCTATTCCATGAGTGGCAGGATATAGCCAAACATGTTTTTTTTTGCCACACATAATTAATGGAAAACATCAGTATAATATATATAAGTATATATTAGACACACAAACTCAAGCACACATTGAAAACTCATAAATAGAAGGCGAGGGGTGGGTGGGGAAAGACGAAATATACATGACGTGAGACAGAGAGACAATGGCATAGGGTTAGAAAGATAAAAGCAAAAGAGGAAAACAATGAAAAGAAAATATTATTTAAGTCGTATATTGTAGAAGTTTAAGGTAACCTCAAACCAGAATTCTGTTTTGTTAACTCCCCTGGTTAATTAATTATTTACGAGTTGAGTGCCCTTGTCACAAGAGATTACGGCCCGAGCTCTACTCAACTGATCCGGCACGCTCGTGCCCCTCTGAGGTGGCTAATCGCTTGACGACAGCAGGTGCTGAAATGCTGTCTCTGTCCCGTCAGTTTCGATAAATAGAAAACACTGGCACTGCTCATACATCAAGAAGGTTGAGAGAGGAATATAGTTGATGTACTTGCTGAAAGTGGAAATCTCCTGCTGGGCAGATGGGGTTTAGTTCATTGCTCTTGTAAGGTTACATGAGTGTTCAGTTCCTACAGTTGTAAGGTTACATGAGTGTTCAGTTCCCTACAGTTGTAAGGTTACATGGGGTTCAGTTCCCTACAGTTGTAAGGTTACATGGGGTTCAGTTCCCTACAGTTGTAATGTTACATGGGGTTCAGTTCCCTACAGTTGTAAGGTTACATGGGGTTCAGTTCCCTACAGTTGTAAGGTTACATGGGGTTCAGTTCCCTACAGTTGTAAGGTTACATGGGGTTCAGTTCCCTACAGTTGTAAGGTTACATGGGGTTCAGTTCCCTACAGTTGTAAGGTTACATGGGGTTCAGTTCCCTACAGTTGTAAGGTTACATGGGGTTCAGTTCCCTACAGTTGTAAGGTTACATGGGGTTCAGTTCCCTACAGTTGTAAGGTTACATGGGGTTCAGTTCCCTAAAGTTGTAAGGTTACATGGGGTTCAGTTCCCTACAGTTGTAAGGTTACATGGGGTTCAGTTCCCTACAGTTGCGAACAAGCTCTTTGGAAAACGCGGACCGATAGGATAATCTCTAACAATATGGACAATCAAAATAATGGAAACACCCTGAATTAGTGAGAGCAGGAGATTCCAACCAAGGAAAACATGATATCATACTCTTCTTCGTTCTATTACTCTGGGAGTTGCTGGAACACAACACTGGCAGAGTTGCTGGAACACAACACTGGCAGAGTTGCTGAAACACATTACTGGCAGAGTTGCTGGAACACACCACAGGCAGAGTTGCAGGAACACATTACTGGCAGAGTTGCAATAACACACCACTGGCAGAGTTGCTGGAACACACCACTGGCAGAGTTGCAGGAACACATTACTGGCAGAGTTGCAATAACACACCACTGGCAGAGTTGCTGGAACACACCACTGGCAGAGTTGCTGGAACACACCACTGGCAGAGTTGCTGGAACACACCACAGGCAGAGTTGCAGGAACACATTACTGGCAGAGTTGCAATAACACACCACTGGCAGAGTTGCAGGAACACATTACTGGCAGAGTTGCAATAACACACCACTGGCAGAGTTGCTGGAACACACCACTGGCAGAGTTGCTGGAACACACCACTGGCAGAGTTGCTGGAACACACCACTGGCAGAGTTGCTGGAACACACCACTGGCAGAGTTGCAGGAACACACCACTGGCAGAATTGCTGAACACACCACTGGCAGAGTTGCTGGAACACACCACTGGCAGAATTGCTGGAACACACCACTGGCAGAATTGCTGGAACACACCACTGGCAGAGTTCGTTAACCGTTATATTTTCTCTCTATCGTCAGCAATTCTTTTGAACTCCGCGGACTGTCCATTCTTTGATATTATCGTCCCATCTCTTTCTATATCTACTCTCTTCTTCTGCCTCCTTTCCCAGTTCCTTGGAGAATAGTCATTGCCAGGCCAAACGATCGAGACACGTGACCAAACCATTTTATTTTGCATTTCTTCACAATAGTCAAAAGTACACCATTCACACCGATTACTTGTATCCTTCTGTGAACTCTTTGTGATACGATCTGAGATGTCCACATTCAAAATGAGATCAAGAAGAAAAGAGAAATAAGCAAGAAAATTATTTCTCCAGTGTATACTGATATTTGTTTTCTAAAATGGCCGCATTCTCTCCCATCCTACACATGCCCCACATGAGAGCCTTTCACAAGTCGACTATAGTCGATTTTTAAAAAAATATTTAGTTTGATAACGTGATGGTTGTGCGAAAGTCTACCTTTTTGTGTGTGAGATATCACTGACTAGTCTCTTTCTGCTGTCGTCCCCACAAAGACAATTAATGTCGTCGACGGAAGACTTAAGTAGATGAAAGCGTGAAATAGAAATCCTACGTGAAGTGTCCACGAGAGGTGAAAAGGTCATATATGTTGGCCTTGTTACCGTGGTTGCAATCCGAAGCCCCTGGCTAACTGGAAACGCAACGGTCGTGGTACACGCCAAACTGGCACACACCGAGTTTTATCTGCTACCCGTCAGGGGTCGAAGGTCAGGACCCCGTGGTGATACTAAATACATAAACCGCTGTTCTTGCAGGGCAGTCTAGCAACTAATAGATGCCCTTTAGTGGAAACATCTGTCTTGTTGGGGGTCTTGTTGGGGGCCTCGTTGGGAAAACCACCCGAATGGCTGGACTACCGACGATGGGACAACCCGTGTTCGATTCCCGCTGGGAGCAGTGTGAGGTGTACTCGTGGTTGGAAAAAAAAAAAAAATACCCCCACGGTCGACCCAGCCGTTGGAAGAAATGGGTACTAGGGTAGTACCCTGAGAAGGTGAGGAATGTTTCGATGCTTGAGGCGACACTATACAGAAATCTCCGAACATTTCTGGATAGGTGGCCGAGCACATATGGGTGGAAACTCGCGTGCTAAGACGCCGGTTCAAGTCTCGTACTTGACTTGACCTTTATCTGTCTTGTTGGTTGTGGAACTGGTTGTGATCTATATCTCTCTGTGGATGACAATATTTCCAGTAACTAGCTCATCATTTTTTTTCCCACATAAGCTAATGTTTCCACTAGCACAGACATGGAAGTCATAAAAGATTGCTGTCTAGTTCACTCCTAATTTCATGGGAGTGACAAAAGTGCAACCTCGATGACCTCCGATTCCCAGATTCATGAATTTGCAATCTCTCTCCTAAGAAACAGTTATTTGAAAGACTTTTCAAGTCTTCATTCTGTCTCACTAGACGCGTCACATAAACGATCATACGAGATCACTCACTAGACGTGCTACAGAAACGATCATACGAGGTTTCTCACTAGAATTTATTAAAAAAAAAAAAAAAAAAAAAGCAGTCACAATGTTATCTCCCTATTTGCATTCCTGTCAAGTGTTACCTCCTAAGATAGACAGATCCTTACATACCGAATGACACTGTCACCGCAGAGGTATGTCTCGTGCTACTCGTCACAACACGGTAGTTTGTCCAGTAACGGCCTGTGACTAACTCCGATCTCAATTAAACACAGACATTATGGAATTCTTCATGGATTGTTCATTGACAATAAAAGTGGTAGTAATTCAGCTAGAGTGAGAAAGAGAGAGAGAGAGAGAAAGAGAGAGAGAGAGAGAGAGAGAGAAAGAGAGAGAGAGAGTGAGTGAGAGTGAGTGAGTGAGTGAGTGAGTGAGAGTGGGTGATGGAGTGAGAGCGAGTGAAAGTGAAGGTGATAGAGTGTGTGTGAAGTTGGAGAGAGTGACAGTGTGTGAGAGCGAATGAGAAAGAGAGTTAATGAAAGAAAGAGAGAGGGTGTATGAGAGCGAGTGATAGAGAATATGAAAGTGGGAAAGAGAGAGATAGAGAGTGAGAGAGTTGTGTGTGTGACAGAGAGAGAGAGAGAGAGAGAGAGAGGGGGGATGGAGAGAAAACGGGGGGGGGGAATCAAACGTGTATGAATACTTAAATTATATTTCCTGCGCAACTCTCTCTAATGATCACAATACAAGTGTGATGTGCAGCACAGTCGTAACAGTCCAGCCAATGAAATCATTACTGACCTACCCCTTCTTGGATATAACAATTTTCTGAGAGGAAAAAATAAAAAAGATAACTCCACTTCAAATAGTCAGTCCGAGTACTCGCTCGCGAGCGCTGATATGCCCTCGCAAGCTTCTCGGTTATCAATAATGGTTGAGTCCAGTGGTGGCCAACTTGAGCTTGACCGAGGGTCAGATTATAGCCAAGTCTAGTTATCAAAGGGGCATACAGTATCATCAACAACTACATGATGTGATTGAGTCATATATGAATAAGGCTTACACTTTGACGACATATTTGATCATTTGTAACAAGACCATTCATTAATTACCTCTAAATTACCCTTATATTATTATTGTTTTAACTGACTCGAATTTTGGTTTTTATTTCATCATCATCATCGTGTGCCTTCTCTGCAATGAAGGTTGGCTACCATGGATCGCCATTCTACTCTGTTTTCTTGCTTCGATGGTGCAGGCTGTCATAGATTGACTTGTCCATCTTTTGATATTACTCGTCCATGTTAGTCTTGGTCTGCCTCTTTTACCTTGTATTTTTCCCTTCCAATATTACTTTTAGTGGTCTTTTAAACATGCCCCAACAATTTCATTTGTCTTGTCTTAATTGTATTAGTAGTTCTCTTTTTATTTTCAGTTGTTTTAAAACTTCATCGTTTGTTTTCTTTTCTTTCCATCCAATTCTACCTATTCTTCTATAAATCCACATTTCAAAGGTTTTTTATTTATAGATATTTAATCTAGTAGTTTCTGTGGACGCCTCGGGGACCTAGAGAAAACAAGCCTGTTCTGGCTCGCGGGCCGCCATTTGGCCATCACTGGTTTATAGTGTCAGGTTTGGTAAGAAAACCGATCTCACTTACAAATGATAAAGCTTATTATTGCCAGGTTTGTTTTTTTAACTTGTCATATCATTGTGGTATTAAACGATTAGACCTGCCATATCTATAAATATTGTCTCGTTTTTGCAAGCGGCGTGAAAAATAAATGTATCCTGAAGTAGGTTTCGCTGCAGCTTATCTCGGGTAGTGCTACTACAAGTACAGGTAAGCCTGTAGCAGTTACAGTGACGTGCAGGCTTGACAGGGGGTTACATTTCATTATTTGGTGATGCTCACGTTTGGCTTGCTTTTCATTATCACCATCATTTTATTTGTTATCAGAGGTGAGGTGGTAGATGTACAACAGAGGTGAGGTGGTAGATGTACAACAGAGGTGAGATGGTAGATGTACAAACAGAGGTGAGATGGTAGATGTACAACAGGGGTGAGGTGGTAGATGTACAACAGGGGTGAGGTGGTAGATGTACAACAGAGGTGAGATGGGTAGATGTCAACAGGGGTGAGATGGTAGATGTACAACAGAGGTGAGATGGTAGATGTACAACAGGGGTGAGGTGGCAGATGTACAACAGGGGTGAGGTGGCAGATGTACAACAGAGGTGAGATGGTAGATGTACAACAGTGGTGAGATGGTAGATGTGCAACACGGGGTGAGATGGTAGATGTACAACAGGGGTGAGATGGTAGATGTGCAACAGAGGTGAGATGGTAGATGTGCAACAGGGGTGAGGTGGTAGATGTACAACAGGGGTGAGGTGGTAGATGTACAACAGAGGTGAGATGGTAGATGAACAACAGAGGTGAGATGGTAGATGTACAACAGGGTTGAGGTGGCAGATGTACAACAGGGTGAGGTGCAGATGTTCAACAGAGGTGAGATGGTAGATGTACAACAGGGGTGAGATGGTAGATGTACAACAGGGGTGAGATGGTAGATGTACAACAGTGGTGAGGTGGTAGATGTACAACAGGGGTGAGATGGTAGATATACAACAGGGGTGAGATGGTAGATGTACAACAGGGGTGAGATGGTAGATGTGCAACAGAGGTGAGATGGTAGAAGTACAACAGGGGTGAGATGGTAGATGTACAACAGGGGTGATGTGGTAGATGTACAACAGAGGTGAGGTGGTAGATGTACAACAGGGGTGAGGTGGTAGATGTACAACAGGGGTGAGATGATAGATGTGCACCAGGGGTGAGGTGGTAGATGTACAACAGGGGTGAGGTGGTAGATGTACAACAGTGGTGAGGTGGTAGATGTACAACAGGGGTGAAGTGGTAGATGTACAACAGGGGTGAGATGGTAGATGTGCAACAGGGGTGAGATGGTAGAAGTACAACAGGGGTGAGGTGGTAGATGTGCAACAGGGGGTGAGTGGTAGATGTACAACAGGGGTGATGGGTAGATGTACAACAGGGGTGAGGTGGTAGATGTACAACAGGGGTGAGGTGGTAGATGTACAACAGGGGTGAGATGGTAGATGTGCAACAGGGGTGAGGTGGTAGATGTACAACAGGGGTGAGGTGGTAGATGTACAACAGGGGTGAGGTGGTAGATGTACAACAGAGGTGAGGTGGTAGATGTACAACAGGGTGAGATGGCAGATGTACAACAGGGGTGAGGTGGTAGATGTACAACAGGGGTGAGATGGTAGATGTGCAACAGTGGTGAGGTGGTAGATGTACAACAGGGATGAGATGGTAGATGTACAACAGGGGTGAGATGGTAGATGTGCAACAGGGGTGAGGTGGTAGATTTACAACAGGGGTGATGTGGTAGATGTACAATAGAGGTGAGGTGGTAGATGTACAACAGTGGTGAGATGGTAGATGTACAACAGGGGTGAGATGGTAGATGTACAACAGGGGTGAGATGGTAGATGTACAACAGGGGTGAGATGGTAGATACGCAACAGGGGTGAGATGGTAGATGTACAACAGTGGTGAGGTGGTAGATGTACAACAGAGGTGAGATGGTAGATGTACAACAGAGGTGAGATGGTAGATGTACAACAGGGGTGAGATGGTAGATGTACACAGGGGTGAGATGGTAGATGTACAACAGGGGTGAGATGGTAGATGTACAACAGGGGTGAGATGGTAGATGTACAACAGAGATGAGGTGATAGATGTGCAACAGGGGTGAGATGATAGATGTACAACAGCTGTAAGATGCAGAATAGCTCAGGCAAAAACAGCTTTCCAAAATTGAGGAAGATATTGTACAATCCATTTTTGACACTGGAAGCAGGAAAAATAGTTCTTAAATGTTATGTAGAGCCAGTCTTAACATATGGGTGTGAATCATGGACAATGTAACAACAAAGAAATCACTGGAAGCTATTGAAATGTGGTTTTACAGAACAACTTTAAATACCATGGACAGCTAAGAAGAGTAATGAAAACGTTTCTGAAAGAGGCAAAAGCACAAAGAGAGCTAATTTCCAAAATTAGGAAGAAACAATCATCATGTTGTGCCATGTAATAAAAAGCGGAATAAGAGAGCTCCTAAAAAACATCAGAAAGAAACAATTGACAATTTTCGGGCACGTCATAAGAAGAGAAAAGTTGGAATACTTGGTTACAACTGACAAAATACAGGGAAATAGAGATCGTGGACGATAAAGAGAAATAATACTGGATAGCCTGGTGTCATGGCACGGAAAACAGTCAACAACAGAATAGATATGATGCACTGTGGATAGAAGATTGTGTGAGGGCATGATCGCCTACGCCAACCAGTATCACACTTGATGAATGAGAAGGGAACAGTTGCAATACATTGTGACAACTGTGAAAATTGAGGGACGAAGAGATAGAGGAAAGCAAAGAGAAAAGATACCAGAAAGCTTAAGAGAATGGACTGGCAGAAGGTCAACAACAGAAATGATAATAACTGTCGAGATCGAAAGTTGTGGAAAGACGTGATCACCTACACCAGCAGACATGGTACTTGATGATGATAATTTTAGTCCAATAACGTTTACTAGAAGAAATACTTTAAAGTTTCACAAATTTTGCCCTTTCTGGTGTCGAAATAATCATACTTTATCCTAAATATTGTTAGAAGTCTAATTCTAGCATCTCTAATCATCATTCTTCATGTCCTATAGCAGAATTATACCCAAGTCATGTTTTAGAACTGAGAAAATGTCCTATAGCAGAATTATACCCAAGTCATGTTTTAGAACTGAGAAAATGTCCTATAACAGAATTATACTAAAGTCATGTTTCAGAACTAAGAAAATGTCCTATAGCAGAATTATACTAAAGTCATGTTTTAGAACTGAGAAAATGTCCTATAGCAGAATTATACCCAAGTCATGTTTTAGAACTGAGAAAATGTCCTATAACAGAATTATACCCAAGTCATGTTTTAGAACTGAGAAAATGTCCTATAGCAGAATTATACCCAAGTCATGTTTTAGAACTGAGAAAATGTCCTATAGCAGAATTATATCCAAGTCATGTTTTAGAACTGAGAAAATGTCCTATAACAGAACTATACCCAAGTCATGTTTTAGAACTGAGAAAATGTCCTATAGCAGAATTATACCCAAGTCATGTTTTAGAACTGAGAAAATGTCCTATAACAGAATTATACCCAAGTCATGTTTAGAACTGAGAAAATGTCCTATAGCAGAATTATACCCAAGTCATGTTTTAGAACTGAGAAAATGTCCTATAACAGAATTATACTCAAGTCATGTTTTAGAACTGTGAAAATGTCCTATAGCAGAATTATACCCAAGTCATGTTTTAGAACTGAGAAAATGTGCTATAGCAGAATTATACCCAAGTCATGTTTTAGAACTGAGAAAATGTCCTATAGCAGAATTATACCCAAGTCATGTTTTAGAACTGAGAAAATGTCCTATAACAGAATTATACTCAAGTCATGTTTTAGAACTTAGAAAATGTCCTATAACAGAATTATACTCAAGTCATGTTTTAGAACTGAGAAAATGTCCTATAGCAGAATTATACCCAAGTCATGTTTTAGAACTGAGAAAATGTCCTATAGCAGAATTATACCCAAGTCATGTTTTAGAACTGAGAAAATGTCCTATAGCAGAATTATACCCAAGTCATGTTTTAGAACTGAGAAAATGTCCTATAGCAGAATTATACCCAAGTCATGTTTTAGAACTGAGAAAATGTCCTATAGCAGAATTATACCCAAGTCATGTTTAGAACTGAGAAAGTCCGGTTAGCGCAATCGATAGGCGGTTGGCTTACCACGGCAACAGCCGGGGTTCGTACCCTGGCGAGGACACCTGGGTTTTACTAATTCCCTAAAAATTAGTACCTCTGAAGTCGGAGTAAATCTGCCTACATGGCGAGGGGCATCCTGTAATGGGATAAAACAGACTTTACACGCAAAATTCAGTCCCACAAAATTGAGTGGGTGGGACTTCGTCAGAGGTCAAAGCTGACGAAAGCGAACGAACGAACGAAACGAACTGAGAAAATGTCCTATAGCAGAATTATACCCAACTCATGTTTTAGAACTAAGAAAATGTCCTATAGCAGAATTATACCCAAGTCATGTTTTAGAACTGAGAAAATGTCCTATAACAGAATTATACCAAAGTCATGTTTCAGAACTGAGAAAATGTCCTATAGCAGAATTATACCCAAGTCATGTTTTAGAACTAAGAAAATGTCCTATAGCAGAATTATACCCAAGTCATGTTTTAGAACTGAGAAAATGTCCTATAATAGAACTATACCCAAGTCATGTTTTAGAACTGAGAAAATGTCCTATAGCAGAATTATATCCAAGTCATGTTTTAGAACTGAGAAAATGTCCTATAACAGAACTATACCCAAGTCATGTTTTAGAACTGAGAAAATGTCCTATAGCAGAATTATACCCAAGTCATGTTTTAGAACTGAGAAAATGTCCTATAACAGAATTATACCCAAGTCATGTTTTAGAACTGAGAAAATGTCCTATAGCAGAATTATACCCAAGTCATGTTTTAGAACTGAGAAAATGTCCTATAACAGAATTATACTCAAGTCATGTTTTAGAACTGTGAAAATGTCCTATAGCAGAATTATACCCAAGTCATGTTTTAGAACTGAGAAAATGTGCTATAGCAGAATTATACCCAAGTCATGTTTTAGAACTGAGAAAATGTCCTATAGCAGAATTATACCCAAGTCATGTTTTAGAACTGAGAAAATGTCCTATAACAGAATTATACCCAAGTCATGTTTTAGAACTAAGAAAATGTCCTATAGCAGAATTATACTAAAGTCATGTTTTAGAACTGAGAAAATGTCCTATAGCAGAATTATACTAAAGTCATGTGTCAGAACTAAGAAAATGTCCTATAGCAGAATTATACCCAAGTCATGTTTTAGAACTGAGAAAATGTCCTATAGCAGAATTATACCCAAGTCATGTTTCAGAACTAAGAAAATGTCCTATAGCAGAATTATACTAAAGTCATGTTTCAGAACTAAGAAAATGTCCTATAGCAGAATTATACTCAAGTCATGTTTCAGAACTGAGAAAATGTCCTATAGCAGAATTATACTAAAGTCATGTTTCAGAACTGAGAAAATGTCCTATAGCAGAATTATACCCAAGTCATGTTTTAGAACTGAGAAAATGTATCTCGACTACTAAAATATCATTAACATACAACTGTGTCCAAGAACTCCACGTTTCCTGGAAGGGAAGCAAACCAAGCGTCACTTCCTGTAACCTGCATGTCTTGAGTGCTCCACCAATCCTAGATTGTTTTGTACACCACACACCATGTTCGTGACCTTTGTTCGTCAACATCAGGCTTGTCAAGCAAAAGTTGACAGGCCCACAATAATAATAACAAACGTGCGATTAAAATGGCGCACTGCGTAGTGGTCTGTTTGCCTGTCCTCTAGCCCACCCAGAGCTCTAGCCATTCCAGAAATGGATTGTTCAATATCTATGCAAGTATGTGACAGCTTGTTCCATATCCATGCAAGTATGTGACAGTTTGTTCAATATATATGCAAGTATGTGACAGCTTGTTCAATATATATGCAAGCGTGCGACAGCTTGTTCAATATCTATGCAAGTATGTGACAGTTTGTTCAATATCTATGCAAGTATGTGACAGCTTGTTCAATATCTATGCAAGTATGTGACAGCTTGTTCAATATCTATGCAAGTATGTGACAGTTTGTTCAATATCTATGTAAGTATGTGACAGCTTGTTCAATATCTATGCAAGTATGTGACAGTTTGTTCAATATCTATGCTAGTATGTGACAGCTAGTTCAATATCTATGTAAGTATGTGACAGCTTGTTCAATATCTATGCAAGTATGTGACAGCTTGTTCAATATCTATGCAAGCGTGCGACAGCTTGTTCAACATCTATGCAAGTATGTGACAGTTTGTTCAATATCTATGCAAGCGTGCGACAGCTTGTTCAATATCTATGCAAGCGTGCGACAGCTTGTTCAATATCTATGCAAGTATGTGACAGCTTGTTCAATATCTATGCAAGCGTGTGACAGCTTGTTCAATATCTATGCAAGTATGTGACAGCTTGTTCAATATCTATGCAAGCGTGCGACAGCTTGTTCAACATCTATGCAAGTATGTGACAGCTTGTTCAATATCTATGCAAGTATGTGACAGCTTGTTCAATATCTATGCAAGTATGTGACAGCTTGTTCAATATCTATGCAAGCATGCGACAGCTTGTTCAATATCTATGCAAGTATGTGACAGCTTGTTCAATATCTATGCAAGTATGTGACAGTTTGTTCAATATCTATGCAAGTATGTGACAGCTTGTTCAATATCTATGCAAGTATGTGACAGCTGTTCATATCTATGCAAGTATGTGACAGTTTTTCAATATCTATGCAAGTATGTGACAGTTTGTTCAATATCTATGCAAGCGTGCGACAGCTTGTCAACATCTATGCAAGTATGTGACAGTTTGTTCAATATCTATGCAAGCGTGCGACAGCTTGTTCAATATCTATGCAAGTATGTGACAGTTTGTTCAATATCTATGCAAGCATGCGACAGCTTGTTCAATATCTATGCAAGCGTGCGACAGCTTGTTCAATATCTATGCAAGCGTGCGACAGCTTGTTCAATATCTATGCAAGCGTGCGACAGCTTGTTCAACATCTATGCCAAGTATGTGACAGCTTGTTCAATATCTATGCAAGTATGTGACAGTTTGTTCAATATCTATGCAAGCGTGCGACAGCTTGTTCAATATCTATGCAAGCGTGCGACAGCTTGTTCAACATCTATGCAAGTATGTGACAGCTTGTTCAATATCTATGCAAGTATGTGACAGCTTGTTCAATATCTATGCAAGTATGTGACAGCTTGTTCAATATCTATGCAAGCATGCGACAGCTTTGTTCAATATCTATGCAAGTATGTGACAGCTTGTTCAATATCTATGCAAGCATGCGACAGCTTGTTCAATATCTATGCAAGTATGTGACAGCTTGTTCAATATCTATGCAAGTATGTGACAGCTTGTTCAATATCTATGTAAGTATGTGACAGCTTGTTCAATATCTATGCAAGCATGCGACAGCTTGTTCAACATCTATGCAAGTATGTGACAGTTTGTTCAATATCTATGCAAGTATGTGACAGCTTGTTCAATATCTATGTAAGTATGTGACAGCTTGTTCAATATCCATGAAAGTATGTCAACCCAAATGACATCCACCATTCAGTGTTTCCAAAACAGATGTTGTATGTTAAACCCAAATGACATCTACCATTCGGTGCGTCCATGACAGATGTTGTATGTCAACCCAAATGACATCTACCATTCGGTGCGTCCATGACAGATGTTGTATGTCAACCCAAATGACATCTACCATTCAGTGCGTCCATGACAGATGTTGTATGTCAACCCAAATGACATCTACCATTCAGTGCGTCCATGACAGATGTTGTATGTCAACCCAAATGACATCTACCATTCAGTGCGTCCATGACAGATGTTGTATGTCAACCCAAATGACATCTACCATTCAGTGCGTCCATGACACATGATATAGACTAAGACGTTGGATCGTGTGATGTGCTGCAATAAAAGTACAAAACTTCTCATTTGGGCCTATGCGATCATTTTTTAATTTGTCGTTTCCGATAGGTACTTTCTATAAATGTCTAGGATCATATGGAAACACATATCCCTAATCTGTATTTTCTGATCTAATACAGCATTAGTGAGCATTCGTCATGTGTGAAATTCAATATTGATACTCCCATTGCGCGCTAATCTGTTCCCCCCCCCTTTGATGGACTTAATTGCTACATTTTATTGAATGCACTGAAACACTTGCAGCCGCGATAGCTCGCTGGTTAGTCAACTGGAGTACAAACGACAAGAGGTCGAGTTCGATTCTGACATACGGCTTCCAGGTTCACCCAGCCTTAAATGGGTACCTGATTTTTTTTCTGTGAAAGTAAAGCAGCACGGACGTAACACCGACCACATTACCCCAAAAATCATGCGCCGAAGATCTGTAAACAATTATTGTCACTAACACCATACAGAAGAAAAAGAAAAAAAAGAACGAAAAAGAAAAAAAGAGACACCATCATCAGTAAAACTAAATATTGCTGTTTTTGTCGTCATGGCATAGCCACTAAGATTTGACGATCATGTCACAAAAATGTGACAACCCAGAATTAACTGTCAAATATGATAAAAATTGCAAGTGGTCTCATTTCTAGCTATACCTCATGCCGAGTGTTGCAGTTCAGGACAAATTTAATAAACTTGTATGGACAAATATAAATATTATTTGAAAAGATGACAGTTTGTGATATAAATGAATATAAAGTGACAAGTCAGAAAAGGCAGAAATAAAGCCCCAAAGATGTCAAGAAAGGAACAAGTTTCTGAAGATTGATAATGAAAAAACAGAAGCTATTTCTGGTGTGCTCCTGTTGACGTCATATGTGTGGGCGTGATCTCTTAAACACAGAGAAGAAATCATTACCGGGATCACGTTGTTTCACCATCATCGCTACAGCGGTCTGTATTAGTGTCTATATTGTTTTACCATCATTGGTACAACGGTCTGTATTAGTGTCTATATTGTTTCACCATCATCGGTGCAGCGGTCTGTAGTAGTGTCTATATTGTTTCACCATCATCGCTACAGCGGTCTGTATTAGTGTCTATATTGTTTCACCATCATTGGTACAACGGTCTGTATTAGTGTCTATATTGTTTTACCATCACTGGTACAACGGTCTGTATTAGTGTCTATATTGTTTCACCATCATTGGTACAACGGTCTGTATTAGTGTCTATATTGTTTCACCATCATTGGTACAGCTGTCTGTATTAGTGTCTATATTGTTTCACCATCATTGGTACAACGGTCTGTATTAGTGTCTATATTGTTTCACACCATCATTGGTACAACGGTCTGTATTAGTGTCTATATTGTTTCACCATCATTGGTACAGCTGTCTGTATTAGTGTCTATATTGTTTCACCATCATTGGTACAACGGTCTGTATTAGTGTCTATATTGTTTCACCATCATTGGTACAACGGTCTGTATTAGTGTCTATATTGTTTCACCATCATCGCTACAGCGGTCTGTATTAGTGTCTATATTGTTTCACCATCATTGATACAGCGGTCTGTATTAGTGTCTATATTGTTTCACCATCATCGGTACAGCGGTCTGTATTAGTGTCTATATTGTTTTACCATCACTGGTACAGCGGTCTGTATTAGTGTCTATATTGTTTCACCATCATTGGTACAGCGGTCTGTATTAGTGTCTATATTGTTTCACCATCATCGGTACATCGGTCTGTATTAGTGTCTATATTGTTTCACCATCATTGGTACAGCGGTCTGTATTAGTGTCTATATTGTTTCACCATCATCGGTACATCGGTCTGTATTAGTGTCTATATTGTTTCACCATCATTGGTACAGCGGTCTGTATTAGTGTCTATATTGTTTCACCATCATTGGTACAGCGGTCTGTATTAGTGTCTATATTGTTTCACCATCATTGGTACAGCGGTCTGTATCAGTGTCTATATTGTTTCACCATCATTGGTACAGCGGTCTGTATCAGTGTCTATATTGTTTCACCATCATTGGTACAGCGGTCTGTATTAGTGTCTATATTGTTTCACCATCATTGGTACAGCTGTCTGTATTAGTGTCTATATTGTTTCACCATCATTGGTACAACGGTCTGTATTAGTGTCTATATTGTTTCACCATCATTGGTACAACGGTCTGTATTAGTGTCTATATTGTTTCACCATCATTGGTACAACGGTCTGTATTAGTGTCTATATTGTTTCACAATCATTGGGTACAACGGTCTGTATTAGTGTCTATATTGTTTCACCATCATTGGTACAACGGTCTGTATTAGTGTCTATATTGTTTCACCATCATTGGTACAGCTGTCTGTATTAGTGTCTATATTGTTTCACCATCATTGGTACAGCTGTCTGTATTAGTGTCTATATTGTTTCACCATCATTGGTACAACGGTCTGTATTAGTGTCTATATTGTTTCACCATCATTGGTACAACGGTCTGTATTAGTGTCTATATTGTTTCACCATCATTGGTACAACGGTCTGTATTAGTGTCTATATTGTTTCACAATCATTGGGTACAACGGTCTGTATTAGTGTCTATATTGTTTCACCATCATTGGTACAACGGTCTGTATTAGTGTCTATATTGTTTCACCATCATTGGTACAACGGTCTGTATTAGTGTCTATATTGTTTCACCATCATTGGTACAACGGTCTGTATTAGTGTCTATATTGTTTCACCACTGTCGACATATTTCTGTATCAGGCTACCGTACCACCACTGCCAACTCTTAGTACCAACTTGGTATCGATGAGGCACAGCTATCACAGCTGAGAATGTAGCCTCATCCTCCTGGTCAGCACTAACAGCTTTACCAGCGCGGACCTAACAATGCATTGACACGGTCGGGGGTGGGGAAAACAAGGACATGATGTCAGGATACACTCATATCGGGCTGTGAGCTGCGAGATGAGCGAACTATAGCTGAGCGAGAGCTTTCTTGCTTGGTGGTTCCGCAACAAGGATGCAAGAGCCCTGCACAGAGAATTTTGATTTCAATAAAAAGTAAGACAATAAAAAGTAAGACAATAAAAAGTAAGACAATAAAAAGTAAGACAAAAAAGTAAGACAATAAAAAGTAAGACAATAAAAAGTAAGAAAGACAATAAAAAGTAAGACAATAAAAAGTAAGACAATAAAAAGGAAGACAATAAAAAGTAAGACAATAAAAAGTAAGACAATAAAAAATAAGTAAGACAATAAAAAGTAAGTAAGACAATAAAAAGTAAGACAATAAAAAGTAAGACAATAAACGTAAGACAATAAAAAGTAAGACAATAAAAAGTAAGACAATTAAAAAGTAAGACAATTAAAAGTAAGACAATAAAAAGTAAGACAATAAAAAGGAAGACAATAAAAAGGAAGACAATAAAAAGGAAGACAATAAAAAGGAAGACAATAAAAAGTAAGCCTTGGAAAAGTTTGATGAATCTGGCGAGAAGACGCAAATTTCTCAACTTTAACGACAAACGTACCGTCATTATCAGCGCAAGCGTCCCAGAATTGGATGAAGAAAAATGTGGTGTGCTCCAGCCTCCCCGATCTAGTGCCACCCGCCTGTAGATAACGAATCCATGCATGCCCTTAATTACGACACGCACAAACTAAACAGCAATCAGTATATCTCTCATTTCAAACCAAATTTGCATAAAGAAAGACCTCATCCATCATGGCTGGCGTTCTCTCTAACAGAATCAATCCGGTATTATAAAGACAGAATCTTGAGCTCGTTGCTGTGAGGTCTTGTTTCTATGAGCAATCTGTTGTGGTCATCTCCATTCTTGGGAATTAGCTAATCACCCCTCAAAAGTGCCTTATTGATTAAATGCATCGACTAAGTCTTGGAACATTGCTGTTTGTGCTGAGAACTCGTGTCGGAGATTCACTATCTGAGCGCTGACGAGTGCCCATGTGATGATTGCATTCGAGCGCCACTGATAACCGGCACAAACGCTGGTACCTAATTAGTTTTAAACTGGGGAAAACAAATGTCAGAAAGGGAACGATAAAAAAAAGGAACAAATAACGACACAGACATGCGCGACATCTTAGATTCAAGTGTTCCTAATTTCCTTATTTATAAGTGTTGCCCAAATTTATTGAAAGACCATAGACAACCCATAGGCGACCCACATGTTACTAAAAACACATTAGCACCGGCTGACCTGACCTGCCAACAACTTTTATTTCATTCTTCGTTTAATAGTGGCTTGAGTTGTCGTTGGTTTGAGTTGTCGTTTAATGGTGGCTTGAGTTGTCGTTTAATGGCGGCTTGAATTGTCGTTTAATGGTGGCCTGAGTTGTTGTTTAATGACGGTTTGAGTTGTCGTTTAATGGCGGCTTGAGTTGTCGTTTAATGGCGGCTTGAGTTGTCGTTTAATAGTGAATTGAGTTGTTTAATGGTGGCTTGAGTTGTTTAATGGTGGCTTGAGTTGTTGTTTAATGGTGGCTTGAGTTGTTGTTTAATTGCGGCTTGAGTTGTCGTTTAATGGCGGCTTGAGTTGTCGTTTAATGGCGGCTTGAGTTGTCGTTTAATAGTGAATTGAGTTGTTTAATGGTGGCTTGAGTTGTTTAATGGTGGCTTGAGTTGTTGTTTAATGGTGGCTTGAGTTGTTGTTTAATTGCGGCTTGAGTTGTCGTTTAATGGTGGCTTGAGTTGTTTAATGGTGGCTTGAGTTGTTGTTTAATGGTGGCTTGAGTTGTTGTTTAATGGTGGCTTGAGTTGTCGTTTAATAGTGGATTGAGTTGTTTAATGGTGGCTTGAGTTGTTTAATGGCGGCTTGAATTGTCGTTTAATGGTGGCTTGAGTTGTTGTTTAATGGTGGCTTGAGTTGTTGTTTAATGGTGGCTTGAGATGTCGTTTAATGGTGGCTTGAATTGTCGTTTAATGGCGGCTTGAATTGTCGTTTAATGGTGGCTTGAGTTGTTGTTTAATGGTGGCTTGAGTTGTCGTTTAATAGTGGCTTGAGTTGTTTAATAGTGGCTTGAGTTGTCGTATAATAGTGGATTGAGTTGTCGTTTAATAGTGGACTGAGTTGTCGTTTAATAGTGGACTGAGTTGTCGTTTAATAGTGGCTTGAGTTGTCGTTTAATAGTGGATTGAGTTGTCGTTTAATAGTGGATTGAGTTGTCGTTTAATAGTGTATTGAATTGTCGTTTAATAGCGGCTTGATTTTTCGTTTAATAGCGGATTGAGTTATCGTTTAATAGTGGATTGAGTTGTCGTTTAATAGTGGATTGAGTTGCCGTTTAATAGCGGATTGTGTTGTCGTTTAATGGTGGCTTGAGTTGTCGTTTAATAGTGGCTTCAGTTGTTTACTAGCGGATTGAGTTGTCGTTTAATGGTGGCTTGAGTTGTCGTTTAATAGTGGCTTCAGTTGTTTAATAGTGGATTGAATTGTCGTTTAATTAGTTCGTGTCCCTGCTACATGATTGCTACACGGGTCTCACTGCTACATGATTGCTACACGGGTCTCCCTGCTACATGATTGCTACACGGGTCTCGCTGCTACATGATAACTTCTCGTGTCTCGCTGCTACATGACAGCTTCTCGTGTCTCGCTGCTACATGATAGCTACACGGGTCTCCCTGCTACATGATAGCTACATGGATATCGCTGCTACATTATTGGTACACGGGTCTACATGCTGTCATATCTTGAGAAAAAAAATATTTCAGGAGAAAGGAGCTGACCTTTACGACACCTGCCAGTTGTTCCCTCCAAGCCCGCGCAGTGACATGGTGCCACAGTTGCCTGGAACATACACACAATCCCGTGCCATGGAGTTATATTAATGGCAATCTGCAATAGTTTGCATTAATGACAATCTGCGATGGCTAACGCGTAAGTGACAAAAACAAGTAACAGTTGATAATTTCAAATAAATATTTCCAACTGTAATGTTAAATCAGTCATTTTATATGGCTGCGAAACATGGAGAATAACAAAAATGGCAACCACGAAGATGCAAACCTTCATTAACTCTTTCAGTACGGAAGGTTTTTATCGATCCAGCGGTTGAGATTTCATAGACAAAATATTTCATGGTTTTAAATATTAATCTACATGTTGTATATTGATCTAATACTTACAGTATTTATAGATAGTTAAACAAGGAATTAGATTTCACCAATACCAAATCATACAAGACCTACAAAATAATATATGTTTTGATAACAGTTTCCATTAATTAAATTGAGAGTAACGCACTGTGCGGCGAAACGTACTTGACCGAAATTGGCATGGCGCATGGTGCGTCAAAACGTGCGGAAAGGGTTAATGGATGCTTGGGCAGAATAAAAGGATAGAAATGGCAGGACAAAATCACTAAAGTAGAATTATGGGAAAGTACCAGTCAAATACAAGTGGATAAAGAGATGTGACAAAGACAATGGTGTTAGATAGACACACACTGCGGAAGCCAACTAAGAGTACAATACGACAGGCCTTATTTTGGAATCCGCTTGGGAGAGGCAAAGAGGAAGACCAAAATATTCTCGGGAAGACAGGTGGAAGCAGAAATGAAGAAAAAGTGGGGGAAGACATGGAATGATCTTGAAAGAATGGCAAGAAATAGAACAGCTTGGAAAGTGTTTGTTGAAGACCTTTGCTCCACAGGGAGTTGAAAGTGTTGAAGACTTATGCTCCACAGGGAGCTGAAAGTGTTTGTTGAAGACCTATGCTCCACAGAGAGCTGAAAGTGTTTGTTGAAGACCTATGCTCCACAGGGAGCTGAAAGTGTTTGTTGAAGACCTTTGCTCCACAGGGAGCTGAAAGTGTTTGTTGAAGACCTATGCTCCACAGGGAGCTGAAAGTGTTTGTTGAAGACCTTTGCTCCACAGGGAGCTGAAAGTGTTTGTTGAAGACCTATGCTCCACAGGGAGCTGAAAGTGTTTGTTGAAGACCTATGCTCCACAGGGAGCTGAAAGTGTTTGTTGAAGACCTATGCTCCACAGGGAGCTGAAAGTGTTTGTTGAAGACCTATGCTCCACAGGGAGCTGAAAGTGTTTGTTGAAGACATATGCTCCACAGGTAGCTGAAAGTGTTTGTTGAAGACCTGTGCTCCACTGGGAACTGAAAGTGTTTGTTGAAGACCTGTGCTCCACTGGGAGATGAAAGTGTTTGTTGAAGACCTGTGCTCCACAGGGAGTTGAAAGTGTTTGTTGAAGACCTATGCTCCACAGGGAGCTGAAAGTGTTTGTTGAAGACCTATGCTCCACAGTTGAAAGAAAGAAGAAGAAATGATACATAGCAGACAAAAACGCATGAAGCTTAATGCTCATTATTTGTCACGTCAACTGACAACTACTGGGTGGTCTGCACCTGAATCTACTCCTACAACCTCAGCACGTCTTATGTGACTAGCTATAACTCGTTTTATACTCTATGTATGTATTTTATTGTGTGTCGTTTATATTAACGTTTATAGGATGCATCCTATCACCAAGCTTGTTCAATCTATACACTGAGCAAATCTTTAAAACATCATAGAGATGCCAGGCCTACAAATTAATGGAAAGATAATCAATAACCTAAGATATGCTGACGATACTGTACTACTAGCAGAAAATCCTAAAGACCTACAACAATTACTTAATGAAATAAACACGACAAGCAAAAAATATGGACTAGATATGAATATCAAAAAGACTAAAACTATGATCATAAACAAAGAAAATACTCAAAACCCACAAGTGGATATCAAAATTGAAGGAATAGACCTGAGACAGTTCAGAACTACAACTACCTTGGACATACTATAACCAGTGATGGAAAATGTACAACTGAAATAAACAAAAGAATAGGAATGGCAAAAAAGTAATTTTAATGTTATGAAGAAACATACTAACATCAAAACAAATAACACCAAAGCTAAAACTAAGAATAGCAAAATGTTACATCTTCTCAATATTCCTAGATGGTGCTGAAACATGGACATTAGACAAGAAAACAGAACAGAGAATTGAAGCCTTCCAAATGTGGATTTATAGAAGAATAGGTAGAATTGGATGGAAGGAAAAGAAAACAAACGATGAAGTCTTAAAACAATTAAAATGAAAAGAGAACTTCTGAACACAATTAGAACAAGACAAATGCGATTCTTGGGCCATGTTAAAAGACACAACAGCCTACTGAAAGTGATCCTGGAGGGGAAAATACAAGGTAAAAGAGGCAGAGGCAGACCAAGATTAACATGGACGAGTAACATCAAAAGATGGACAAATCAACCGATGGCAACCTGCACCATCAAAGCAAGAGATAGAGCAGAATGGCGCTCCATGGTAGCCAACATTCGTTGCGGAGACGGCACTCAATGATGATGATTATATTTAACAAAGAGATTTATTAAATAAAAATCTGGTTAATATTACAATTTTGTAAGAAAGCGATATTTACTTCTTTACTTCTGAAACGCTACACCATCAGCATATAGAAGATACTGTAATCAGCAATGTCCAGTAACAATAAGCGGATTGAAGAAATTTACGAATTATTTAAGCAAGGAAGAATGATTTTTGCACAACTTTTGCTCGCTTGCGCGCTTCCATATCCGCTCGGCTAGTTCCGGTCACATGATGTCCAAGAAACATGTTGTCATAGATATGGTAATGCCAAGTTAGAGAACTCTCGCCGCCCACGTAATCCCTGGACTTGTTGCTAATGACAGATGTAGCTGGGTTACCCAGGACAAGCTGCTAGAACCAGGGGCCAGATATCAGCTCTGTCCTACAACATCCAGCAAATAGCAAGGCTTACACTGTCTGAATTGAGTATTTCTCATGCAGAAACATGAATAATGCTGCACAAATTGATAACGTGTGTGCGGTCAGTCAGTACAACAATAACAACATAAGCAATACTCGCGAGGAGACAAGAACACGTTAACAAAATTAAAAAGTAAAGACGTCATGCCAAGAGGCGTATAAGGAATATGGTGTTAGTGACCATAAATTATATAGACATTCAGCACTTGATTTTTGGGGTAATGTGGTCGGTATTATGACTGTGCCGCGTTATTTTCCCAGTGAAAATCCGGTACCAATTTAAGGCTGGGTGAACCCGGAAGTAGTCGATCTTTTGTTCTTTGTAGTCTAGTTCACTAAGCAGCGAGCTATCGAGAAGAACGTTGACAGAATTAAAAACATGTTGAATGTAGGCACCAATTTTCAAATTACGGTTTAAAGGTTTAAGAATGCACATAAATGGCTGCTGTCAGGCGACAGACTTGTCCTTCACCTAGGTAAAGCTGTTGCCATTTTCCCATTTTTGTTTTCTTTTATCATCATCATGTGCCATACCAGTTGGCGTAGGCGATCATGTCCTTCCACAATCTTCTATCCAGAGTGCATCGTATCAGTTCTGTTGTTGACTGTTTTGCTCATGCCACGACACCTAGTTATCCAGTATAGCCTCCCTTGTCGTCCGCGATCTCTCTTTCCCTGTGCTTGGCCAGTTGTAACCAAGAATTCTAAATTTCCTCTTCTGATGATGTGCTCGAAAATATTGATTGTTTCTTAGGGGCTCCTTTTTTTTTTTAAAAAAAATTTTCCAGTTGATCATTGTAGCTGTTCATGGAACACTTAATATTCTTCTGAGAAATCTCATCTCTGTGGCCTATAACTTTTTTTTAATTTGTTTGTCTACTGTCCATGACTCACTTCAAGAGGTCAGGACTGGCTCAACATGACAATGATGGAGTCTCACACTTCTTCTTCCTGTCACCAACTCTAAATTTATATTTTTCTAAATACAAAGTGATCTTTCAGAAGGTGCTCGTCACAACTATTGGGTTCGTGGTTCTTTCAGAAGGTTCTCGTCACAACTATTGGGTCGTGATTCTTTCAGAAGGTTCTGTCACAAACTATTGGGTCGTGATTCTTTCAGAAGGTTCTCGTCACAACTATTGGGTCGTGATTCTTTCAGAAGGTTCTTGTCACAAAATATTGGGTCGTGATTCTTTCAGAAGGTTCTCGTCACAACTATTGGGTCGTGGTTCTTTCAGAAGGTGCTCGTCACAACTATTGGGTCGTGGTTCTTTCAGAAGGTTCTCGTCACAACTATTGGGTCGTTATTCATTCGTTGCTGATGTCAACGTCCGTTCCCCCAAAAGCTGACTTCGTTAGGCCTGAACGGAGAAAGAGAAAACCCAGACAACAGCCATTATTATGACGTATTCCGTTGTGAGAGTTATTTATAGAAGGCTGACGTATTCTAGCACAAGCGCCCCCCACTAAAAACATCACGCTAGTGGGGGTTTTTCCGAGATTTCTCTTTCTGTGATCAGGCCTATCTACAGTAGGTTATGGTCTCCCCCCCCCCACCCGCCCCCTTTTCTGGTGTCACGCTACCATCACCTATGTGGCTCTATCATCACATATGTTGCCCATAACCTATGTGGCTCTACCACCAGTTATGTGGTTCTACCAACAGTTTCTCACTATGCTGGTTCCCCCCCATCTGTTTTACTTTACCTCCCCCCCCCCACCTAACGCTACCAACAGTTTCTTACTATGCTGGTTCCCCCCCATCTTGTTTTACTTTACCTCCCCCCCCACCTAGCGCTACCAACAGTTTCTTACTATGCTGGTTCCCCCATCTTGTTTACTTTACCCCCCCCCCCCCCCCCCACCTAACGCTACCAACAGTTTCTCACTATGCCCCTGTCAAGTGGTTAGACCACGTGACAACATCTAGCCCACTATACCTGAAAGCAATCAAGAGAAACATAGACTCCCACCCATTAATGCATGTTCTATATATTCAACTGCTTCTCTTGCTGGTTCCAATGTGCTTCTTGGATTTATCATTATGACTTGTGTCTTGTCGAGACTGTCTTCAAATCATCATATTGGCAACATCCCTGACCGCGATCAGTGTGGGGCACTGCACTCGTCAGGGTCTGCTAAGCTCAAACGCAAACAATAATAAATGAATATTGTTATAGAAATGGAAAATGGTATTCCTATACAAAGATTTGGGAACAACAGTATTTTAATAGACATTGTGACGTGGTCGGGTCACAACAACGGTGCAAAAGGTCAAGGGAATTGGGCACACACTCAAGATCTGGTGCGTTTAGAAGTTCAAGGCTAGCTTCATGGGTGAACGAAGCGAGAGATTGCCATTATTCCTGGCTGTAACACTGACTCACCTCTGCATCACGTCGTGGCAGGAGTAGACCAGGACCCAGTTGGGCAACGGTTGTGTAAAACAAAAAGATTCGGGCCTAAAATAAACTGAGCAGACACCAGAACGTTGAATACCGTGATAGAAAGGAAGGAATGGAGGGGATAGTCGCGATATTATTGATGGGAGTATCACATTATCAACAAGAGAGAGTACCACACTATGAACAAGAGAGAGTACCACACTATGAACAAGAGAGAGTATCACACTATGAACAAGAGAGAGTATCACACTATGAACAAGAGAGAGTATCACACTATGAACAAGAGAGTATCACACTATGAACAAGAGAGAGTATCACACTATGAACAAGAGAGAGTATCACACTATGAATAAGAGAGAGTATCACACTATGAACAAGAGAGAGTATCACACTATGAACAAGAGAGAGTATCACACTATGAACAAGAGAGAGTATCACACTATGAACAAGAGAGATTATCACACTATGAACAAGAGAGATTATCACACTATGAATAAGAGAGAGTATCACACTATGAACAAGAGAGAGTATCACACTATGAACAAGAGCGATTATCACACTATGAGCAAGAGAGAGTATCACACTATGAACAAGAGAGGGTATCACACTATGAACAAGAGAGATTATCACACTATGAACAAGAGAGAGTATCACACTATGAACAACAGAGATTACCACACTATGGACAAGAGAGATTATCACACTATGAACAAGAGAAATTATCACACTATGAACAAGAGAGAGTATCACACTATGAACAAGAGAGAGTATCACACTATGAGCAAGAGAGAGTATCACACTATGAACAAGAGAGAGTATCATACTATGAACAAGAGAGAGTATCACACTATGAACAAGAGAGAGTATCACACTATGAACAAGAGAGAGTATCACACTATGAGCAAGAGAGAGTATCACACTATGAACAAGAGAGATTATCACACTATGAGCAAGAGAGAGTATCACACTATGAACAAGAGAGATTATCACACTATGAACAAGATAAATTATCACACTATGAACAAGAGAGATTATCACACTATGAACAAGATAAATGATCACACTATGAACAAGAGAGATTATCACACTATGAACAAGATAAATTATCACACTATTAACAAGAGAGATTATCACACTATGAACAAGAGAGAGTATCACACTATGAGCAAGATAAATGATCACACTATGAACAAGAGAGATTATCACACTATTAACAAGATAAATTATCACACTATTAACAAGAGAGATTATCACACTATGAACAAGAGAGATTATCACACTATGAACAAGATAAATGATCACACTATGAACAAGAGAGATTATCACACTATTAACAAGAGAGATTATCACACTATGAACAAGAGAGAGTATCACACTATGAACAAGAGAGATTATCACACTATGAACAAGATAAATTATCACACTAAAAACCATTAAACCATAAGGAACCAGTTCAGCCTATATCAAATGGCAGTAAACGTAGATGCAAATCTTCGATTAAAGATAGTAGGTAATGTCACATTGATATATACCCCGCGGATCCAGCCTTGACATACAGCTGCACATCTGGACAATCGAACAAAGAATAAGAAAATCACTGGATGCCAGGGGTGTCCGGTTAGCGCAACGATATGCGGTTGGCTTACCACGGCAACAGCCGGAGTTCGTACCCTGGCGAGGACACCTGGGTTTTACTAATTCCCTAAAAATTAGTACCTCTGAAGTCGGAGTAAATCTGCCTGCATGGCGAGGGGCATCCTGTAATGGGATAAAACAGACTTTACACGCAAAATTCAGTCCCACAAAATTGAGTGGGTGGACTTCGTCAGAGGTCAAAGCTGACGAAAGCGAACGAACGAACGAACTGGATGCCACACGGATGTGTTATCACAGAAGAATGTTGAGGGGAGATTAAAAAAAAGAAAAAAAAAAAGAAATCATAAATGAGGACGTTCTAAATGATGACTTCTTAATGAAGACGTTCTAAATGAAGACGTTCTAAATGAGGACGTTCTTAATTAGGACTTTCTTAATGAAGACGTATAAATGAGGGACGTTCTTAATGAAGACGTTCGAAATGAGGATTCAAGTTTTGAGGCTAACTTGAACAGGAAGTTGTGGTAGAGATGCTCCCAGTTTAGCCAGCCTATCTGCTCTCTCATTTCCTGCAATGCTGATGTGACAGGGATCCATTGTAGGGTTACAGCCACGCCATATGTAGTGGAGAGTGGTTTGATAAAGATCTTATATTGGAAACCTCGGATTAGTCCGCTTACAATTGCTTCGAGTGCTGATTTTGAAAGAAGACGTTTTAAATGTGGACGTTCTAAATGGGGACGTTCTAAATGTGGACGTTCTAAATGAAGACGTTCCTTGTAAATGAGGACGTTCTAAATGAAGACGTTCTAATTGAGGACGCTCTAAATGAGGACGTTCTAAATTAAGACGTCCTAAATGTGAACGTTCTAAATGGGGACGTTCTAAATGGGGACGTTCTAAATGAAGACGTTCTAAATGAAGACGTTCCTTGTAAATGCGGACGTTCTAAATGAAGACGTTTTAAATTAGGACGTTCTAATGAGGACGTTCTAAATGAAGAGGTTCTAATGAAGAGGTTCTAATGAAGAGGTTCTAATGAAGAGGTTCTAATGAAGAGGTTCTAATGAAGAGGTTCTAATGAAGAGGTTCTAATGAAGAGGTTCTAATGAAGAGGTTCTAATGAAGAGGTTCTAAATGAAGACGTTCCTTGTAAATGCGGACGTTCTAAATGAAGACGTTTTAAATGAGGACGTTCTAAATGAAGAGGTTCTAATGAGGACGTTCTAAATGAAGAGGTTCTAATGAAGAGGTTCTAATGAAGAGGTTCTAATGAAGAGGTTCTAATGAAGAGGTTCTAATGAAGAGGTTCTAATGAAGACGTTCTAAATGTGGACGTTCTGAATGTTGACGTTCTAATTGTGGACGTTCTAAATGAAGATGTTCTAAATGAAGACGTTCTAAATGTGTACGTTCTATATGTGGACATTATAAATGAAGATGTTATAAATGAAGACGTTCTAAATGAAGACGTTCTAATTGAGGACGTTCTAAATATGGACATTCTAAATGTGGACGTTCTAAATGTGGACGTTCTAAATGTGGACGTTCTAAATGTGGACGTTCTAAATGTGGACGTTCTAAATGAGGTGAAAGCGAAAGAACATTTATGTCCAAAAGCAGGTGTGAACTACAACCGTTTACAGATGGCCGGACATGGAAGGTAAGAGATGGAATATAAACGTGAGAACAGGAAGAATGGAGGGAAGATCGGGGATAGGAGAGAGGGAAGATCGGGGATAGGAGAGAGGGAAGGTCGGGATAGGAGAGAGGGAAGATCGGGGATAGGAGAGAGGAAGATCGGGGATAGGAGAGAGGGAAGATCGGGGATAGGAGAGAGAAGATCGGGATAGGAGAGAGGGAGATCGGGGATAGGAGAGAGGAAGATCGGGGATAGGAGAGAGGGAAGATCGGGGATAGGAGAGAGGGAAGATCGGGGATAGGAGAGAGAAAACATAGACGAGCATAACAGAGTGGATTAGTAGGACGTCAACAGCAGAACTGTTAAACAGCTGTAAAGATAGAAAGTTATGAAGAGGCGTGGTCATCTACGCCAGCAAACACGACACTTGGTGATACTGTGCGCGCACACACACACACACACACTGGAATGACACATAAATCAAAGTGTGCGTGCGTTATAACTCGCTTCTATTATTTATTACATAAATTAAACTTTCCATTATCCATTACATAAATTAAACTTTCCATTATCCATTACATAAATTAAACTTTCCATTATTTATTACATAAATTAAACTTCTATCATCCATTACATAAATGAAACGTTCCATTATCCATTACATAATTAAACTTTCCATTATCCATTACATATATTAAACTTCCATTATCCATTACATAAATTAAACCTTCCATTATCCATTACATAAATTAAACCTTCATATTACCTCACAATAACGCCAGCCATATGTTACAAACACTTCCACTGATCTATTTTTAGATTCCCCAACACTGTATTATCAAAACCACATCTTGCTCTGTTCCTCCTAAACATTTGGTCACAGATTTAAACCTTCACTAGATCGCTGTCTTACACGGTGTGTGTTGTGTGTGCAAGTTTGTAAAATAATAAAAGTGTAAGTAACAAAAGTGTAAGTAATAAAAGTGTAAGTAACAAAAGTGTAAGTACAAAAGTGTAATAACAAAAGTGTAAGTAACAAAAGTGTAAGTAACAAAAGTGTAAGTAACCAAAAGTGTAAGTAAACAAAAGTGTAAGTAACAAAGTGTAAGTAACAAAAGTGTAAGTAACAAAAGTGTAAGTAACAAAAGTGTAAGTAACCAAAAGTGTAAGTAACAAAAGTGTAAGTAACAAAAGTGTAAGTACAAAAGTGTAAGTAACAAAAGTGTAAGTAACAAAAGTGTAAGTAACAAAAGTGTAAGTAACAAAAGTGTAAGTAACAAAAGTGTAAGTAACAAAGTGTAAGTAACAAAAGTGTAAGTAACAAAAGTGTAAGTAACAAAAGTGTAAGTAACAAAAGTGTAAGTAACAAAAGTGTAAGTAACAAAAGTGTAAGTAACAAAAGTGTAAGTAACAAAAGTGTAAGTAACAAAAGTGTAAGTAACAATTGATCCCATTTTGTGGGCCAGCTTGTGAACATCTACTTAACGTGAAAACTCCCACATAATTATCATCATGTGCCATGCCGGTGGTTGGCGTAGGCGATTACCCCTCTCCACATCACTCGGCACTAACACATGTCATCATTTCAGTCTGTGATCTTTTATTATACCATTAGTATAAGCTGTTCAAATATTTTTCTCTTGGTTTTCCTCAGCTCTTCTTTCCATTCATTCTGCCTGTTGTTATATAGTATTCTCAGTGCCCTCTCTTTCCTTCGCATGACATGTCCAGTAAATGTCGATTGTCTCTTCCTTATGATTTTGATGATAATCCTGGTTTCTCCAGCTTGTTTTAAACATTCTTTATTTGTAATTGTTGTTGTCCCTGGAATTCGTAACATTCTTCTGATAAAGCACATCTCAGCTGCCTCTAATGTTCTCTGTGTTGTCTTACATATCGTCCATGATTCACTTCCATATAGTAGAGCAGGTTTGATGTATCACTTTAGGATACGTTTTCTAACATTCATTGACAATGATTTGTTACACAGGATCTTTTTGATGGAATCCTGTCTTTGCTTGTCCTATTCTGCTTCTAATTTCCGCAGTGCATCTGCCATCTGATGTTATTTATTGATCCCAGGTATTTGAATCTATGCACTTGTCATCAACTTTTACTCAACATTCTTGTGTGTTTGTTTTATTGATATTATCGTAGTTTCTGTTTTCTGTGATAGTATCATGGTTTCTGTTTTCTTTGATATTGTCATACTTTCTGTTTATTTGATACTATCATGGTTTCTGTTTTCTGTGATATTGTCATAGTTTCTGTTTTATTTGATATTATCATGGTTTCTGTTTTCTTTGATATTGCCATAGTTTCTGTTTTATTTGATATTATCATGGTTTCTGTTTCTTTGATATTGTCATAGTTTCTGTTTATTTGATATTATCATAGTTTCTGTTATATTGATATTATCATAGTTTCTGTTATATTGATATTTTTCATAGTTTCTGTTATATTTGATATTTTCATAGTTTCTGTGTTTTTTTTTTTTTTATTTTGAGTGTCAGGTGTTGCTGTTCACCTTCTGTCCCACACAGACACTTCCACAAATAAAAAGTGAATCATAACAAATATAGAGACTATAGCGGTGTCCGCCTCACGAGGTGGCTGCTACAGATAACAGCTACTGTAGGTAGGTACATCAGTCAATTTTTTAACAAAACAGAGTACAAGCAAATAAATGTGAAGCTGCAGTAAAGGTAATTGTAAGGAGAAATGAAAAAAAAAAATATTTATATATATATTATATATTTAATATATATATATAAAAAAATAGAAAAAAAACGGTCTTATTAAAGCTTTACTGTAATAAGTGGACGATACAAGTTAAAAACAACGTTTCGGCTCAACGAAAGTAGTGATGGCGGAAGTAGCAACACTAAAGGTGATACAACTACCATACCATTGGACATAATGGTCACGTTCTCATTCCAGTTCCAAATTAATATTTTTATTATTATTTTTACTTAAAATACATATCTGTTTTATGTTGTATGCTTGTTTCTGTTGAAGGCCTATTGAGCCGAAACATTGTTCTACTTTGTGTTGTCCACTTATAACGTAAAGCTTTAACCGTGCCGTTTTTTCTTCTTCTTTTTTTCTATTTATTTTATTTTATTTTAATTTCTCCTTTTAACAAAAATCTGTTACAAGGATTTCAAATAAAGAAAAGAAAATAGGAAAACAAATAATAAGAACAAACATTTTAATCTGATGAGAAATTGTAGTCTGCCCCTGGCAACAGCTGGGTCTACATAAAGAAGTGTGGAAAGAAGAAACAATATCTGCCGGAGTTTGAGAAATATTTCAGGTCGAGAAGCAAGCACAGGGTCAGTTCAAGTCTGTAGTCAGCTTGAATTTTACCAAACCGGTAATAGTAAACACATGTAGCAGTAATTAGAATAATTGAGTAATAAGTCAGTCCACACAGTATTTAAGAGATCTTGTCTTTCTTATTCTTAACGAGCGCGGTTACAGAGTATAGATGGTATTTATTTCCTGTGATATTAAATGTGAGTGAACACCGGTATGATTCATAGACTATATTAAGGTTAGGCAATTCCTCCTACATGCTTAACTCGTTCTTTGTTCTGATGTTTACAATTTGCATATTCAACACACACACGCCCGCGAATCTATTTATAGATAATATACGTCACAGAATAACTCAAACTACTTGAGATTCTCGTTGACAGAAGGCTCTAGATGTGTACAAGAAGATGTAAAAGTGTACATAGTAGTAAAAGTTGAAATAAAAGGAGAGGGGGCGAACTTTTCCCCTGTTTTGGCGGCGTGTACGTCAGTAGTACACGCGTGTACACAACGTGTGCGGACTTGCTTGAATCTGGAGTATGATCAGTCCTCGCATTGTTCCGTTTGTGTTTGATTTTTTTTTTTTTTTACAATAAAGTTCTACTACAATTTGTCAACAAAGAACTAATGAAGTCAAGGTCAGCAGTTCTTATTTTAAACAGAGAACAAACATGGCTACTGGGGAGGAAGAGACAAATTGATGGCATTAAACAGTTGTAGGCGTTCTTGGTAGCCTTGAACATGTAGTGGGGGGAGGGGGCAATCAGAAGCTCTCTCAGACGACACGTAAGAAGCCAAAACCACCAGGATGCCC
The DNA here is from genome assembly GCA_032433765.1 of Megaustenia siamemsis. Taxonomy (NCBI): domain Eukaryota; kingdom Metazoa; phylum Mollusca; class Gastropoda; order Stylommatophora; family Ariophantidae; genus Megaustenia; species Megaustenia siamemsis. Next base: position 83,335,069 of record JAVIAB010000156.1, on the reverse strand, counting down.
GGGCTACAGTGAGAATGAAAGTGGGGAACGTAGAGATGAGAAGTAGAACCAAAAGATTGTGGTTTAGACCTGTACTTGTTCTCAAGTCGTAGAAATAACCGGTGTTGATTGGGGGGAACCAAAATGGCAGTCACAGCTTCATATTTGAAGACGTCGTAATAAACAAAAGAAATACGTTTATGAACATATGACAACATGAGAACATATGACAACATGAGAACATGTGAACATATGACAACATGAGAACATGTGAACATATGACAACATGAGAACATGTGAACATATGACACATATGACAATACGTAAATATGACAACATATGAAAACATGAGAAAATGTGAACATATGACAACACGTGAATATGACAAGTGAACATGACAGCATGTGAATATATGAACATGAGAACATAATAACATGTGAATATGACAACATAGGAACATGAGAACGTGAACATGACAACATATGACAAAATGTGAATATGACAACATAAGAACATATGAACATGAGAACATAAGAACATGAGCTAAGCAAGTAACCATGAATGACGTAGGCTTGAGGAGTACACCTGCTCTGTCACTCATTCTGAAGCACGTACACGGTCATTTTCTTTCAACCTCTGCCTATTGTACCTGATAAGAATCGGTCTTTTCATAACTGTTTTATGTTGTGTTTTATAGACTACAACAATAGACTGTAGCTGTCGCCGTCAGGTAAATATGGCATGATCGCTGGCCCAGCCCTCAGTTGCCGGTAATGTCCAACAAAAACATAATACGTGTATACAAATGATAAGACTATGATTAAAGAAACGAGCTCGCATCTTTTCATACATCTGGCCAGCTTAATGCATGTTCTCACTGTCCATAATTGTTTCCTATCATGATCTGTATATAGATCCGAGAACTCGTTGACAGTGACATCAGTTGTCTCCCGTTGTGTATCGAATTTGTTTAATTACCGATCAGCTCAATGCAATCACTACAATTACCCTCGTCACTAGTTCCTCCTTTGTGAGTGTCTCATCTACTACAGGGTCACCTCTGTGAGTGTCTCACCTACTTCAGGGTTTCTCAATCTTTTCTCTGCCGTGACCCAACCACCATTTTCCGATCATGTTTTCTTCCTGTGGCCCCACCCTCTTTCCATCTTGTTTTCTTTCTGTTCACCCCCTTTTCGAACCAGTTTTCTTTTCTTTCCTCCCCCCTCCCCCTTTCCGTCCTTGATATTTTCCTGTCTCTCCCCCCCCCCCCCCAAAAAAAAAAAAAAAATTCCGACCTTATTTCTTCTTGTGTTGCCCGTCTCCTTTCATGAAAAAGATCATTATGTGAACTTTTCTTTCTTGTGTGTTTATTTTGTTGTTGTAAATAAATCACCTTTTCTTTATAACCATATTGATATCTATAACACATAAAATACAACATACAATTACATAGTAAAAATATCAGCTAAAATATGACGGCTGTAATTACCAATTCAGCGAATCTTGAACGAGACACAAGAAAAGTGTGGAAGCTTGTAAAACAGCTGAATGATGAGGGTACAGAAAGGAACACCAAAATTACACTGAAGAAGGATGGAAACATCCTAACAGGTAAACATGCAGCAAATTACTTTACAGACTCCTTTGCAAATGACAATAATATTGAAATTAGCCTAGAAAAACGACAAGAGACCCGTTTAAAACAACAAAATGCAAGACAAGAAGAGACCACACATGAAGTCATGGAAATACCCATTACACAAAGAGAGCTAGAGCTGGCAATATCCAAATTAAAATGAAAAAGTCACCAGGTAGTGATGGAGTGTCCAATGAAATGATTAAGATCTTGGGAACTGCAGCTAAAGTAAAACTACTGCAGATCTACAACATTTGCTGGATCACAGGTAGAGTGCCACAGGCATGGAGAGAAGCAACTATGATACCATTACTAAAGCCAGGACAAGATGGTTCAATGACATCCAGCTATAGACCAATCAGCCTTACAAGCTGTTTGTGTAAAACAATGGAACGTATAATCAATCTCAGACTACAGTGGTACCTGGAAAGTGAAAATCTCCTTGTCCCACAACAAGCAGGCTTTAGACAGTGTTACTCTACCGAAGATCAAGCAACCTATCTTTCCCAGGAAATTGAAGATGCGTTCAAGAAAAGAAACTGGTACTAGCAGCATGGATAGACCTAAAGAAAGCATTTGATAAGGTATGGAAGGAAGGACTTTTGAAGAAACAGAGAAATAATGGAGTAAATGGCAGGATGTACAAATGGGTCAAAGCATACCTGCATAACAGGAGAGCCAGAGTGCAACTGGATGGTCTTAAGAGTAAGGTCTTACTACGCCAGGGCGTTCCACAAGGAGGGGTACTATCTCTAACACTTTTTCTGATGATGACTTGGTAATGTGGTGCACAGAGGAGTATGCAACAGTGGCCTCCAAATTGCTACAAAGAGCTATGAATGCACTGAATTCATGGACAAATAGATGGTGTATCAGCATCAATACAGACAAATGCAGTACTACACTTTTCACACTCTCCCAAAACTAAAAGCAGGAGCCATCTACATAAACAATGAGCCTGTGAAAGAAGACATACAAGCTACGTATCTCGGAGTTACATTTGATAACAAACTATCTTGGAAACAGCAGATAAATAAGGCAACCCAAAAAGCAAGGAGGAAATTGGCTATTCTAAGAAAGCTGTGTGGAACACATGGGGTGTGAGTGGGAAAATACTCAGTAAAGTTTACCAACAGAGTATACGCCCACATTTAGAATATGGATCATCCGCATGGTGCTCAGCATCAAACACCACATTGCAAGAACTGGATAAAGTACAAAACCAGGCACTTAGGGTCATCACAGGAGCAATGAAATCAACACCAATATTGGAGATGGAGAAATTGTGGAGGATACCAGCACTGAGAGAACGGAGAGACACAAAGGTGCTGATACAGGCAGAAAAATGTGCATGCATGCCGAGACATCCAATGAAGGACCGATTCCAAAATCTTGCATTGGGACGACTTAAGAGAAGCAGCTTTATCCACCAAGCCAAGCGTATTAGTAGACAAACACCAGACATGCCAAGAGTTGTTAACCCCCTACTGCCCATACCAGAACACACTCCCTGGACAGAGGAATCAGGATTATCAATACAAATACGGACAGAAGTGAAAGGAATAGTTGACAAAGTAGAACAGCATAGTCTACAGCGAAAAACAATAACTCTCAGTTTCCTGGATGAAGAATACCCACAAGACCTATGGATTCGTGTGTACACAGATGGATCAGCACAGAATGCAGTAAAGAATGGGGAGCAGGTGCATATATAGAATAACCAAATAACACTAGGGATATGAATAAAATAGCAACAGGGAAATATTGTCACAATTATGATGCGGAAATACAAGCAATAAAGTTGGCAATAGAAAAACTGCTGCACAGTAATCTTAGCCCACAGCCTGTAGTGTTTTTGACAGATGCAAGATCAGTACTCCATGCACTACAATCCAGAAAATTACCACATCTGCAGACCTTATTGACTGAACTCTGCAAGCACCACAGGGTTGCCCTGCAGTGGATCCCGTCTCACTGTGGAATACCAGGAAATGAGAAAGCAGATCAGTTGGCAAAGTGGAAGATGCAACACACACACAACCAGATACACCGGTTACATACCATCATAAGAAACAGATAATCAAATCAATCAGAGGACCACAAGCCCCAAATCAGGATGCCTTTCATAATATGAATAGATATGAACAAGTTATCATTATACGCCTCAGAACAGGACACAATCGACTTCATAGTCACATGTATACAAAATTCAAGATCGGCACATCAACTACTTGTACATGTGGACAGGCGCCCCAGACTGCTGACACACATACTTCAAGACTGCACTGAATATAGTAGACTGAGGAAAATCCATTGGCCCATAGATACAACACTACAGACACAACTATATGGGCCACTGCAAGAATTACAAAAGACTGTAAAATTCATACAGGAAACGACATTGCTGATATAGACAATACTTCGGGCGAACGAAAGATAGATAGATACCAACTCAGCTGGCAAAACCAAGGATTCCCCCAATGTTGTGTGGGGCTTTCTTATGGCTATCAGTTCGGATATTCCGTAAGCAACGATTCAATTTTTGCGATATAAATTGTGTAGATTTCTGAAGATTTTTTTTTTCTTCACCGAAGCCAGGGGACTCTGTGGTCTAGAGGTAAGACGTTGGCCTCTGGACAATAAGGTCCCAAGTTCGACTCTCACCACAGGGGATGGGAATTTGTCCAAAATCGCGTCTGTGGTTTCTTCATGGCTTCACCCTCACACAGGGGATGGGAATTTGTCCAAAATCGCGTCTGTGGTTTCTTCACCCTCACCACAGGGGATGGGAATTTGTCCAAAATCGCGTCTGTGGTTTCTTCATGGCTTCACCCTCACACAGGGGATGGGAATTTGTCCAAATCGCGTCTGTGGTTTCTTCACGGCTTCACCCTCACACAGGGGAGGTTGTGTTCGAGGACTAGCCCTTTCGGAAAACGGTGAAATAACAAGAGTGGTCCCCGCCACCACCCTCCTTACCAGGATCAACAGGAAGTGACGTGATGATAGAATCTCAGAGACAGATTCTTGAAAAAAGAAAAATGTGAACTGACGGAAGTAGGAAAGATGAGAACGAATTAGATGACTCTGCCAATTTGGTAACAAGTTGTCAGGGAAGTTTCCTCACGAGAGGGAGTTGCGATATATACATTTTTTTTTTCTTTTGTCCCAGTTGCCGGAAACAGTTATTTCGGTTGCCCATCATTGGCGTCCATTCTTCTCCGTGCGCGCGACGTCTGGCTTCTCTTTCCGTTCTCAAAATGGCTTTCAATGAACGTAATTTGCGTTGTTTCGTAGTTTACAGCAGTGTCGCAATAACTGTGAGCTCACTTTGGCGGATTACACATTGTATAACAGGGAGATGAAGAATGGTCTTAATCAGTTCTGATTCACTGACCTTGTCATCGTCATTCAGCTAGGAGCTACCGTCATTCAGCTAGGAGTCACCGCTAGTCAGCTAGGAGTCACCGCTAGTCAGCTAGGAGTCACCGCTAGTCAGCTAGGAGTCACGCTAGTCAGCTAGGAGTACCGTCGTTCAGCTAGGAGTTACCGTCATTCAGCTAGAATTTGCTGTCAGTCAGCTAGAAGTCACCGCTAGTCAGCTAGGAATCACCGTCATTCAGATAGGAGTCACCGTCATTCAGATAGGAGTCACCGTCATTCAGATAGGAGTCACCGTCATTCAGCTAGGAATCACCGTCATTCAGATAGGAGTCACCGTTATTCAGATAGGAGTCACCGTCATTCAGATAGGAGTCACCGTTATTCAGATAGGAGTCACCGTCATTCAGATAGGAGTCACCGTTATTCAGATAGGAGTCACCGTCATTCAGATAGGAGTCACCGTTATTCAGATAGGAGTCACCGTCATTCAGATAGGAGTCACCGTCATTCAGCTAGGAATCACCGTCATTCAGATAGGAGTCACCGTTATTCAGATAGGAGTCACCGTTATTCAGATAGGAGTCACCGTCATTCAGATAGGAGTCACCGTTATTCAGATAGGAGTCACCGTTATTCAGATAGGAGTCACCGTTATTCAGCTAGGAATCACCGTTATTCAGATAGGAGTCACCGTCATTCAGATAGGAGTCACCGTCATTCAGATAGGAGTCACCGTCATTCAGATAGGAGTCACCGTCATTCAGATAGGAGTCACCGTCATTCAGATAGGAGTCACCGTCATTCAGATAGGAGTCACCGTCATTCAGATAGGAGTCACCGTCATTCAGATAGGAGTCACCGTCATTCAGATAGGAGTCACCGTCATTCAGATAGGAGTCACCGTTATTCAGATAGGAGTCACCGTTATTCAGATAGGAGTCACCGTTATTCAGATAGGAGTCACCGTCATTCAGATAGGAGTCACCGTCATTCAGATAGGAGTCACCGTTATTCAGATAGGAGTCACCGTCATTCAGCTAGGAATCACCGTCATTCAGATAGGAGTCACCGTCATTCAGATAGGAGTCACCGTTATTCAGATAGGAGTCACCGTTATTCAGATAGGAGTCACCGTTATTCAGATAGGAGTCACCGTCATTCAGCTAGGAATCACCGTCATTCAGATAGGAGTCACCGTCATTCAGCTAGGAATCACCGTCATTCAGATAGGAGTCACCGTCATTCAGCTAGGAATCACCGTCATTCAGATAGGAGTCACCGTTAGTCGACTAGAAGTCACCGTCACCCTGTTAGACAGCTAGAAGGCATCATCAATCAGTTTGGAGTTGCCAGCCTCTTTCAACCCATGCGCTGACCAGTGTCTTGAAGCAGCATCCAGGCTAACCAATGTACAACATAGTAGAATGTATGGTGGTGAGTGACACGAAACAAGTTGCATAAAGAATTCTATCGGGGATGGTTGCATGAAGAATTCTATCGGGGATGGTTGCATGAAGAATTCTATCAGGAATGGTTGCATAAAGAATTCTGTCAGGAATGGTTGCATAAAGAATTCTATCAGGATGGTTGCATAAAGAATTCTATCAGGGATGGTTGCATGAAGAATTCTATCAGGAATGGTTGCATAAAGAATTCTGTCAGGGATGGTTGCATGAAGAATTCTATCACGGATGGTTGCATAAAGAATTCTATCAGGAATGGTTGCATAAAGAATTCTGTCAGAGATGGTTGCATGAAGAATTCTATCACGGATGGTTGCATAAAGAATTCTATCAGAGATGGTTGCATGAAGAATTCTATCAGGGATGGTTGCATAAAGAATTCTATCAGGGATGGTTGCATGAAGAATTCTATCGGGGATGGTTGCATGAAGAATTCTATCAGGGATGGTTGCATAAAGAATTCTATCAGGGATGGTTGCATGAAGAATTCTATCAGGGATGGTTGCATGAAGAATTCTATCAGGGATGGTTGCATGAAGAATTCTATCGGGGATGGTTGCATGAAGAATTCTATCGGGGATGGTTGCATGAAGAATTCTATCGGGGATGGTTGCATGAAGAATTCTATCGGGGATGGTTGCATGAAGAATTCTATCGGGGATGGTTGCATGAAGAATTCTATCGGGGTTGGTTGCATGAAGAATTCTATCGGGGATTATATTCATTCAGACAAGAAAAACTAGACTTTAAACTTGATGATAAAATGACGATCAGTGTGGCTTATAGGCAACATGGAGGTATGCCCAGATTTTCTGGATTGTCAATATGCATTGTGTGCTGTATGTGCGCACACCCATAGCCAACTAGAGATTTAATTAGACCTGCTGTTTGAGAGGAAATAATAGGAAACCTACCAATTAGTGTGACGTTTTTTCAACTTTGCGAACAGGGCTGGTTGTGGGTTGAATAAAGTCAGCCGTCTATAGCGCCTATAGTCTATAACGTCACAGTAGTTGGTCGGACATCCTCAGTTTTATATTCTTCCCGCGGGCTTTTATAAATCTATAGTGGGCTGTGGACGACCATGTCGTCCATCTAAAAAAAAAAAAAACTTTCGGCCATTATTTACAGTTAACTGCAGCTAGAAGCTGATTGGTTGATGGAATGACCTTGACATTCTGATCCCTGACCTGTTAAACGGACCACAGAAACGAGATAATGATGTAATTATACCCCCCCCCCCCTTTTCCCTCAGATAATATAGCGAGCAGTCTTATCGCATTCCCCGACACCCCATCTCCCCTCCCAATCTGTCTGGGATCTAGCACATGGCTCAACAACTTTCATCATCCAGAAACAGTTGCTCGCTACAACAACAGAAAAACAATCGGAAACACATTCAGTAGGGTGGACATCATCGCGTCAGTTCATTGTACAATTTACCACTATCTTTATGTTTGTTCATTAAAGGTAACTAAACGGTTGAACGTGGAGCCATTAAAGCCCTCGAAACGTCCTCCAGCGGTAATAGAATCTGTTTGGGTAAAAGCGTGAATGTTTTATGAAGTAATAGAGACGTCATTTCCGTTATCAGTTTGTGTGGATCTGGGCACACTCATGGAGTGAGCGTTTCGTGGAAGTGCTGGATATTGGTGACCATCAATTTAATAGTTGTAAACAACACCCGCAACTCAGCAATTTGCTGAAATGTGCAGAAGATAAAGCAATCAAGATTCTGTTTGCTGAGTCGGCATATTACCTCCCTTGTTGTGGACTCTGTGATAGTAGTGGCCCTTAGTTGAGCCAGTTGTTGATGACCTTTGATTGGGTCCGAGATAGCAAAGCAGATTTGGGTGCCATATTGAGAATGTCGTGGTTTGGTTAGTTTATTTAGACGATGCATTTGTCGTGAATATGTCGTTTATGTGCATGTCGTTGTCTCAAGTCACCATCGGGGTCATAGCCTTCGGTCATCCACATCACCGTCCTGTCACCCACATCATCACCCCTAGTCACCCAGCCACATCATCAACCCAAGCCACATCATCAACCCAAGCCACATCATCAACCCAAGTCACATCTTCACCCCCAGTCACGTCATCAACCCAGCTACATCATCTACCCCGCCCCCCTTTTTCAACCACCCCAAAAAAAAAAAAAAGCCAATGAAGCTCATGCAAACATCATAACACTCGTGGCGGGGTCAAGAATTGAAGAAAACAAATCTCGAGCTGAGAGCGAGGTTGTAAACTATAAAATAACGAGCGACCAAGTGCCACCAGAGACTACGTCGACCTGATACAAAACTCACGTGGGAAGTAGGCAGACTTAACAAGTTAATTGTGTTTGTGTTTTGGAGAAAAATGTGGGGAGACAGAAAGAGATATGCAGACCCTGCATAAGAGAAGGTGGAATGCAGACAAGTAGGCTACACGAACACGCACATATAACAGACATATAAGGAGCACAGACAAAATAGTAGGCTACAAGTAGGCTACACGAACACGCACATATAACAGACATATAAGGAGCACAGACAAAATAGCCTCCAGAAATCTCTTCTATCCAAACTATGCTTGGGAAGAGTCAGTCATTTTACGCTGGGGCCCATGACGGCACAAGAGACGGAAGTCATAGTTCTACACGATTGACAATTTGCTGCTATTTCTTGTAGCTCTTTGTTGTTTCTTTGGCCCACGTTTGAGCCTTCCCTAGTAATTGTTCTGCTAGCGATTCTCTTGGCCTACATTTTTTCTTTTACCAGATGGTTTCCACATGAATACCTGACGGGGAAGTCTTTCTTCATTCATTCTCAGCACATTACCGATGTATTTCCAACGCCTTCTTTTTGAGTTATTGAGTTATTGAGTTATTTGCGGATCATCATCATTGCACTCCGAACATGTCATAGGTGCTCAGATCCCCTCCTCAGCAATTCCCTCAGTGTCCAGCGACTGACGACTCCAGTTCTATGTTGGTTGATAAGTCTTCTTACACGGCCACTAAGCTTCTCATTTCTGGCCGTGCCCATCTTAACTCCCATTTCCATCATCCGAAGAAGTGACGTTGATCTGTGTTTGTCGAAGTCCTGTGCTCTTCCAACATCTCGGAGGGCATTGATGATGTTCGCCCGATCCATTGGCTGCCCGTCCTCAACGACAGCGCAGCTAGCCAACCTGTCCGCTCTTTCATTTCCCCGTACTCCCGCATGTCCAGGGACATAGACAAAGGTGACCTTACGTATTTTGGATTTCTGCAACGACTCTACCCATTGCATGCGTACAAAGCCCGCCTCCACTTTTTTTATCATGCTCATCGAATCAATCAGTATACATGCGTGGATGTAGTCTTGTGACTCTAACCATTTGAATGCCTTGGTCACTGTCATCACCTCCATTGTCATGCTATTCGTGGTCATGGCGTATGCACCACTGTCTTCCTTGGCTATTCTGCCTGCCGAGCGTGCTGTAAATGCCTATGCACTTCTTTGGTGTCGTCTTACAGATCCGTCTGTATAGATGACTGCATCTTTCTCATCGGTGTTATCGCAGATGAGACCGTTGACCTCAGCATTAACCACGACCGGGTTCTGTTCCCTACTTTTCCTGTCGAGTGTGACAATACATGAGAAAGTCCCCTTGAATGACGTAGGCACCGGTATCCACTCCTCACCAACGCAGATATTGGTAAGCCCACAGACCTGTTTGATGACATCTACTGCACGGCCCACCCATGATTTGCCTCTTTTAGCCTGTCACCTTTCTCTGTCTGTGGTAGACGCACCAAGATGGCGCCCTGTTAACTGGCCTCTTCATAAGACTCACAGATAAGTGCTGTTTTCCAGTGAAATTTCCTGTTTATTTGTTTGTTTTTATTTATTTTTTTTAAGGGATCATGTGAGTGTAAGCGCTTTCTATTTGATGTAAATCACTTTGCTTCTTTTGATTCATTACATTTTGTTATAATTTCCTTATTTCATCACTCAGCCTTGTTGTTGCACTATTGAACGCGTCAAAAAATGGCGGTTTGTTTACGCCGGTCTGTTGTCAAGGACGCGTAAGTCATTTAATTTGTAGAAAGCTCACAGTGTTTCCGCGTGCTGCTGAGCAAGTTACTGGAGTTGGCCAGTTTATAACGTGGAACGGGTTCTGGGCCGTGCGACTGAGCAAGTGCACGTGAGTCTGGACCATCCAAAGCATCAACGTTCAGCGACAAAATCATCTATGACAACGGTAAGTGTAAGTTTTCAGATGCAGCCCAAACTACATCATCGAAGAAGGAAAACACGACGGGGCAAGAGGGGTGGCACTAAACTGTCAAAGTGTGAGAGGCTAGGCCTAAAGTATGTGCGCGGTTACTTATTGGAATTGTGGGTCCATTAATCAACGACGGCCCATTCTTGATAAGCTACTGTGCGGCGCCGATATAATGGTTTTGCAAGAAACTCTTCTTGGTGACAGGACAGTAAGTACTCCTGGCTTTCATTGTTTTTACAATAGACGACACCTTGGGCAGGTCATCCTTGTGCCTTCTTTTTATGAAGCTCGACACGCATTCTTGTTTCGTTTCCTCTCTTATCTGTTCATTTGAAATGTAATCTTTTTTATGTTTGAGATCCTACTGAGCCATTTGTTGTCAAAGATATTTAATTTTCTGTCTAAAGTCTGGGAGGATTTCTACCTTTCACGTTCAAATGTTAGATCTGGTATCACACTGAAGTGAGAAGTGGGGTGAAATGTACACTCCTGCAGGGTATGGCGACAGCTTTACAAGAAAGGAACAAAACAATATCACACAGAAGTGAGAAGTGGGGTGAAATGTACACTCCTGCAGGGTATGGCGACAGCTTTACAAGAAAGGAACAAAACAATATCACACAGAAGTTGAACAATCGAAGTTTTGTTCATCCATGTCTTGATTTCTGATGTTTTATCTCCATCTCTGGATATTTTGCTGCTAGGGCACATTTATAACGTTGTGCCAAATGTCTTAGTTAATTGCCGTATCAGATATTTTGCTGCTAGGGAACATTTATAACGTTGTGCCAAATGTCTTAGTTAATTGCCGTATCAGATATATTGCTGCTAGGGCACATTTATAACGTTGTGTCAAATGTCTTAGTTAATTGCCGTATCAGATATTTTGCTGCTAGGGCACATTTATAACGTTGTGCCAAATGTCTTAGTTAATTGCCGTATCAGATATTTTGTTGGTAGGGCACATTTATAACGTTGTGCCAAATGTCTTAGTTAATTGCCGTATCAGATGTTTTGCTGCTAGGGCACATTTATAACGTTGTGCCAAATGTCTTAGTTAATTGCCGTATCAGATATTTTGCTGCTAGGGCACATTTATAACGTTGTGCCAAATGTCTTAGTTAATTGCCGTATCAGATATTTTGCTGCTAGGGCACATTTATAACGTTGTGCCAAATGTCTTAGTTAATTGCCGTATCAGATATTTTGCTGCTAGGGCACATTTATAACGTTGTGCCAAATGTCTTAGTTAATTGCCGTATCAGATATTTGTTGGTAGGGCACATTTATAACGTTGTGCCAAATGTCTTAGTTAATTGCCGTATCAGATATTTTGTTGCTTACGTCCAGGACTTTCGTTTTGCTCGTCCTGATCTGGAGGCCTAGTTGAGCAGAAATATTGTCGAGTCGTTCCATCTTTTCTTGAGCGAGGAGAACCCACAAGTGGAATGTCGTCTATAAAGTGGAGATCTTCTACACGTTTATTTAGGGCGTCTGCTGTAATCGTCGTGCAGTATTTTAGTTTTAAGCAAAAAGTCCTTGCTTGATGAACAAATGAAGATGACCTGGGGGAATTACATACCACTCATTCTTCACATTCATATTGGGGTGGTTCATATTTGGGACACAGAACAAACATATGAATGTTCTAGAAGAGTTAGTTTTGATGCTGTTGATATTTGGGACACAGAACAAACATATGAATGTTCTAGAACTGTTAATTTCAATGCTGTTGATATCTGGGACACAGAACAAACATATGAATGTTCTAGAACAGTTAGTTTTGATGCTGTTGATATCTGGGACACAGAACAAACATATGAATGTTGTAGAACAGTTAGTGTTGATGCTGTTGATATTCGAGTTCAATAACGATTATGAAAACAGTCATATATTTTGTTAACCCTTACTGCTGTAAAATAACTATATATTGTCCACAAACATTGTAGCAATTTACGTTATATTCTTATTACGTCACATTCGTGTTTTCATCACTGTTAATGTGCTATAGGAGAATTATATTCAAGTCATGTTTGAAAATTGAGACAGCTGACTAAGACTATTAAAACATATTCAACGAAAAGCTGTGGACACATCGGGTTTGACAATGCTTGTCCAGTTTGACTACCACCGGACGCTAAGCCCTATGTGTCCTCGATTCTCCATCGCACGAAGTAAAGGTAACCCAATAGGGCGAAAATGTGAAGTGAATTATCAGCAACATTATAGGTGAGATTACCGACAAGACACTCCCTCGCTGTTATTACTTTCCAAGCCATACAAACAAGGCCCACAACTAGTGTATTCACAAGTCCAGCTGGAGAGAGTCAGATAAGAAACGAACCAAGCACTGGCCACTTCACTTCTCCTCCAAGCCGCAGTAGCCAAACCATTAGTCCGCCCTGCCTTACTTTACCAAATATTGCCTCTCCCACAAACTCTCCCGTACACCGAACATACTCCATCCTATCAATGACAAATTACGTGTGCAGCAGTCACACATAATTAACGATATCTTGTTGTGAAATACACTATCTGTGTCACACGTAGGTTCTGTCAAATGTATGTTCTGGCACATGTAAGTTCTGTCAAATGTATGTTCTGTCACATGTAGGTTCTGTCAAATGTATGTTCTGTCACATGTAGGTTCTGTCAAATGTTATTATTGGTTATTGGTTATGGAAGGCCTCGGCATCACAGCAAACGAATTAAAATCCATAATTGCTCAACCGCTCGTGCCAGTGGAATCATCTGAATTACCAACTCATCTCCCAAACAAAGAAAGGTAACTGTAGTCCCCATCGTAGCAGTCTCAGCACACGCCAAAAGACATAAGGCGAAACCGCGCAGAAAGTGAACACAGCCAACTGTTCCCTGTCATACGATATCATCATTCATCGTAAACAAGCGGGATATCGAAGCAGGATCAAAACGGATGAGACACACAGCTCACGGTGTGCACAGAGCACTTAACTCAGTAGCTCCTGCAACAAGCCGGACTTGGAATATGAGGAAACTGCAAGAAGGAACACTTTCAGACATAGCCTTCAATGGTTCCTGCCGCCTATCCACCATATACCATGGGAGTTCACGTCCTCCCGAAAATGATGATCGTCATAGCACTTGATGATGTTAGACCGTCATTGATGATTCCAATTCCAAACATATAGACACACAGTGGTGGTAATTTGTCATTTCCAATTCAACAGAAGCCACATGACCTGTAGTTAGTAAATCCACAGAGAGAATATGATTTTGTGACCTTCACTGATTCACTCTTAGATGTGAATGTGTAGTTTACACAATTCTGGGATAGCAAGGCAAGTCTCCTTTATAGCAGCAGAACTTGATGTTCTCCGCTCCCTTCTTGTAGCTGCCGCCACACGATTCTGATGTCTCATTAACTTGGACATCATCCAAGAACAATGTCAGATTAACATTCCATAGATATGGCTCTGCTGATGAAGAATTTCTGTCAAATGTATGTTCTGTCACCTGTAGGTTCTGTCAAATGTATGTTCTGTCACCTGTAGGTTCTGTCAAATGTATGTTCTGTCACCTGTAGGTTCTGTCAAATGTATGTTCTGTCACCTGTAGGTTCTGTCAAATGTATGTTCTGTCACCTGTAGGTTCTGTCAAATGTATGTTCTGTCACCTGTAGGTTCTGTCAAATGTATGTTCTGTCACCTGTAGGTTCTGTCAAATGTATGTTCTGTCACCTGTAGGTTCTGTCAAATGTATGTTCTGTCACCTGTAGGTTCTGTCAAATGTATGTTCTGTCACCTGTAGGTTCTGTCAAATGTATGTTCTGTCACCTGTAGGTTCTGTCAAATGTATGTTCTGTCACCTGTAGGTTCTGTCAAATGTATGTTCTGTCACCTGTAGGTTCTGTCACCTGTAGGTTCTGTCAAATGTATGTTCTGTCAAATGTATGTTCTGTCACCTGTAGGTTCTGTCAAATGTATGTTCTGTCACCTGTAGGTTCTGTCAAATGTATGTTCTGTCACCTGTAGGTTCTGTCAAATGTATGTTCTGTCACCTGTAGGTTCTGTCAAATGTATGTTCTGGCACACGCAGGTTCTGTCAGGTTCAGATTTTAAAAAAATATAAATAAACAAAATCTATTTGGATATGCACGTATCCTTCAACCAATCGGGTGTGACTTTAGTGATATTAGCGAGTGGCGTGATTCCTTCACAATCCTACAAACTGGTATCTGTAGTTTCCTGTCGAATATTTGCAGATTGATGGAGCTGTGAGGTAGAAATGTGTACTTGACTCGCAGAGATGAGATCGAGAATGCTAATGTCGATGAGAGCTAACCCTCAGCACGTGTTGTGGGATGAAAGTATTCCCTGCCACTACCACGTCACGAGTCACCGCACCCTCGGTCAGTGCTCAGTTTAACAACTATAGTAAAGCCTCGGATCTCGAACACGCATTATTCATACTGATTGTTCCAAAACCGAAACGTCCGCGTCATCAATCAATGTTCGACACATCTTGTGACGTCAGTAGTGCTAACAACAAAATACATCTTTAAGATCAGTCTGTAGCTGTCCCTCAAAGTACGCCCCACGTCTGGCCCATACTAATTTCACTGTTCTCAGATTAACATTGTTCTCTTTTTCTTTCACCCCCCTCCTCTACCTAGCCCAATGCGTGGCACAAGTAATCATGGCTACTGTATATTGTTTAAGTCCAGCTACAAATGATCACAGAACTGAAGGCGCCTCACAAAATAAAGGCCAACACAATCAATCCTCTTCATTGTCATCTCTATCAGCTTTCATTGCTCACCAGCCACGTGCACCGTCACAGCTTTTACCGTGATGGTACGGCCGTTAGTTTGAAGAGTAAGGCACGCCGGCATTAACTCTTTCCTCACGTTTCGACACACCATGCACCATGCCGATTTCTGTCATGTACGTTTAGCCGCACAGTGCGTCACTCTCAATTCGATTAGTGTAAAACTGTCATCAAACCATATTCTTTATATATATTTATATCTTGTAAACCACCGTCGTAACTTCTTTGTACAATCATGAATCGCCACAACAATAGATATTAGGAAGAAACAATCATCATTTTTTGACCATGTAATGAGAAGAGAACAGCTGGAATATATTGTAACAACTGGGAAAATTGAGGGACGAAGGGATAGATGGAAACAAAGAGAAAAAATACCAGACAAATTAAGTAATGGCTTGGCAGAAGGTCAACAACAGAAATGATAAATAACTGTCGAGATCGAAAGTTATGGAGAGACATAATCACTCACCTACGCCAGCAGGCCCGGTACTTGATGATATTTCTTGTATCATCTTGGTATTGGTAAAATCTAATTCCTTGTTCAATTATCTACAAATCCATGTATAATATGTTCAGTGTTAGATAAACATAAACATGTAGATGAATATTTCAAAACATAACAAATGATGTCTCTGAAATCTCAACCGCTAAATTGATAAAAGCCTTCCGTACTGAAAGAGTTAACCTCAAGAAGGTCACACCTGCTACTAGTGTTCTCAGATTGATCCAGACTGTGAAATCACTGATTGATTTCAAGAAAAGTCTGGCTTTGTGAGAGACCTATTGTCTGCCGGGGTACGCCGCCACTTTTATTTCCGCGTTTAAGAAATGTCCAAATTATCGCCGGTTTTGTTGACGACATTGTATCGATCAAGTTGGAGGTGTCTTCAACTCCAGAATGATGAAAGGCAATTTCTGGGTAGACTGATTTCTTTACTAACGTTAGAATCAATGACTATCATTGTGTTCTTAACTAGATATTTTGTGTATATTTAAGGGCAACTTGACACCATATTTAAGGGCAACTTGCCACTATATTTAAGGGCAACTTGCCACTATATTTAAGGGCAACTTGCCACTATATTTAAGGGCAACTTGACACCATATTTAAGGGCAACTTGACACCATATTTAAGGGCAACTTGACACCATATTTAAGGGCAACTTGCCACTATATTTAAGGGCAACTTGCCACTATATTTAAGGGCAACTTGACACCATATTTAAGGGTAACTTGCCACTATATTTAAGGGCAACTTGCCACTATATTTAAGGGCAACTTGCCACCATATTTAAGGGCAACTTGACACCATATTTAAGGGCAACTTGCCACTATATTTAAGGGCAACTTGACACTATATTTAAGGGCAACTTGCCACTATATTTAAGGGCAACTTGACACTATATTTAAGGGCAACTTGACACTATATTTAAGGGCAACTTGCCACTATATTTAAGGGCAACTTGACACTATATTTAAGGGCAACTTGCCACTATATTTAAGGGCAACTTGCCACTATATTTAAGGGCAACTTGCCACTATATTTAAGGGCAACTTGCCACTATATTTAAGGGCAACTTGACACCATATTTAAGGGCAACTTGACACCATATTTAAGGGCAACTTGCCACTATATTTAAGGGCAACTTGACACCATATTTAAGGGCAACTTGACACCATATTTAAGGGCAACTTGCCACTATATTTAAGGGCAACTTGCCACTATATTTAAGGGCAACTTGACACCATATTTAAGGGCAACTTGCCACCATATTTAAGGGCAACTTGCCACTATATTTAAGGGCAACTTGCCACTATATTTAAGGGCAACTTGACACCATATTTAAGGGCAACTTGACACCATATTTAAGGGCAACTTGCCACTATATTTAAGGGCAACTTGCCACTATATTTAAAGACAACAGGTCACTGTATTTAAGGGCAACTTGACACCATATTTAAGGGCAACTTGCCACTATATTTAAGGGCAACTTGCCACTATATTTAAGGGCAACTTGACACCATATTTAAGGGCAACTTGCCACTATATTTAAGGGCAACTTGCCACTATATTTAAGGGCAACTTGCCACTATATTTAAGGGCAACTTGCCACTATATTTAAGGGCAACTTGACACTATATTTAAGGGCAACTTGACACCATATTTAAGGGCAACTTGCCACTATATTTAAGGGCAACTTGCCACTATATTTAAGGGCAACTTGCCACTATATTTAAGGGCAACTTGACACCATATTTAAGGGCAACTTGACACCATATTTAAGGGCAACTTGCCACTATATTTAAGGGCAACTTGCCACTATATTTAAGGGCAACTTGCCACTATATTTAAGGGCAACTTGACACCATATTTAAGGGCAACTTGCCACTATATTTAAGGGCAACTTGCCACTATATTTAAAGACAACAGGTCACTGTATTTAAGGGCAACTTGACACCATATTTAAGGGCAACTTGCCACTATATTTAAGGGCAACTTGCCACTATATTTAAGGGCAACTTGACACCATATTTAAGGGCAACTTGCCACCATATTTAAGGGCAACTTGCCACTATATTTAAGGGCAACTTGCCACTATATTTAAGGGCAACTTGCCACTATATTTAAGGGCAACTTGCCACTATATTTAAGGGCAACTTGACACCATATTTAAGGGCAACTTGCCACTATATTTAAGGGCAACTTGCCACTATATTTAAGGGCAACTTGCCACTATATTTAAGGGCAACTTGCCACTATATTTAAGGGCAACTTGACACCATATTTAAGGGCAACTTGCCACTATATTTAAGGGCAACTTGCCACTATATTTAAGGGCAACTTGCCACTATATTTAAAGGCAACTTGCCACTATATTTAAGGGCAACTTGCCACTATATTTAAGGGCAACTTGCCACTATATTTAAGGGCAACTTGCCACCATATTTAAGGGCAACTTGACACCATATTTAAGGGCAACTTGCCACTATATTTAAGGGCAACTTGCCACTATATTTAAGGGCAACTTGCCACTATATTTAAGGGCAACTTGCCACTATATTTAAGGGCAACTTGCCACTATATTTAAGGGCAACTTGCCACTATATTTAAGGGCAACTTGCCACTATATTTAAGGGCAACTTGCCACTATATTTAAGGGCAACTTGACACCATATTTAAGGGCAACTTGACACCATATTTAAGGGCAACTTGCCACTATATTTAAGGGCAACTTGCCACTATATTTAAAGACAACAGGTCACTGTATTTAAGGGCAACTTGACACCATATTTAAGGGCAACTTGCCACTATATTTAAGGGCAACTTGCCACTATATTTAAGGGCAACTTGACACCATATTTAAGGGCAACTTGCCACTATATTTAAGGGCAACTTGCCACTATATTTAAGGGCAACTTGCCACTATATTTAAGGGCAACTTGCCACTATATTTAAGGGCAACTTGCCACTATATTTAAGGGCAACTTGCCACTATATTTAAGGGCAACTTGCCACTATATTTAAGGGCAACTTGACACCATATTTAAGGGCAACTTGCCACTATATTTAAGGGCAACTTGCCACTATATTTAAGGGCAACTTGCCACTATATTTAAGGGCAACTTGCCACTATATTTAAGGGCAACTTGCCACTATATTTAAGGGCAACTTGCCACTATATTTAAGGGCAACTTGCCACCATATTTAAGGGCAACTTGACACCATATTTAAGGGCAACTTGCCACTATATTTAAGGGCAACTTGCCACTATATTTAAGGGCAACTTGCCACTATATTTAAGGGCAACTTGCCACTATATTTAAGGGCAACTTGCCACTATATTTAAGGGCAACTTGCCACTATATTTAAGGGCAACTTGCCACTATATTTAAGGGCAACTTGCCACTATATTTAAGGGCAACTTGACACCATATTTAAGGGCAACTTGACACCATATTTAAGGGCAACTTGCCACTATATTTAAGGGCAACTTGCCACTATATTTAAAGACAACAGGTCACTGTATTTAAGGGCAACTTGACACCATATTTAAGGGCAACTTGCCACTATATTTAAGGGCAACTTGCCACTATATTTAAGGGCAACTTGACACCATATTTAAGGGCAACTTGCCACTATATTTAAGGGCAACTTGCCACTATATTTAAGGGCAACTTGCCACTATATTTAAGGGCAACTTGCCACTATATTTAAGGGCAACTTGCCACTATATTTAAGGGCAACTTGACACCATATTTAAGGGCAACTTGCCACTATATTTAAGGGCAACTTGCCACTATATTTAAGGGCAACTTGCCACTATATTTAAGGGCAACTTGACACCATATTTAAGGGCAACTTGCCACTATATTTAAGGGCAACTTGCCACTATATTTAAGGGCAACTTGCCACTATATTTAAGGGCAACTTGACACCATATTTAAGGGCAACTTGACACCATATTTAAGGGCAACTTGCCACTATATTTAAGGGCAACTTGCCACTATATTTAAAGACAACAGGTCACTGTATTTAAGGGCAACTTGACACCATATTTAAGGGCAACTTGCCACTATATTTAAGGGCAACTTGCCACTATATTTAAGGGCAACTTGACACCATATTTAAGGGCAACTTGCCACTATATTTAAGGGCAACTTGCCACTATATTTAAGGGCAACTTACCACTATATTTAAGGGCAACTTGCCACTATATTTAAGGGCAACTTGCCACTATATTTAAGGGCAACTTGACACCATATTTAAGGGCAACTTGACACCATATTTAAGGGCAACTTGCCACTATATTTAAGGGCAACTTGCCACTATATTTAAGGGCAACTTGCCACTATATTTAAGGGCAACTTGCCACTATATTTAAGGGCAACTTGCCACTATATTTAAGGGCAACTTGACACCATATTTAAGGGCAACTTGCCACTATATTTAAGGGCAACTTGCCACTATATTTAAGGGCAACTTGCCACTATATTTAAGGGCAACTTGCCACCATATTTAAGGGCAACTTGACACCATATTTAAGGGCAACTTGCCACTATATTTAAGGGCAACTTGCCACTATATTTAAGGGCAACTTGCCACTATATTTAAGGGCAACTTGCCACTATATTTAAGGGCAACTTGCCACTATATTTAAGGGCAACTTGCCACTATATTTAAGGGCAACTTGCCACTATATTTAAGGGCAACTTGCCACTATATTTAAGGGCAACTTGACACCATATTTAAGGGCAACTTGCCACTATATTTAAGGGCAACTTGCCACTATATTTAAGGGCAACTTGCCACTATATTTAAGGGCAACTTGCCACTATATTTAAGGGCAACTTGACACCATATTTAAGGGCAACTTGCCACTATATTTAAGGGCAACTTGCCACTATATTTAAGGGCAACTTGCCACTATATTTAAGGGCAACTTGCCACTATATTTAAGGGCAACTTGACACCATATTTAAGGGCAACTTGCCACCATATTTAAGGGCAACTTGCCACTATATTTAAGGGCAACTTGACACCATATTTAAGGGCAACTTGCCACTATATTTAAGGGCAACTTGCCACTATATTTAAGGGCAACTTGCCACTATATTTAAGGGCAACTTGCCACTATATTTAAGGGCAACTTGCCACTATATTTAAGGACAACTTGCCACTATATTTAAGGGCAACTTGACACCATATTTAAGGGCAACTTGCCACTATATTTAAGGGCAACTTGCCACTATATTTAAGGGCAACTTGCCACTATATTTAAAGACAACAGGTCACTGTATTTAAGGGCAACTTGCCACTATATTTAAGGGCAACAGGTCACTATATTTAAGGGCAACGAGTCACCATATTTAAGGGCACCTTGCCACTATATTTAAGGGCGACTTGCCACTATATTTAAAGGCAACTTGCCACTATATTTAAAGACAACAGGTCACTGTATTTAAGGGCAACGAGTCACTATTTCTGAGGGCAACAGGCCACTATATTTAAGGGCAACGAGCCACTATACTTAAGGACAACAGGTCACTATATTTAAGGGCAACGAGTCACCATATTTAAGGGCACCTTGCCACTATATTTAAGGGCGACTTGCCACTATATTTAAAGGCAACTTGCCACTATATTTAAAGACAACAGGTCACTGTATTTAAGGGCAACGAGTCACTATTTCTGAGGGCAACAGGCCACTATATTTAAGGGCAACGAGCCACTATACTTAAGGACAACAGGTCACTATATTTAAGGGCAACGAGTCACCATATTTAAGGGCACCTTGCCACTATATTTAAGGGCGACTTGCCACTATATTTAAAGGCAACTTGCCACTATATTTAAAGACAACAGGTCACTGTATTTAAGGGCAACGAGTCACTATTTCTGAGGGCAACAGGCCACTATATTTAAGGGCAACGAGTCACTATATTTCTTATACAGTAGACTCTCGATTATCCTGAAAGATATGGGATATCTCGGATAACAAAAAGTCCAGATTTAATCATTATATAGAGAAAACTGACAGAGTCGGTACAGTATTTAAACAGTTAGCACTGACTTAATGTATCTTCTTCTTTCCTTCCGCATTTGCCTTTACACGGGGAAGGAAGGTATTTGCGGTCTTTTGCTCTTTTGTTTGCCTCTGCCACTGTTATGTTTCCTAGTGTTTCTAATATAAAAAGAAAAGTAAAGTACCCCCGTCACACCAAGTGGCGTATAGGGAATATGGTGTTAGTGACCCTATATTTTACAGACCTTCAGCACATGATTTTTGGGGTTATGTGGTCGGTATTACGCCCGTGTTGCTTTACTTTCCCAGAAAACTATCCGGTACCCATTTAAGGCTGGGTGAACCCGGAAGCCGTCGGTTGGGATCGAACCCTACTCCTTGTCCTTTGTAGTCCAGTTCACTAATCATTGAGCTATCGCGGCTCCCTGTTTCTAATATTCTGTCAATTTATCTTTTTCTTGGTCGGCTCTTAGGTCTGGTGTTCTCGTAACGTTTATTGAAGGCTCGTTGTGTTGTGTTTTGATATTTCTGCCTTGTCACGTGGCGAAACCATTTTATCTGTTGTTTCTTTATATATTCTATGGCGGGGGCTATTCCTAGCTTTTTTCTCAGTTCTTCATTTCTGATCTTATCTCTCAGGCTGTTTCCTGTCATTCGCCTAACACATTTAATCTCCGTAGAGGTTATTTTTCTTATTATTCGTTCATCTAGGGTCCAGGACTAGCATTGGTAGCACAACGTTGGGATGAAGACTGTATTGTAGGGTCCAGGACTAGCATTGGTAGCACTATGTTGGGATGAAGACTGTATTGTAGGGTCCAGGACTAGCATTGGTAGCACTATGTTGGGATGAAGATTGTATTGTGGGGTCTAGGACTAGCATTGGTAGCACTATGTTGGGATGAAGACTGTATTGTAGGGTCCAGGACTAGCATTGGTAGCACTATGTTGGGATGAAGACTGTATTGTAGGGTCCAGGACTAGCATTGGTAGCACTATGTTGGGATGAAGACTGTATTGTAGGGTCCAGGACTAGCATTGGTAGCACAACGTTGGGATGAAGACTGTATTGTAGGGTCCAGGACTAGCATTGGTAGCACTATGTTGGGATGAAGATTGTATTGTGGGGTCTAGGTCTAGCATTGGTAGCACTATATTGCGATGAAGATTGTATTGTAGGGTCCAGGACTGGCATTGGTAGCACAACGTTGGGATGAAGATTGTATTGTAGGGTCCAGGACTAGCATCGGTAGCACAACGTTGGGATGAAGATTGTATTGTAGGGTCTAGGGCTAGCATCGGTAGCACAACGTTGGGATGAAGATTGTATTGTAGGGTCCAGGACTAGCATTAGTAGCACAACGTTGGGATGAAGATTGTATTATAGGGTCCAGGACTAGCATTGGTAGCACAACGTTGGGATGAAGATTGTATTGTAGGGTCCATGACTAGCATTGGTAGCACAACGTTGGGATGAAGATTGTATTGTAGGGTCCAGGACTGGCATTGGTAGCACAACGTTGGATGAAGATTGTATTGTAGGGTCCAGGACTGGCATTGGTAGCACAGCGTTGGGATGAAGATTGTATTGTAGGGTCCATGACTGGCATTGGTAGCACAACGTTGGGATGAAGATTGTATTGTAGGGTCCAGGACTGGCATTGGTAGCACAGCGTTGGGATGAAGATTGTATTGTAGGGTCCAGGACTGGCATTGGTAGCACAACGTTGGGATGAAGATTGTATTGTAGGGCCCAGGACTAGCATTGGTAGCACAACGTTGGGATGAAGATTGTATTGTAGGGCATTGCTAATTTTATGAGATGGTTGTTGTTGTTGTTGTTGTTGTTGTTGTTCCATGCAGAGAAGTACCCGAGAGGAGATCTTGAAGTGTGGTGACACCAGAACAAGATGACAAAGAAGAATGTTTATATTCTCTATGAACAAAGAGAAAGTTTATATTCTCTATGAACAAAGAGAAAGTTTATATTCTCTATGAACAAAGAGAAAGTTTATATTCTCTATGAACAAAGAGAAAGTTTATATTCTCTATGAACAAAGAAGAATGTTTATATTCACTATGAACAAAGAGAAAGTTTATATTCTCTGTGAACAATGAGAACGTTTATATTCTCTATGAACAAAGAAGAATGTGTATATTCTCTATGAACAAAGAAGAATGTTTATATTCTCTATGAACAAAGAGAAAGTTTATATTCTCTATGAACAAAGAGAAAGTTTATATTCTCTATGAACAAAGAGAAAGTTTATATTCTCTATGAACAAAGAAGAATGTTTATATTCTCTATGAACAAAGAAGAATGTTTATATTCTCTATGAACAAAGAGAAAGTTTATATTCTCTATGAACAAAGAAGAATGTTTATATCTTCTATGAACAAAGAAGGATGTTTATATTATATAGGAACAAAGAAGGATGTTTATATTCTCTAGGAACAAAGAAGGATGTTTATATTATCTAGGAACAAAGAAGGATGTTTATATTCTCTAGGAACAAAGAAAGATTTTTATATTATCTAGGAACAAAGAAGAATGTTTATATCTTCTAGGAACAAAGAAGAATGTTTATATCTTCTAGGAACAAAGAAGGATGTTTATATTATCTAGGAACAAAGAAGAATGTTATATCTTCTAGGAACAAAGAAGGATGTTTATATTATCTAGGAACAAAGAAGGATGTTTATATCTTCTAGGAACAAAGAAGGATGTTTATATTATCTAGGAACAAAGAAGGATGTTTATATTCTCTAGGAACAAAGAAGAATGTTTATATCTTCTAGGAACAAAGAAGGATGTTTATATTATCTAGGAACAAAGAAGGATGTTTATATTCTCTAGGAACAAAGAAGGATGTTTACATTCTCTAGGAACAAAGAAGGATGTTTATATTATCTAGGAACAAAGAAGGATGTTTATATTCTCTATGAACAAAGAAGAATGTTTATATTCTCTATGAACAAAGACGGTGTCTCTATCTGGTGAAGTGCTTTAGGGCACTCATCGGCTGACTCGGCGGTTGAAGGTTCAACTTTCAACTCTGATGACCGACTGGGGTCAAGGACTTGCACAGCCTTCTCAAAACAAAGGTCACAGGTTTAACGCATTGAAAGTGGTAACAGTTTTTTTTTTTATTCCCGTCTTTACTTTCTTTCAATAAAGGAAGTTTGTGCAGAATAAAAGGGTGGAAATAGCCTGGAAAAATATCTAACATAGAATTATGGAAATTAACTAGTCACATACCAGTGGAGAAAGAGATGCAACGAAGACGATGGTGCTGGATAGGACACACTCTGCGTTCTTCAATCGAGAGTATTATACGACAGGTCCTTATTTGGAATCCCCAGGGGAAGAGACAAAGAGGAAGACCAAACTATTCTTGGAGAAGACAGATGGAAGCAGATATGACGATGATGGGGAAGACGTGGAATGATCTTTAAAAGAATGGCAAGAAAACAGAACGGCTTTGAAAGTGTTTGTTGAAGACCTATGCTCCACAGGGAGCTGAAAGGTAGAAGTCTTAATTTCTTCTGAAGTTCAGGATTTGTTTTCTGTTTTGTTTTCCTCCCAGATGAAGACCTCTCGGTCGAAACGTTGATTCTTTGGCTTTATTTTGTTCCCAAAGCTGAAACATCCTAGTTTTGTCGTATGGAAAGCGACATGACGTTGTTCTGTCCACAATGTAACGGTGACCACGAACAAACAAATGTATGAGCACTAATACCACAAACAAGACTCCCACTTCATCTTTTGTATGATTATTCGTCGTGTCTCAAGAACAACAACATTACATCAGCTCAAACACACGTGCTCGGGTGTGTATCACACAAACGTGTTGATAAACTCGACTATCGTGCGTGTTGGTGTCACAGTGTACGAACACGATCAATCTGAGCAAACACAAACATGAAAACAAATGGCGAGCTCACTTCAATGCTGGCCGACGAGTTACGACTGGCACGTGTGTTGTGTGCATAGCTGGAGATAAATGAAGAATGTGGTGATAGATCATATCCTACATACGTAGCCAGGTATATATTTCAGTAGCCACATCCACTACTGGCTACTTCCACCACCGGCTGCATCTATTCCTGGCTACATCCACCCCTGGCTGCAGCAACCCTGACATCAACCGCTGACTACATCCACCACTGGATACATCAGTCGATGCCTACATCCACCTCTGGCTACATCAGTCGCTTCCTACATCCACCACTGGATGCATCCACTACTGAATACATCCACCACAGGCTACATCAGTCGCTGCCTACATCCACCACTGAATACATCCACCACTGGCTTCATCAGCCGCTGCCTATATCCACCACTGAATACATCCGCCACTGGCGGCGTCTACTACTGGCTACATCTACCACTGGCTTCATCAGCCGCTGCCTATATCCACCACTGAATACATCCGCCACTGGCGGCGTCTACCACTGGATACATCAGCCGCTGCCTATATCCACCACTGAATACATCCGCCACTGGCGGCGTCTACCACTGGCTACATCAGCCGCTGCCTATATCCACCACTGAATACATCCACAACTGGCTACATCAGTCGCTGCCTATATCCACCACTGAATACATCCACCACTGGCTACATCAGCCGCTGCCTATATCCACCACTGAATACATCCGCCACTGGCTACATCAGCCGCTGCCTATATCCACCACTGGCTACATCAGTCGCTGCCTATATCCACCACTGAATACATCCACCACTGGCTTACATCAGCCGCTGCCTATATCTACCACTGAATACATCCGCCACTGGCTACATCCGCCGCTGCCTATATCCACCACTGACTACATTCACCACTGGCTTCACCAGCCGCTGCCTATATCCACCACTGACTACATCCACCACTGGCTTCATCAGCCGCTGCCTATATCCACCACTGAATACATCCGCCACTGGCTGTGTCTACCACTGGCTACATCCACCTCTGGCTTCATCAGCCGCTGCCTATATCCACCACTGAATACATCCGCCACTGGCTGTGTCTACCACTGGCTACATCCACCACTGGCTACATGTGTGGGTCTCAAGCCCGAGACAAACTAGCAAGACTGAAATATGAAGAGAGCGCAAGCAGAAAGCCCAATCAAGGAGACGGGCCCCATGACAGACCACATGGAGATCATTTCATTGCTTAGAGACGACGGTAACGAATGAGAACATTTGTGTATGCATGGTATTTGCTTGTAGATGATATTTATTGACTTATGTTGTTGTTTGTGTTCAATGAACTTTCATTGATTTTCATGAAATGTATTGTGCATTGTTATATGCAGTTTATTGCTATGTGATATATATATAAATATTATTTGTTTGGCATAATTGTGCTCCATTTCATGTATGTGGTACGCATGTTATGCGACATACAACCCGTTGAAAGTGCATGAATGTTTGTTGATTCTACTAGACTTGTGTATAAGACTTTGTTAGTTGGAAACAAAATTAACGTTCCTGCATGTTTTATTGATCTTTCTTGAATGTTGATAATGTTACATGTTGACACAATCAGTGCTCTATTTTTCCTTCATATTTGTTACCGTCGGCTATCACGTCAGTGCTCTATTTTTCAAGACATATTCCAGCATGTTGACATCATCTACGTACACTGCTTCAAGTTGGAAGAAAGCGTCCGTCAGCTCAAGGCTGGTAACATCTCCATACAGCTTGTCCTGGTATGGTACCTGTGATGGTACCTGTGATGGTCACAAGAGCCTTCTCTGTTCATAATATGATGGGCATGATTGTAGCAGACGTTCAGCGGTCATTTTGCCTGTGTCACAGTCAAATTCATCAGAGGTCTCTATCTTTAGGGTGTTGAAACGATGGAACTTCTATATGTTGAGGCCTGTTCGGAGTCTACAAATTGCTACTTTTTTGTTGTTGAGCTGATGGTAGGCATTATTTTTGTTTGGTAGCCCCCGGTGTTCTGTATTCAATTTGTTCATGTGTTTGTTCCTGACAAACATCTTTGATAGCAAGATATGAGCGCTCTAATGTTTCCCTGATAATTATTCTTATTTGTTGACTTCCAGTGAGCACATATATTCCCCACTTCAAAAACGAACATAGTTAATACTCAACTCTTGTACACGTACTACACCCCACTAGGTCAACCCAGCCGCTGGCAGAGATGGGCACCAGTGTAGTACTCTGGAAAGGTGAGGAGTGCCGCCTTCCATCGTGACTTTCGATGCTTGAAGCGACACTATCCAGGAGTCTCCGAACACTTCTGGATAGGCGCCGATCACATATGGGGGAAAACTCGCGTGCTAAGACGCCGGTTGACGTCTCGTACTTGACCTTGACCTTTACTTACACTACACGGTGCACAATGTTTGTGTTCCATGCACACACAGACTCCGTCCACTCTTCTATCTACCACTTCTTTAACAAAATCAAAATCAGAAACGCGTCATCAGACACAGCAGTAAGTGAAGAATAACATTGAGTAACAATCCCAGAAATGTAGCACAAACGAATACATAAGCGAACAATAGAAAGTAGAATCAATATCGGAAATGTACCGCAAATGAATGCAACATTGACAATTATTGTAAAGGATTAAAACAATAATTGCTCTTATTCTTTTCTTTTTGGAGACTGCACAATGTACAGCAAAATCAATGATGCAGACAATGGAAACAGTAGGAAGTTTAAACGATTAATAATATAATGACAGCAGAGAACGAACATAGGGGGTAGGTAACAACATGGAAAGAGACTACCGAAGAACAAAGCTGACTTCCGGTTTAATGAAAGAACTTGTCGAAACCGTGCCCCAACTGTGTTCTTGCTGCCTGAGTAGATAATATTAAATAATGAGTGGGCGGGAGCATGAGGCTGACTTCCGATTTAATGAAAGGACATGTCGACATCTTTTCCATTACATTCTTATAGTTTGGGTAGATAACATTGAGCTGTGAGTGGACGAGAGCACGTGACAGACATGTTACTAATGTTTTCTGCTTGACAACAAAGAAATAGACAGGCAAACTAGTATGATGTGTCCATGTCAGAGGAGAAAACAGACAATATCACACAAAAAAGACAATCACTAGTGTCTGCGTTGCACGAGAAAACAGAAAGTCACAGAAAACAAACAGAGAATCACACAAATCAGACAATTAGTCAGTTTTGGAGAGAAGATAAAGAGAAGAAGGTAGCCAGATGCCTGACCTGCCCAGACATAAAGGGCAGATAGTCAGAAGTACGATTGTCAAGGGACAAACACCAAACAGAATGTATGATTGTCAAGGGACAAGCACCAAATAGAATATATGATTGTCAAGGGACAAGCACCAAATAGAATATATGATTGTCAAGGGACAAGCACCAAATAGAATATATTATGTCAAGGGACAAGCACCAAATAGAATATATTATGTCAAGGGACAAGCACCAAATAGAATATATTATGTCAAGGGACAAACACCAAATAGAATATATGATTGTCAAGGGACAAACACCAAACAGAATGTGTGATTGTCAAGGGACAAACAACAAATAGAATGTATGATTGTCAAGGGACAAACAACAAGTAGAGTGTATGACTGTCAAGGGACAAACAACAAGTAGAGTGTATGACTGTCAAGGGACAAACAACAAGTAGAGTGTATGACTGTCAAGGGACAAACAACAAGTAGAGTGTATGACTGTCAAGGGACAAACAACAAGTAGAGTGTATGACTGTCAAAGGACAAACAACAAGTAGAGTGTATGATTGTCAAGGGACAAACAACAAGTAGAATGTATGAACACTGAAGGCAATGATCGATCACAAGCCACATCTTCCCATTATTAAACACGAGGCAGGTGGCGTGACCTCAACTTCATAACTATCTATTGACTATAGTTGATTCAAATCAATGTTTGCAGCGACTTCATAACAAGAAAGTGAAATGAGTGAAGGTTGGAGTCGCTAGCTCGCTGCTGTTCATCTTGTAATCTCACGCCCACGGATGATTCCACGTGTTCATACATCAGGCGTTCACTGAGTGACTTTCATCGGTACCTTCCCTCCCAAATTTGTTAACAATCACGCATCATCATTATCATGTGAACAGTCGCCAACATGACAACAAACTGACTTAGCTCCTCTGTTCGTAAGAAAACGTCCGCTATGTCGTGATATGAGTTACAAAGTTGTCTTTCTTTGACACTTCCGATGTCGTATCGAATATTTTGGGGACCGGGTTTGCCTTCTCCTTCAATACTGGCATATCTAAATTCAGCAGCATATCTTATGAGTCAGCATGTGACAAGAAGAGACATAAACAGAAATGAGAAGGAAAATTGAGTGCTGATCATGCAGCTGATCATACATGCTGCTGCTGTGTGAGAGGTCAGGCTAACACCTGACACTTCCACCTGGCTCAATACACATCGTGTGTTGTGTGTAGTCAGGGCCAGCACGTTAAGTTCATGTCTCAAGAGCACACTTGACACTTCCACCTGGCTCAATACACATCGTGTGTTGTGTGTAGTCAGGGCCAGCACGTTAAGTTCATGTCTCAAGAGCACACTTGACACTTCCACCTGGCTCAATACACATCGTGTGTTGTGTGTAGTCAGGGCCAGCACGTTAAGTTCATGTCTCAAAAGCACACTTGACACTTCCACCTGACTCAATAAACATCGTGTGTTGTGTGTAGTCAGGGTCAGAACGTTAAGTTCATGTCTCAAGAGCACACTTGACACTTCCACCTGACTCAATACACATCGTGTGTTGTGTGTAGTCGGGGAAACAAACGCAACACTCAGTCTGCTGGTGAGAACAATACATGTCACATTTCGCGACAATCATGAAACTACAACACAGGCATACACCCTCCCCCACAAGATGCTGCGAGACTCTTAGACCGCCCCCACAGCCAGATCAAAAAAAGGTCTGCGTATAGCCCTAATAGTGACGTCACAGATTAAAAAAAAAAACATCTTTGCTAGCTGTACAATCGTAGTAGTAAAGTAAAGTAGCCCCGTCACGCCAAGTGGCGTATAGGGAAATATGGTTATGTTAGTGACCCTATATTTTACAGACCTTTAGCACATGATTTTTTGGGTAATGTGGTCAGTATTACGCCCGTGCTGCTTTACTTTCCCAGAAAAAAATCCGGTACCCATTTAAGGTGGGTGAACCCGGGAGCCGTCGGTTGGGATCGAACCCTACCCCTTGTCCGTGGTAGTCCAGTTCACTAACCACTGAGCTATCGCGGCTCCCTTGGACAATCGTAATGCCATGAAAAATATACTAACATCAAAACAAATACCACCAGGGCTAAAACTAAGAATAGCAAAATGTTATATCTTCTCAATATTCCTGTATGGCGCAGATACATGGACATTAGACAAGAAAACAGAACAGAAAATTGAAGCGTTTGAAATGTGGATTTATAGAGGAATAGGTAGAATTGAATGGAAAGAAAAGAAAACAAACGGGGAAGTCTTAAAACAACTGAAAATGAAAAGAGAACTACTAAAGACAATTAGAACAAATGACACTTTTGGGTCATGTTAAAAGACATAACAGCCTAATAAAAGTAATATTGGAAGGGAAAATACAAGGTAAAAGAGGCAGAGGCAGACCAAGACTAACATGGACGAGTAACATCAAAAGATGGACAAGTCAACCTATGACAATCTGCACCATCAAAGCAAGAGACAGAGTGGAATGGCGCTCCATGGTAGCCAACCTTCGATGCGGAGACGGCACTCAATGATGATGATGAGCTGTACATTTCTGACAGAATTCTACCAAAAAACCGCACATGTTTGCAAAACCGAACACGTCACGCTAGTAAGGTTGCGCGCAGGCCTTCTCTACAGTTGTCTGTGGTTGACCATGCAAGTTAGAAACGGTAACTGTTATAAGATGCGTTGGTTTGGGGAAACAAATCTGGACGGTGGGACATTCAATCTTTGGAGGCTGGGTAGTCTAGAGGTACCACGTCAGCCTCAGGACAGGAAGCACCTGGGTTCAGAACCCACCAGAATCGGTGGTGGCTTTTACAAAATAGGAAAACATTAATCCGTGGTTTCTCTATGACCTCACCCTCCCCTGATCTCTTGGGCAGTGTGAGATCCGATGTTTAGCCTTCTCAATAACGGCAATAAATAGGAGGTCCCGAGTGCACTCGCGCACGTTTAAAGATCCCTTGGCAGCCAAAATCGATAAGAGTAGACTATAATTATGGTCGCTACCCGGGCAAAATTGTCTCCAGAAAACTCCCCACATCGTGGATCCCATGCCGTGCTACGGAGTTCGTGCACGCGGGTGAGGATTACCCTCAATTTTTCTCGAGGAGGATATCGGAGCACCTATGGGTTCGTCCGGTGTGCAGTGTTGATAATCCTAACAACAAACGATAACTGTAACAAGATAACGTTAGTTAGTAGAAGCTGAATGTGTACGATGAGATATTTAGGCTATTTCAAGCAATAGCAGTGTGAATACATACTTGTGCTTCCTGTTGCTACTCGGCTCATTGAGTTATTTGTGGGCTATCATCATTGGGTCATTGAGTTATTTGTGGGTTATCATCATTGGGTCATTGAGTTATTTGTGGGCTATCATCATTGGGTCATTGAGTTATTTGTGGGCTATCATCATTGGGTCATTGAGTTATTTGTGGGCTATCATCATTGGGTCATTGAGTTATTTGTGGGTTATCATCATTGGGTCATTGAGTTATTTGTGGGCTATCATCATTGGGTCATTGAGTTATTTGTGGGCTATCATCATTGGGTCATTGAGTTATTTGTGGGTTATCATCATTGGGTTATTGAGTTATTTGTGGGTTATCATCATTGGGTCATTGAGTTATTTGTGGGTTATCATCATTGATGATTGAGTTATTTGTGGGTTATCATCATTGGGTCATTGAGTTATTTGTGGGTTATCATCATTGGGTGATTGAGTTATTTGTGGGTTATCATCATTGGGTGATTGAGTTATTTGTGGGTTATCATCATTGCACTCCGAATATGTCCATAGGTGCCTCAAAACCCATCGTCAGCAAGTCCCGCAGCGGCCAGAGATTGAAGACTCCAGTTCTGTGTAGTCCTGTTAAATGCCACTAAATTTCTCGTTTCTGGCTGTACCCATCTTTACTTCCATCTCCTTCATCTGAAGAGTGACGTGGACTCATGGTTGTTGAAGTCCTGTGCCTTTCCCACATCCCAGAGGCATTGGTGATGTCTGCCCGATCCATTGGTTGTATTAGAAGTCTTCAACGACGGCACAGCTAGCCAACCTGTCCGCTCTTTCATTTCTCTGTACTCCCGCATGTACAGGGACGCAGACAAAGGTGACTACGTATTTTTGACGTCAGCAATGACTCTACCCATTACGTGCGTACAGAGACCGCCTCCACTTTTCTTATCATGCTCATCGAATCACTCAGTAAACAGGCGTGGGTGTAGTCTTGTGACTCTAACCAGATGAATGCTTTGGTAACTGCCATCACCTCCATCGTCATGCTACTCGTGGTCATAACGCATGCACCACTGTACTCCTTGACTATTCTACCTGCCGAGCGTGCTGTAAATGCCCATTCACTACTTTGGTGTCGTATTACAGAGCCGTCTGTATAGATGACTGCATCTTCCTCATCGGTGTTATCACAGATGAGATCATTGACCTCCGCATTGACCACGACAGAGTTCTACTACCTACATTTTCTGTCCAGTGTGACAATACACGAGATCGTGCCCCCTGAATGACGTATGTGTACTACCGTGTCCACTTCTCGCCATTGTTGATATTGGTAAGCTTACAGACCTGTTTGATGACATATCCTGCTCGGCAAATACATAATTTACCAATTTTTACTTCTTTACCTTTCGCCTCTTGCTGCTGCTTATTCTTCCTCAACGCCAATTCCTACTTGTACCACGCTTTACTCTAAACTATTACTGCAAAAGTCTCAGTCAACAGCGGTTGATAGTTAAATCGCAGTCACCGAGTGACGTCACTATGCGTCTTCTATGGCCAGATTTAGACCACAAGAGAATTCAAAAATAAGATTAACCCTCTGATTTGCCTGGATACCCGGCATGACTGTGGTATAGGATCAAGTTAAATGCCGGATTGTCGTTTGGGATCTCCGCTTGTTGTTTATGGTTTGTTTTGTTTGCGGTCTGAGCACGTGTCTATGTTTGTTCTTCACGCCACAAGTCGCGTTTCTCCAATACCTTCTCTCTGTGACGACATTATTTTGTTTTCTCTTACATTTTATTGAAAGTAACAATATTTCTCTTACATTTTATTGAAAGTAACAATGTTTTCTCTTACATTTGATTGAAAGTAACAATGTTTTCTCTTACATTTTATTGAAAGTAACAATGTTTTCTCTTACATTTTGTTGAAAGTAACAATGTTTTCTCTTACATTTTATTGAAAGTGACAATATTTTCTCTTACATTTTATTGAAAGTAACAATGTTTTCTCTTACATTTTGTTGAAAGTAACAATATTTTCTCTTACATTTTATTGAAAGTAACAATGTTTTCTCTTACATTTTGTTGAAAGTAACAATGTTTTCTCTTACATTTTATTGAAAGTAACAATATTTTCTCTTACATTTTATTGAAAGTAACAATGTTTTCTCTTACATTTTATTGAAAGTAACAATGTTTTCTCTTACATTTTATTGAAAGTAACAATGTTTTCTCTTACATTTTATTGAAAGTAACAATGTTTTCTCTTACATTTTATTGAAAGTAACAATATTTTCTCTTACATTTTATTGAAAGTAACAATGTTTTCTCTTACATTTTGTTGATAGTGACAATGTCGTCTATTACATTTTATTGAATGTGACAATGTTTTCTCTTACATTTTATTGAAAGTGACAATGTTTTCTCTTACATTTTGTTGAAAGTGACAATGTTTTCTCTTACATTTTGTTGAAAGTAACGTTTTCTCTTACATTTTGTTGAAAGTAACAATATTTTCTCTTACATTTTGTTGAAAGTGACAATGTTTTCTCTTACATTTTGTTCTTCTTCTTTCCTTCCTCATCTGCCTTTCAGCGTAGAGATTACATTTTGTTGAAAGTAACAATATTTTCTCTTACATTTTGTTGAAAGTGACAATGTTTTCTCTTACATTTTGTTGAAAGTGACAATGTTTTCTCTTACATTTTGTTGAAAGTGACAATGTTTTCTCTTACATTTTGTTGAAAGTGACAATGTTTTCTCTTACATTTTGTTGAAAGTAACAATGTTTTCTCTTACCTTTTGTTGAAAGTAACAATGTTTTCTCTTACATTTTGTTGAAAGTAACGATGTTTTCTCTTACATTAATGTTAAAAAACATCAGAAAGAAATAATCGACATTTTTCACTTTTGAGAAGAGTTGTAATACTTGGTTACAGCTGACAAAATGCAGGTAAAGAAAGATCGCGGACGACAATGAAAGAAACTACCAGATAGCTTAGTGTCATGGCATGGAAAACAGTCAACAACAGAAGTAATACGCTGTACTGTGGATAGAAGATTGTGGAAGGATATGATCGCCTACGCCAACCGGGATGACACACGATGATGATATGCAAACTGTTGGGTCAACAAAGAAACAACATTAGTTTGGTGTGTACACACGGACCTTTTAAAACCAATAACAATAACAATAACAATACACACGGACCTTTTATTCGGAAACTTCTGTTACTGCGTACAGTGTACGCACATTTGTACTTGTGTCCATGCACAGGTGTTTGTCAAGGATACATTAGTTGTTCTGCACAATTCTTCGTCACTTCTTATACCTTTCAAGTCCCTGAGGAGCTTAGGTCTTCAACAAACACTTTCAGCTCCCTGGGCAGCATAGGTCTTCAACAAACACTTTCAACTCCCTGAGGAGATTAGGTCTTCAACAGACACTTTCAACTCCAGCTCTCTGTGCAGCTTAGGTCTTCAACAAACACTTTCATCTCCAGCTCCCTGTGGAGCTTAGGTCTTCAACAAACATGTTCATCTCCAGCTCCCTGTGGAGCATAGGTCTTCAACAAACATGTTCATCTCCAGCTCCCTGTGGAGCATAGGTCTTCAACAAACACTTTCATCTCCAGCTCCCTGTGGAGCATAGGTCTTCAACAGACACTTTCAACTCCAGCTCTCTGTGCAGCTTAGGTCTTCAACAAACACTTTCATCTCCAGCTCCCTGTGGAGCATAGGTCTTCAACAAACACTTTCCAAACCGTCCTGTTTCCTGCCATTCTTTTAAGATCATTCCACACCATCTTCATCTCTGCTTCAACCATCTTCTCCAATAATATTCGGGTTTAGACACAGTGCCCTGATCTTCACTGCATGGCGGATTTATTTTTAATCTTTTCTTTATCTTATCCATGTTTGTAAAGTTGTGGTGGCTTCTCATTTGTCACGTTTGAATTATGTTTGCAAGTTTTATTTTCATTGTTGTTTTAAGACTTTATCTGTTGTTTTCTTTTCTTTCCATCCAATTCTTTCTATTCTTCTATAAATCCACATTTCAAAGGCTTCAATCTTCTGTTCTGTTTTTTTGTCTAATGTCCATGTTTCTGCACCATACAGGAGTGTTGAGAAGCTATAACATTTTGCTATTCACTATTCAGTGTTTCAGGCCTGTGCCACGAGCACACTCAGCGAATGTTCTAGAATGTTGAAAGATCAAACGTCAATGTCTTCTGGCGTGAATCTAAACATAGAACCATGTTCTGTTGAATCTAAACACAGAACATTGTTCTGTTGAATCTAAACATAGAACCTTGTTCTGTTGAATCTAAACATAGAACCATGTTCTGTTGAATCTACACATAGAACCATGTTCTGTTGAATCTAAACATAGAACCTTCTTCTGTTGAATCTAAACATAGAACCTTGTTCTGTTGAATCTAAACATAAACCATGTTCTGTTGAATCTAAACATAGGACCTTCTTCTGCTGAATCTAAACATAGAACCTTGTTCTGTTGAATCTAAACATAGAACCTTGTTCTGTTGAATCTAAACATAGAACCTTCTTCTGCTGAATCTAAACATAGAACCTTCTTCTGTTGAATCTAAACATAGAACCTTGTTCTGTTGAATCTAAACATAGAACCTTGTTCTGTTGAATCTAAACATAGAACCTTCTTCTGTTGAATCTAAACATAGAACCTTGTTCTGTTGAATCTAAACATAGGACCATGTTCTGTTGAATCTAAACATAGAACCTTGTTCTGTTGAATCTAAACATAGAACCTTGTTCTGTTGAATCTAAACATAGAACCTTGTTCTGTTGAATCTAAACATAGAACCTTCTTCTGTTGAATCTAAACATAGGACCATGTTCTGTTCTAGGGAGCCCAGTTAACGACCCGTCCCACCCCCTGTACAGGTCCCTGGATAAACTCTTGAAAGGCAAAAATGACATTTTTAAAATTTCTTTTATTTCTGTACCGGAAGTTGTTCTATCTTATCAGGTACAGGCAAACGATAGCCGGCAAAGCTTAAATGATCACGTTGTCCTTGACCGAGCCACGTGACCTGAAACCCCCGTCAATGAGGCTGAAGGAAGGTCACAAAGTGCACATTTGCTTTAAGCGAAATGGTTGCTGTGACCTGATTTGTCCAGCCTGTTCTCCGTAGATCATACGATAATGAATCTCATTCAGTCGATGTTTTGTTCACTGACAAATAAGGTACACATGGGCTACTGATTGGTGGTCTGCGTCTCTGATGTAATTACGTGAGTCAGGCTGATCTCTCAGGTAGAGGCTGGTTACGAGCGAAAACATGGCCGTGCTTCCGGTGACGTACAACCTCTGAAAGCTTGTAGAACAAGGTGACCGCTCGTTGAAAACATGGGGTTGACTGATGAGTGGTGAATATCGGGGTTGGCTAATGGGTGGTGAATATCGGGTTGGCTAATGGGTGGTGAATATCCGGTTGGTTGACGGGTGGTGAACATCGGGTTGGTTGACGGGCGGTGAACATCGGGTTGGTTGACGGGTGGTGAACATCGGGTTGGTTGACGGGTGGTGAACATCGGGTTGGCTGACGAACGAATCAGTTGAGGGGAAGAGCTATGTTTGCAACACTAGGAAAAACATCACAAACAATCAACAAAAGAAATGAAAATTAAAAAAAACAATGAACAACAGATGGTCCGAAGCAGGATGGAACATTGTAATTCTGGAGACAGCGCCTTGCCGCGAGAAACTATCCACTAAAGGACACGGCTAACTAAGCAACCTAAAAAAGTAGCTATCATTGGCGGTGTCTTTCGCGTAGGTGTTCTGATGACTATAGCATAGGGTAACGAACACAAGTCGGGAATAAATTGTGTACCTGTATTTTTCTACTAAGACACATATCTCCCGGATAGGATAGGGCAATCATAGCTAGGACAATGTGGCAACAAAGGATCATAGCTAGGACAATGTGGCAACAAATAATCATAGCTAGGACAATGTGGCAACAAATGATCATAGCTAGGACAATGTGGCAACAAATAATCATAGCTAGGACAATGTGGCAACAAATAATCATAGCTAGGACAATGTGGCAACAAATAATCATAGCTAGGACAATGTGGCAACAAATAATCATAGCTAGGACAATGTGGCAACAAATAATCATAGCTAGGACAATGTGGCAACAAATAATCATAGCTAGGACAATGTGGCAACAAATGATCATAGCTAGGTCAATGTGGCAACAAATAATCATAGCTAGGACTATGTGGCAACAAATAATCATAGCTAGGACAATGTGGCAACAAATAATCATAGCTAGGTCAATGTGGCAACAAATAATCATAGCTAGGTCAATGTGGCAACAAATAATCATAGCTAGGACTATGTGGCAACAAATAATCATAGCTAGGACAATGTGGCAACAAATGATCATAGCTAGGTCAATGTGGCAACAAATAATCATAGCTAGGACAATGTGGCAACAAATAATCATAGCTAGGACTATGTGGCAACAAATAATCATAGCTAGGACAATGTGGCAACAAATAATCATAGCTAGGACAATGTGGCAACAAATAATCATAGCTAGGACAATGTGGCAACAAATGATCATAGCTAGGTCAATGTGGCAACAAATGATCATAGCTAGGTCAATGTGGCAACAAATAATCATAGCTAGGTCAATGTGGCAACAAATAATCATAGCTAGGTCAATGTGGCAACAAATAATCATAGCTAGGTCAATGTGGCAACAAATAATCATAGCTAGGACAATGTGGCAACAAATAATCATAGCTAGGACAATGTGGAAAGAAAAATTAAAACAATAAAAGCGCTGATGAGAACTGGCGTAGAAACAACAGTTTGCAGAGACAATGAAATATTTCGGCCACGTTAGAAGATACAGTGACTCGGAAAGAACAAAAATGGAAGCGTGATTCTGAGAAAGTCAGGAACAGATAAAGAAGGTTTCAGGACATAAAAGATATCTTAATTTGTCAATTAAATGTATCCGGTTTTTTTCATTGACTCACGAGAACATCGCCGGAGCTACGGAGTTCATGCACTATATTGACATCTGCCTATCCTATGTTTTGAATTACCTCTGACCTCTGACCTAGGAAGGCACCTATCGTATCCTTCATTCATTGATATTATTTGATCACAGTTCTAACCCGCGACCCCTTCAGGCCATATTTATCACCGTCATTGTGTTGTCATTCTCCGCTGACAGAACTTACCTCAAATGAAATGAAAACAAAAAATTCTTATCACAAAATATGGCTACCTACAGATAGTGTAACTGTGGGTTATCAAACAAGAACTTCCATAAATAACAGACTTGACGTTATATGGCCGAGATAGGGCAAACCTACTAACACCGTATTTGTCTGACTACTAGATGTCATCACTGACAGGGCTATTTGACTGTCTGACTACTAGATGTCATCACTGACAGGGCTATTTGACTGTCTGACTACTAGATGTCATCACTGACAGGGCTATTTGACTGTCTGACTACTAGATGTCATCACTGACAGGGCTATTTGACTGTCTGACTGCTAGATGTCGTCACTGACAGGGCTATTTGACTGCCTGACTACTAGATGTCACTGACAGGACTTTTCCCTTCCTATCCTACGTTCATATTGACGGTTACAACAAAACAAACATTCAAATTCCTGATTAAGAAAACAAGAACACAATTATAATTTTTTTTAACTTTTACCTTCTTCTTATTTCCTTCCTCATTTGCCTTTAGCCCCGATGAGAGATATAATTTGCTGTCCTTTGCTCTTCTGTTGGCCTCTGCTGCTGTTATGTTTTCAAGAGTTTCTAATATTCCATCAATTCATCTTTTGCTCTTCTGTTGGCCTCTCCTGCTGTTATGTTTTCAAGAGTTTCTAATATTCCATCAATTCATCTTTTGCTCTTCTGTTGGCCTCTCCTGCTGTTATGTTTTCAAGAGTTTCTAATATTCCATCAATCCATCTTTTGCTCTTCTGTTGGCCTCTCCTGCTGTTATGTTTCCTTGTGTTTCTAATATTCCATTTGCTATCTTTTTCATGGTCAGTCCTTGGGTCTCGTGTTCTCGCAACATTTATTATTGGCTCGGTGTGTTGTGTTTTGATTGTTCTGTCTTACCACGTAACCAAACCCTTTCATATGTTGTTTCTTTATGTCTTTTATGGTCTGAATTATTCCTAGCCTTTTTCTCAGTTCTTCATTTCTGATCTTCTCTCTCAGACTGTTTCCTGCCATGCGACTAACACACTTCAACTCGGTAGAGCTCATTTCTCTGATTTTTAAGTTCCTTTTACCGATACAGAAAAATCAACTTTCTATTCATGATAAACATTGAATCAACTTTCTATTCATGATAAACATTGAATCAACTTTCTATTCATGATAAACATTGAATCAACTTTCTATTCATGATAAACATTGAATCAACTTTCTATTCATGATAAACATTGAATCAACTTTCTATTCATGATAAACATTGAATCATCTTACCCAACTTCCTGATAGAAGTTCGTTAATTCTCTTCAACTTGATAGAAGTTCGTTAATTCTCTTCAACTTGATAGAAGTTCGTTAATTCTCTTCCACTTGATAGAAGTTCGTTAATTCTCTTCCACTTGATAGAAGTTCGTTAATTCTCTTCCACTTGATAGAAGTTCGTTAATTCTCTTCAACTTGATAGAAGTTCGTTAATTCTCTTCAACTTGATAGAAGTTCG
Source organism: Megaustenia siamemsis (assembly GCA_032433765.1). NCBI lineage: Eukaryota > Metazoa > Mollusca > Gastropoda > Stylommatophora > Ariophantidae > Megaustenia > Megaustenia siamemsis. The sequence goes on along the minus strand of JAVIAB010000156.1, from coordinate 83,293,794 downwards.
TTAATTCTCTTCAACTTGATAGAAGTTCGTTAATTCTCTTCAACTTGATAGAAGTTCGTTAATTCTCTTCAACTTGATAGAAGTTCGTTAATTCTCTTCAACTTGATAGAAGTTCGTTAATTCTCTTCAACCTGATAGAAGTTCGTTAATTCTCTTCATCATCGTCATCAAGTACCGGGCCTACTGGCGTAGGTGATCATGTTTCTCCACAACTTTCGATCTCGACAGATCTTTATCATTTCTGTTGTTGACTTTCCGCCAAACCATTCTCTTAAGCTGTCTGTTATTTTCTCTCTTTGCTTCCCTCTATCTCTTCATCCCTTAATGTTTCCAGTTGTTACAATATATTCCAGTTGTTCTCTTCTCATTGCATGGCCAAAAAATGATGATTGTTTCTTCCTAATATTGGAAAGTGGCTCTCTTTTTGCTTTGACCTCTTTCAGAACATTTTCATTACTCTTCTTAGCTGTCCATTGGCGATTCATGATTGTACAAAGAAGTTACGACGGTAGTTTTCTGTTGCCTTCCGTCGGTTTGTTTACGGTTGACTCCGCTAGCCTTTGACTAAAAAGTCTCACCCACAAGGCCGTGAGGTTGTTTTACTTCGGAGTACCCTCCCTTAGCCTTTTACTCTCCCGAGCTTACCTGCAAGGCAGCAGGGCAGCCACAGGTTGTACTGTTTACTGCATACAGTAGCAGGTAAAATTACCTGACCTGACATAAAATTCTCTTCAACTTGATAGAAATTCACCAACACTCATAATTTCTGTCATCAACTATATATTTCTCAAAGCTGCAGTCGAATAGGGTATATGCCGCGCGTGTGGCCTGAATGAGAGTGAGTTATTGTGTATGACTGCAGTCATAGTGACTTTAGTCTCAGTCACATGGAGCTGACTGCCTCAACAAATCATGGCCAGACTATACAGAACGCATTAGCCCAATATTGCTTGCCCCTAAAATAGACCCCGATCCATGAAGGGGTACCACGCAGGAGACATGAACTGACATTGCGGTAACGCGGAGTTCGGGTATCCTAAATGTGTCACCCTCTCATTGCGCAATCCGCACACGTCAGGGCAGGAAGGAGCTACAACAGGTAGGGGCGCCCGTTGTGTGTGGGAATTTGGGATTGGTTGTGGAGTAAGGAAGTGGGCACCGAAGTGGAGGGACTAGACCCGCGAGCAGAGGCGTAGTTAGGGATTTCAGCGCCCGGAGACATAGTCAGTGTTCGCGCCCCCTCCTGCACCCCCTCGGTGTGAGTCATAAGGGGAGACGAAATGCTTTCCTGAAAAGTTTTGAGTTTGAGAACACAAAAACCTGCATTTAAAACATGGAAACCTACATTTAGAACATGAAAACCTACATTTAGAACATGAAAACCTACATTTAGAACATGAAAACCTACATTTAGAACATGAAAACCTACATTTAGAACATGGAAACCTACATTTAGAACATGGAAACCTACATTTAGAACATGAAAACCTACATTTAGAACATGAAAACCTACATTTAGAACATGAAAACCTACATTTAGAACATGAAAACCTACATTTCGTGGCTTATGTTTAGAGTATGAAGAGGATGAAAAGATGAAAAAAGAAAAATAATTGAGGCAACAAAGGTCCATTTGGTGTGCGTAAAAAAAAAGTAAAGTAAAGTACCCCCGTCACGCCAAGTGGCGTATAGGGAAATATGGTGTTAGTGACCCTATATTTTACAGACCTTCAGCACATGATTTTTGGAGTAATGTGGTCAGTATTACGCCCGTGCTGCTTTACTTTCCCAGAAAAAAATCCGGTACCCATTTAAGGCTGGGTGAACCCGGAAGCCGTCGGTTGGGATCGAACCCTACCCCTTGTCCGTGGTAGTCCAGTTCACTAACCACTGAGCTATCGCGGCTCCTAATTTGGCGTGCGTGCGGGAAGAGCTTTTCTCAACCCTAGCTACGCCGCTGCCTGGGAGACAGTTCAAAGCTACAACTACCTTGGACATACTATGACTAGTGCTGGGAAATGTAAAAGACGGCTTAAGATAATGGCTCGGTAGAAGGTCAACAAAAGAAATTATAAATAACTGTTGGGATCGAGATTTGTGGAGAGACATGAATCACCTACGCCAACACGCATGGTACTTGATGATGATTTCTCGCTTGTTTGTGATTGGTTTATAAACCTACGACAACTGGTTCAGTGTTCACATAATTATTTCACTTCATTTATCCTGATCAAACATACAAAAACATCTCCAAACGAATTAATACAAATAATAAAGAATATCTACAGAAATAATTGTGCCGGAGAAGCGAAAACACGATGTTTTATAGCGTCAAACAGGACTCGACCAGACGGCAGACGTGGCAAATCATAATAGTTTACCGCAACTGATATCTTGAGGTGTGGACGCGTGTTGTCTTTGTGTTAGAATAATTACTGGTTCATGTTATCAGCAGGAAAACAACATGCGGAAACCAAAGTGCGTCTGATAAGAATACGGATAGGAACAATTATAAGGAGTGTCCTAGAAAGTAGGAACACCGGACAGATAATCTAAAGAAGGTTTAGGGGCTTTAAGTACAGTTCAGGTTAAATCAAAGATGGGGATTATTGTCATCTTTGTGTGGGTCGACCGGTTACGTCGTTGCACCGGTTTTAGTTTGCCGGCTTATATGGTGCTGTTGAGATCACCGTCAGAATACATCAATTATAATAAATCAACAGTAATGTAACAGCGTGTAGTCACATGAATACGCACGTGCCTTTAATTAATGACTGAAAAAGTGTCTATCACCAACGTCACACATTATGGAGAAACATATCAGATTAAAGGGAGCCGCGATAGCTCAGTGGTTAGAGTGAACTGGACTACAAAGGACAAGAGGTAGGGTTCGATTCCCACCGACGACTTCCGGGTCCACCCAGCCTTTAATGGGTACCGGATTTTTTTTCTGGGAAAGTAAAGCGGCACATGCGTAATACCGACCACATTACCCCAAAAATCGTGTGCCGAAGGTCTGCAAAATTTATGGTCACTAAAACCATATTCCCTATACGCCACTTGGCGTGGACGGGGGCACTTTACTTTTTTATATCTCAGATTAAAGCATCCCACAGGTGTGATTGATGTATAATTCTTTGCACCCTTTCGTCTCCCCCCCCCCCCCTATTCTATTCTAAGTAAAAAATCCTGACCCTACTTTCAAGAATAAAACAATTCTTCTTCTAGTGGATCACAAGGCTGAACCTGGATCATTGTTCTTTCTTTTGTGGGTCGCGAGTGAGTGGAAATAGGTCCGTTTTAATGCTAGTGTTCTTCACCCTTCCGGCTTTATCCCCAGGTAAATGTATCACTTCTCCCAGCTGTATCCCCAGGTAGATGTATCACTTCTTCTAGCTGTATCCCCAGGTAGATGTATCACTTCTTCTAGCTGTATCCCCAGGTAGATGTATCACTTCTTCTAGCTGTATCCCCAGGTAGATGTATCACTTCTCCCAGCTGTATCCCCAGGTAGATGTATCACTTCTCCCAGCTGTATACCCAGGTAAATGTATCACTTCTTCCAGCTGTATCCCCAGGTAGATGTATCACTTCTTCCAGCTGTATTCCCAGGTAAATGTATCATTGATAATCATTAATGTGAGTCGATCAACGAAAAATGTTGCTCGTTGCATGCCAGAACAACTCTACAACTGTAATTTTCTGTCCACTTTATTCAGCTCATCTTGTAACATTGATTTGTTTACAGCAGCATCCAGAGTAATGAAGCTGTTCCAGGATGTGTAGACACGCAGCAATCAAGCTATTCCAGGATGTGTAGACACGCAGCAATCAAGCTGTTCCAGGATTTGTAGACACGCAGCAATCAAGCTATTCCAGGATGTGTAGACACGCAGCAATCAAGCTATTCCAGGATGTGTAGACACGCAGCAATCAAGCTGTTCCAGGATTTGTAGACACGCAGCAATCAAAGCAACATTTAAACTTTCAGCTTCACTGAGGAAGTCATTTATGGTGTAGACGTTTTTTTTCTTTTTAATAATAACACATTGTTACTGTTACTTCCAAAATAATATGTCACGCTTGTTACGAATTGTGTACTCGAAATTAGTATTGTGAACGCGTCCACGGTGACATATACATGTCGATATGGAACAGGATGATGATGGCACGCTAATACCTTTATTCTTCAGCAAGCACCCAATACAATGGAGCTTTTGTTGTCGGGTCCTTTATGTGGGTAACCATTATCTGTTTGTACATTGTTTGTAGCGGACACCCTGAAGCTTTGACGTGTGGCCGGATACTGTAGACACAATGTGGCTGTCATAAATTATTCATCGTCTATTGTCATTTACATTATGACACAGTCTCCTTTGTCCGTTATATAATTACACGGTATCTCTTATCATTTACATGACACCAAACTGCAGATGATTGCATCATGGCCAGACCACGAAGATGGCAATTTCGAGACACCGAGGAGACATTGAACATGATAACAGAAGTGGTAGATCTGGTTAGAGGTTCTTTCATATGGGCTGTGGTGAGAGCAGCGTTCAGGACATGCCACCGGATGATGATGACACAGATGATCTTTTGTCCTTTATATAACTAAAGTGATATTTTGTCTTCTATAAAACAACAAATGATCTTTTGTCCTTTATATAACAACAAGTTATCTTTTGTATTTTTTTTTTCGTTCGCCAGCTTTTACCTCTGACGAAGTCCCCAGAGACTAGGAACTGAATTTTGCGTGTTAATCCGTTTTTCCCTGGCAGCCGTGTGCACAGGGGTCCCTCGCCGTACAGACACATTAATCCGTCTTTGGAGGTACTCATATTTTTTCCGTCGATGAGTAACAGACGTTTCAAGCCGGACCTCGCTGCTGAGACCAGGGGCGGTTACCGCAGAGAGAAATCAGAAATAAAAATCCAAACCGATGTAGCCGGGATTTGAACTCACAACCTCTTTGTCTCAAGGCCGGCGTCTTGCCTCGAGACCAACCAGTTCCCCATCTTTTGTCATTTAAATAACAGCAAATTATCTTTTGTCCTTTATATAAATATAAGTTGTCTTTTGTCATTCCCATAACTACAAGCTGCCGTATAGAGAACGATCAAACCTTTTATTTTCGGACACAGGTTTACAAAATGTTGGCACCTAGCCCCCCCCCCCCCCCCCGCCCAACCCTCCACCGATGCCTACCACGCCCCTACAAGTGCTTCCCTTAGCTGATGTCATTGACAGCCTCCCGCTGCGGTTCTCAAACTGACACCCGTGGCCCCACGTTCTGTATGTTTCAGCATCTGTTTAATTGTCGTCTATTGCTTGATAATGTTCACAACAGACAAAATAGTTTATGACATTCATGTATTAAAATGACATTCATGTATTAAGATGACATTCATGTATTAAGATTACATTCATGTATTAAGATGACATTCATGTATTAAGATTACATTCATGTATTAAAGTACTTTGTCATTATTATCTTCAAATTGCACGAGACCGAGTATAAAGAAGATACTGACAGCCGGATAAGGTCATTCTTATTCGCGTCACAACATTGTCTTGAGGAGAACCGGGTTTCTAATTGTGATTGCTTATTTCATGTGTTTACTTCGCTGAGTCTATGGCAGACTCATAGGTGCAATCAATATCTCTCTCCACAATTCCACCCACCAATCCATACATCAAAACCCTCTATCTACCAACCCTTCAACCAACCTACCCATCCCCCCAACCCAACTATCCATCCACTCAACCATCTATCTACCAACCCTTCAACCAACCTACCCATCCCCCCCCCAACCCAACTATCCATCCATCCACTCAACCATCTATCCATCCATCCCAACCCAACCCTTCCACCCACCCCCACTCAATCATCCAGCTATCCACTCCCCACCCAACAAACCACCCATCCACCCACACCCACCCATCTATCATTGATACAAACTATGATCAACAACATATTTACTCCAGATCCTACAACTACAAACATGTTGTCCCAGACGTGCCGAGCCCGACTCCAGTCCTCATATTCACATCGTGTCCGAATCCCCATCATCAAATTAATATACCGCCATCCTCCTTCACTACGACCTATCCCCCCATGTCCCCAGCTGTTCCATTAAATGGCGGATTGTTCAACCAATCAAATGGAACCATACATTTCAAGAAGAAAATACTGTCAAGTCACCAGTAACGCATAAACGTTGGTGACCACTTGCGCTGGTAATTAAACAACAGATGCACACGTCACCACATCAGCTATAATTAGCCATGCACTTTGTTACAGCAATGTCAAGGTCGGAGCTGTGATAATAGCGGAATTTCGTCACAGCAATTTTTTTTTACTGATTGGGACCAAGCTGGTATAATTGTAATTAGAGTGTAAACAAGACATGTGCGATTTAGATCAAAATGTTACCATTGAAACTGAAGTGTAAACAAGACATGTGCGATTTAGATCAAAATGTTACCATTGAAACTGAAGTGTAAAGCAGACATGACTTTGAAGTCGTAACTTTTGTAAATGATAAAAGAAACAAGACATAGACGACAAGAGCACATGGATCATTGTAACTTTCAAAGTGTGCCTGTAGAAAGGACGATACAAGGTAGAGGGGCATTTTGGATATACGACGTGAGTCTAGTTTACGGTGAAGGCAGACATTATATAGCTGGTGAATGCAGACATTATATAGCTGATGAATGCAGACATTATATAGCTGATGAATGCAGACATTATATAGCTGATGAATGCAGACATGTATACCCCTGATGAATGCAGACATTATACCACTGGTGAAAGCAGACATTATACCCCTGGTGAAAGCAGACATTACATCCCTAGTGAATGAAGACATTAGATCCTTGGTGAATGAAGACATGTATACCCCTGGTGAATGCAGACACTACGGTGCACAAACATCTGAATGTAACATTACCCCACCGGGTGCACAAACATCAGAATGTAGCATTACCCCACCGGATGCAAACATCTGAATGTAGCATTACCCCACCGGGTGCTCAAACATCTGAATGTAACATTACCCCACCGGGTGCTCAAACATCTGAATGTAACATTACCCCACCGGGTGCTCAAACATCTGAATGTAACATTACCCCACCGGGTGCTCAAACATCTGAATGTAACATTACCCCACTGGGTGCTCAAACATCTGAATGTAACATTACCTCACCGGGTGCTCAAACATCTGAATGTACCCCCCCAACGACAGTAAGAAACCATCAATGAGATGGAGAGATGAAGAGATGACTAAATGAGACATACATTCTCTCTAGCGGAGTCTAGCGTAAGATGTTAGCTCAACTCCTCTTTTTGGCGAATATCTGTCCATGTTATCATCATCGTGTGCCATACCGGTTGGCGTAGGCGATCATGTCCTTCCACAATCTTCTATCCACAATACATCGTATCAGTTCTGTTGTTAACTGTTTTCCATTCCATGACGTTAAATTATCTAGTTTTTTCTCTCTTTGTCATCCGCGATCTCTCTTTCCATTTATTTTGCCAGTTGTAACCAAGTATTCCAACTTTCCTCTTCTCATGATGTGCCCGACAAATGTTTGTTGCTTTCTGATGTTTCTTATGAGTTCCCTTTTAGCGGTGACCTCTTTGAGTTGTCCTCCCTGGAGTAAACAAAATAAGAGTCGGACTAGAAAAATAAGCAAAATAGGAGTCGGACTAGAAAAGTAAACAAAATAGGAGTCGGACTAGAAAAGTAAACAAAATAGCAGTCGGACTAGAAAAGTAAACAAAATAGGAGTCGGACTAGAAAAAGTAAACAAAATAGGAGTCGGACTAGAAAAGTAAACAAAATAGGAGTCGGACTAGAAAAGTAAACAAAATAGGAGTCGGGTTAGAAGAGAAAAAAAAACTAGACCGCCAAACACGTCAAGGAGAGCACCAAACTCAGAGAGTACACAATGTCTAGAGAGAGAGAATGAGCGAAGTGCAGTATAACAAGAAGTGTAACTATGAGTGAAGTGGAATAATATAACAAGAAGTGTAACTATGAGTGAAGTGGAATAATATAACAAGAAGTGAAACTATGAGTGAAGTGGAATAATATAACAAGAAGTGAAACTATGAGTGAAGTGGAATAATATAACAAGAAGTGAAACTATGAGTGAAGTGGAATAATATAACAAGAAGTGTAACTATGAGTGAAGTGGAATAATATAACAAGAAGTGTAACTATGAGTGAAGTGGAATAATATAATAAGAAAGGTGGGAGTGGGCTGTGAAACATCACCACAAAGGAACGCACAGACAAGCGCCGTGAGCAACTAATGGTAGATATCATTACTGAAGTTGTACTCTACCACTAATGCTGACAACACGAGGCTCGCCCGAGGCTGCACCCACCCAAATCTGAGAGGCGGATTACTAGAAGTCAACCATGGCCTTCCCATCTGCTGCACACACACACACATTTACAGTCAAATTAAAAGCGTAGTTAACATAACAAATACGAAACGGAATTCCGTGAACAGCTCTGTTTAAACACAACTTTCCGGGTGGGAATTATTCTGGACACGCTCTATGAAGCTGTATCCTGTATAGAGTGAAGTATAGACCAAGTGAGGGAGTGGTGAATATCCTTCACTTTATATGTTGTAAGTTATAAAGAGAAACAGGTGCGGGGGGGGGGGGTGTCACATAATCTATCATCATCATGTACCATGCACGTTGGCGTAGGTGATCATGTGTCTCCACAACTTTCGATCTCGACATTTATTTATCATCTGTTGTTGACCTTCTGCCAAGCCATTCTCTTAAGCTGTCTGTTATCTTTTCTCTTTGCTTCTCTCTGCCTCTTCGTCCCTCAATTTTCCCAGTTGTCACAACATATTTCAACTTTTCTCTTCTCATTACATGGCCAAAATATGATGATTGTTTCTTCCTAATATTGGAAATTAGCTTCCTTTTTTTTTTGCTGTGGCCTTTTTCAGAACGTTTTCATTATTCCCCTTAGCTGTCCGTGGTATTAACATTCTTCTGCAAAACCACAATTCTACAGCCTCCAGTGATTTATAATCTAATATAATAATGGAAATATTGACAAATAAGATATCGTCAAGTGTTGTGCTGTTATCTTGCTACTGTCGTCTTCAATTTTCCAGTTGTCTTAAAAGGGTAGATCGAAATTAAAAAATAGTTATTGTTCTATTCTGCTTGTTCAGACTCCGTGTCTCCCTGGGTTTCTCTGTTCATGAATAGAACGGGATGTTATCCTGAAATGACTGAGTACTTTCACCTCTCATGAAACAGACATTTAAAAGGGTGGATTGTTGTAAGCACATGATGATAGTATACATTAGGCAACAGCAATGAGCAAAGTTATGTCAGAAGAATATAAGATTAGAGTTATGTCAGGATAATATAAGATTAGAGTTATGTCAGGATAATATAAGATTAGAGTTATGTCAGGATAAGGTAAGAACAATGTTATGTCAGGATAAGGTAAGAACAAAGTTATGTCAGGATAAGGTAAGAACAATATGTCAGGATAAGGTAAGAACAATATGTCAAGATAAGGTAAGAACAATATGTCAAGATAAGGTAAGAACAATATGTCAAGATAAGGTAAGAACAATATGTCAAGATAAGGTAAGAACAATATGTCAAGATAAGGTAAGAACAATATGTCAAGATAAGGTAAGAACAATGTTATGTCAGGATAAGGTAAGAACAATATGTCAAGATAAGGTAAGAACAAAGTTATGTCAGCAAACTAACGTCAGGGAAACGCTTTAACTGACGAGCGTACAAGGGAGATCGGGCCCCCTTATTCGCATCTTAAACGTGCCAGGTTACATTTGCCGGTATGAGCTACGCTCAACGTATGGCCATGACCTTGCCCATGTGTCAGGAACATGTGCCACACTTAGATACGCGAGTTGATGAGACAGATGGTGTGACGTAATGACAGCTTGTCAACAACACAACCAACAGCGACTGAATGGACGGACACATACAACATTCTCATTGTCTTTATGCTCACAATTTGCCATAAAAGTTTCATAACTTTTCTCATAGAGTTTTACGTTGAAGGCATGGTGGGTTTGAGGAGACTAAGCTGGTCAATGAGACTCTGAGCTGGTCAATGAGACTCTGAGCTGGTCAATGAGACTCTGAAGTCACCAGTTAACAAATGAACACCAGAGGGTCTCTATCATAGATTAAATGTGAGGCCTCCCCCAGGTATTGGGGCCCTATAGCCTAGGCTTAAATCCGATTAAATGTAAACAAATGTGAAGCCTCCCCCAGGTGTTGGGGCCCTATAGCCTAGGCTTAAATCCGATTAAATGTAAATAAATGTGAGGCCTCCCCCAGGTATTGGGGCCCAATAGCATAGCCTAGGCTTAAATCCGATTAAATGAGATAGAAGTAATTAGTGCTTTAATATTCTAATATATGTGTGTTGTAAAGATTCAGTGCAGGATTATGGTGTGTCATTAATTTCATTTATTAGTTTTCTAAAACAGTAAGTGTACCACCAGTATAACATATGAGTATGCGAGTAGACACGTGAAAACATACACTCAGACAGCGAGTCAGTTACAGTATCATTCAGTATGGGGTAGTAAACATCGACATAAAACAAGAATAGCATGCGATTTATTGTCAATGTCATATGTCTATGACATGTCATATGTCTATCATTTTATCTACAATAATGCATGTTTAATGTGAATGGACTAGAATACGGAAACAATAAAACATGAATGAGTGATTGTGACAGTAAGATGGAAGTCATGCTCACAGCATCATTCATAGTAACAGAAAGAATGAGTGAAATGAGTGCAATTCGGAATATTCTCACCAGCTGGAGAGATAGCAACGACCGGTCTGTAACACAACAAAAACATGACAGAACAAAGTTGCATTTCATCAACGAGAATAAACGCGTGTACTCACGTTGGCTATAAGGAAATGGTTACTAGTGGTAGCCCAACGCAAACCATCAAACAAAGTCCACTGAACTCCAGGCCACTGACGTGTGGGCATGCTAAAATACGGAGGTCCTCTCTCGTGGAAAACACACACCATATGAGACCCAACGGGACATGCTCGGTCCTTTCTATGTCAAAAAGCGCGCCTCGGCTCGCCACCACCCTCGCTTGCTGGCTCGCGAGATTCACGGTTGGCGGTGTTTAGGAGAAAGGTGACTCCACGTTTATTTTTCTCTCCAGTCACCAGCTCGTCATGAGGTGAACGTGTGCCGGCGGCTTTAACTTGGCACTTCCTGGCCACAGTTTAAATACAACATTTTAAAATTAATCCCAGCAATGTGCGGCTTTTTTTCACATTTCTTTATGCATTTTGATTCATGTTTATCTTCATCTTCTTGCATTTCTCATTCGCCTTTCAGCGTCGAGGGGATATATAATTTGTAGTCTTTTGCTCTTCTGTTAGCCGCTCTTGCTGTGTCCTATGTTTCAAATATTCCATCAATCCATCTTTTTCGTTGTCGGCCCTTAGGTCTGGTGTTCTGGTAACCTTTATTGAAGGCACGGTGTGCTGTATTTTGATTTTTCTGCTTTATCACGTGACCAAACTATTTTATCTGTTGTTTCTTTATGTACTCTTGATTGAGTGATTATCCTTTTGGACCGAATACGGCGCATAGGAAGTCCTAGTTGTCCACGTCTGACGGTCAGACACAACCTGTTTTAGTTGTTCCTTATTTCTGAGACCCATAGTTGCGTTCTCTTTGATTGTGGTTCTACGTAGGGTTTCTTTCTGTCTTCCTTGTTTTCTTTTACCTTCCGGCGTCCATGTAAGGTCCTGATGAGCTAGTCTGCTGACGCCCATTCTGGTGACGTGGCCAGGGTATTTCCAGCGACGCTTCCTAACATAGGTGGACACATAGTTTTGATTTGTTTCTTGTATTCTCAATTCTTGTTTTATATACATCACTATCATCCGTCTCCGCATCAAAGGCTGGCTACCATGTAGCGCCATTCCGCTGTCTTTTATTTTGGTAGTGCAAGTTGTCATAGGCTGACTTGTCCATCTTTTGATGTTATTCGTCCATGTTAGTCTTGGTCTGCTTCTACATCTTTTATCTTGCATTGATTACTTTCAGTAAGCTGTTGTGTCTTTTAACATGGCCCAACAATCTCATTTGTCTTGTTTGAATTGTCTTCAGTAGTTTTCTTTTCATTTTTAGCAGTTTTAACACTTCATCGTTTGTTTCATTTTCTTTCCTTTCCATCTAATTCTTTCCATTCTTCTTTAAATCCATATTTCAAAGGCTTACATTTTCTGTTCTGTTTTCTTAATTATTGTCCATGTTTATGCACCATACAGGAATGATGAGAAGATATAACATTTGGCTATTCTTGTTTTAGCCCTGGTGTTTTTTGTTTGATGTTGTATATTTTTTATAGCATTACATTTTTTTTTTTTTGCCTTCCTATTCTGTTTTGTTTATTTCATCATCATCATCGTGTGTCTTCTCCGCAACGAAAGTTGGCTACCATGGATCGCCATTCTACTCTGTTTCTTGCTTTGATGGTGCAGGTTGTAATAGATTGACTTGTCCATCTTTTGATGTTACTCGTCTATATTAGTCTTGGTCTGCCTCTACCTCTTTTACCTTGTATTTTCCCTTCCAATATTACTTTTAGTAGGCTGTTGTGTCTTTTAACATGCCCCAAAAAATTCATTTGTCTTGTTTTAATTGTATTTAGTAGTTCTCTTTTTATTTTTAGTTGTTTTAAAACTTCATCATTTCTTTTCTTTCCATCCAATTCTACATTTTCTTCTATAAATTCACATTTCAAAGGCTTCAATTTTCTGTTCTGTTTTCTTGTTTAATGTCCATGTTTCTGCACCATACAGGAATATTGAGAAGATGTAACATTTTGCTATTCTTAGTTTCAGCTCTGCTGATATTTGTTTTGATGTTAGTATATTTGTCATGGCATTAAAATTACCTTTTTCCATTCCTATTTTTTATTTATTTCAATTGCACATTTTCCATCACTGGTTATAGTATGTCCATGGTTGTTGTAATATATATTATATGGCGCGGATTGTTCTTAGCTTGTTTTCTCAGTTCTTCATTTCTGACCTTATCTCGCAGGCTGTTTCCTGTCATTCGTCTGACACATTTCATCTCGGTAGCTGTTGACGCAAATGTGAAATAATTGAATTCAAACTCAAGATTCTGCCATTGGTGATATTAGTTGTAGTTGTTGTAGTCATTAGTTCACAACTTGTTATATTAGTTGTAGTTGTTGTAGTCATTAGTTCACAACTTGTTATATTAGTTGTAGTTGTTGTAGTCAATAGTGCACAGCTTGTTATATTAGTTGTAGTTGTTGTAGTCAATAGTGCACAGCTTGTTATATTAGTTGTAGTTGTTGTAGTCAATAGTGCACAGCTTGTTATATTAGTTGTAGTTGTTGTAGTCATTAGTTCACAACTTGTTATATTAGTTGTTGTAGTCAATAGTGCACAACTTGTTATATTAGTTGTAGTCAGTGGTGCACAGCTTGTTATATTAGTTGTAGTTGTTGTAGTCAATAGTGCACAACTTGTTATATTAGTTGTAGTTGTTGTAGTCATTAGTTCACAACTTGTTATATTAGTTGTAGTTGTTGTAGTCAATAGTGCACAACTTGTTATATTAGTTGTAGTCAGTGGTGCACAGCTTGTTATATTAGTTGCAGTTGTTGTAGTCAATAGTGCACAACTTGTTATATTAGTTGTAGTTGTTGTAGTCAATAGTGCACACCTTGTTATATTAGTCTTAGTTGTTGTAGTCATTAGTTCACAACTTGTTATATTAGTTGTAGTTGTTGTAGTCATTAGTTCACAACTTGTTATATTAGTTGTAGTTGTTGTAGTCATTAGTTCACAACTTGTTATATTAGTTATATTTGTTGTAGTCAGTTGTGCACACAGCGTCCAGCCAAATCTTTTAGTCCCAGCCAAAAAAGAAAACTCGGTGAAGATTCTAAAAGCCGTTAAGATACACACACACCACACACGTACACTCACACAATCATACAGACAAACACACACCTACACACACCCAGGGGTCGCAAATGTTAGTTCACAAAAATAAAGCCGCACCCGAGAACTGACCTCAATACATATCACACCAGACATGCCGCCCTGGTTCCCTGAAGCCAGGCACCAATGGTATGTGGTTTTTCCCAGCCTGACCCTTGTTGTATCTTCCGGCAGTGACGACATATTTAAGCGTGTCAGTTGTTTCACTTCTGGGAAATCTTCATTCTAATCTGTGTTGACAATATCATAACAAATACATCATCATCATGAGCCATACCGGTTGGCGTAGGCGATCATGTCCCTCCACAGTCTTATATCTACAGTGCACCGTATCAGTTCTGTTGTCGACTGTTTTCCACGCCACAGCATCAAGCTATCCAGTATTTTCTCTCTTTGTCGCCCGCGATCTCTCTTTCCTTTTATTTTGCCAGTTGTAACCAAGTATTCCAACTTTCCTCTTCTCAAGATGTGCCCGAAAAAATGTTGATTGTTTCTTTCTGATGTTTTTTTACGAGCTCCCTTTTTGTGTTGGCCTCTTTGAGAACTTCCTCATTGTTCTTTTAGTTGTCCAGGGAACTTTCAACATTCTTCTGAGAAATCCCATCTCTGTGGCCTCGAATCGTCTTTTCAAATATTGCACAAGGAAACAAATATGTCGCTTTTAGAAGCCACTTGCGGATCTCAGGCGCTCCTCACACCCATTCCCACTCATAGGACAGACGTCTCTACCGTATCCTGGATCTAGTATAGAGAAGGACTGGAGTTTGTGAGACAGACATGGTGGAATACAGACAATAGAGTTGTGCTTGTAGGTCCCGTTCTATATGCTCAATAACAGACAACAGTTGTGATTGTAGGACCCGTTCTATATGCTCAATAATAGACAACAGTTGTGATTGTAGGACCCGTTCTATATGCTCAATAATAGACAACAGTTGTGATTGTAGGACCCGTTCTATATGCTCAATAATAGACAACAGTTGTGATTGTAGGACCCGTTCTATATGCTCAATAATATACAACAGTTGTGATTGTAGGACCCGTTCTATATGCTCAATAACAGACAACAGTTGTGATTGTAGGACCCGTTCTATAGTCTCAATAACAGACAACAGTTGTGATTGTAGGACCCGTTCTATATGCTCAATAACAGACAACAGTTGTGATTGTAGGACCCGTTCTATATGTTCAATAACAGACAACAGTTGTGATTGTAGGACCCGTTCTATATGTTCAATAACAGACAACAGTTGTGATTGTAGGCCTGTACAGACAAGAGAGTTGTGATTGTAGGACCCGTTCTATATGCTCAATAACAGACAACAGTTGTGATTGCAGGCCCGTACAGACAAGAGAGTTGTGATTGTAGGACCCGTTCTATATGCTCAATAACAGACAATAGTTGTGATTGTAGGCCTGTACAGACAAGAGAGTTGTGATTGTAGGACCCGTTCTATATGCTCAATAACAGGCAATAGTTGTGGTTGTAGGTCCGTACAGACAAGAGAGTTGTGATTGTAGGATCCGTTCTATATGTTCAGTAACAGGACAGTTGTGATTGTAGGCCCGTACCATATGCTCAATAACAGACAAAAGAGTTGTGATTGTAGGACCCGTTCTATATGTTCATTAATAGACAAGAGAGCTTTGATTGTAGATCCCGCTCTACATGTTCAATTACAGATAACAGAGTTGTGGTTGTAGATACATACTATATAGTCTCAATTATAGACAATAGAATTGTGATTGTAGATACATACTATATAGTCTCAATTATAGACAACAGAGTTTTGATTGTAGATACATACTATATAGTCTCAATTACAGACAACAGAGTTGTGATTGTAGATACATAGCATATAGTCTCAATTATAGATAACAGAGTTGTGATTTTAGATACATACTATATAGTCTCAATTATAGACAACAGAGTTGTGATTGTAGATACATACTATATAGTCTCAATTATAGACAACAGAATTGTGATTGTAGATACATAGTATATAGTCTCAATTATAGACAACAGAGTTGTGATTTTAGATACATACTATATAGTCTCAATTATAGACAACAGAGTTTTGATTTTAGATACATACTATATAGTCTCAATTATTAAGGTGACCAGACTTCCCGTTTTTCCGCGACAGTCCCGATTTTTTTACTGTTTTTTCAACCTTTGTCCTGGATTTGTTACTGTCCCAAATTTGTCCCGATTTTGGCCGAATTTTTAGCTTTTGTCCTGGATTTGTTAAAATACATTAGAGACACAAACGTTTACCAATTTTGCCAATATGGGAAACGTCTTTTCGATTTAAAAATATACATTTTTCCGTTGTTGTGTAGAAAATGTTTAAAAAGTTGAACTGGCTGTTCATTTGGCGAAACAGTAACAGTAAAATGCGCTCCAAGTTTTAAATCTTGTATACTGAAACTCAACAAGTAGCATCTTTGCGGCCACGACATTTTATATTCTTGTATATTCATTGTGTTACTTTCATTTACCGACGAACTAATTCTTTTTATTGTGTTGTTTAGTAATAGAGGTTATTGCATTCATAGCACTTTATTTACACTGTGTCACTATTTAAAAAAAAGCAAAGTACCCTTGTCACGCCAAGTGCGCACATGGAATATGGTGTTAGTGATCATACAATTTACAGACTTTCGGGACATGATTTTTGGGGTATTGTGGTCGGTATATGCCCGTGCCGCTTTACTTTCCCAGAAAAAAATCCGGTACCCATTAAAGGCTGGGTGAACCCGAATCCGTTGGTTGGGATCGAACCCTACCTCTTGTCCTTTGTGTCGCTATAAGCTACACTTTAAATGTGTTCATATATTCTGTATCACGTAACTTTGATAAAACACTGGATGTGTAAAAGGGAAAATGAGAGTAGGAGGGAGAGAGTTAGAGATGGAGAGGAGAGGAGATTCAGCTTGAAGAAGAATGCTGTTTGGAACCTCCAATTTATTGATAAATTATTAACCTGACCTGTATAAAAGGAAAACACTTGAAGATAAAACATTTCCTCAATTCGATACAATCTTATCTCCCTTTACATTGGACTAATTGTGGTAGACATTTTTAACAATTACAAAAAAAACTTTTTTAGGTTAATTTTTAAAACATTTTTTATTATATTAGTTATATGTTATAAAATAATTAGAGGCATACTATGAAGACCTAAATAAAGTTATGAAGCAAGTGAAATCTTCAGACATCTTGATTGTAATGGGTGACATGAACGCTAAAGTAGGAAAAGGTAGATATAAGACAATTATAGGAAATCATGGTTTAGGAAAAAGAAATGACAGAGGAGAAAGATTAATACAATTCTGTGAAGAAAACAGGCTGATAATATGTAACACCTACTTTGAGCAGAGAAAAGGAAACTATACACATGGAAAAGCCCTGGAGATAGGAAGAGGAATCAAATAGATTACATAATGATAAAAGAAAGGTTCCGTAACAGCGTAAAGAAAGCCAAAACCTACCCAGGAGCAGATATTAATTCTGATCACAATCCTGTAATGATTAAAATGAAAATCAAACTAAAGAGAAACAAGCAAAAATCTGATTCATCAACAAACCCACTCGACATAACAGCTTTAAATCAAAAAGATATTAAAGATACCTATACAATACAAGTAAAGAACACATACCAGAAACTGCTAGAGGAAGGAATTGAACAATACAGAAGAGAAAATCCTGATGAAAAAGTAACAACCAAATGGCAATGCATAAAGAAAAGCATACAAAAAGCCTGCGACACCTTACCCAAAAGAGAAAAGAACAAAAAACAAAAATGGATAACTAACACCATCTTAGAAAAAATGGAAGAAAGGAGACAAGCGAAGAACACTGCCCAATACAATAAAATAGATAATGAGATACGCAAAATGTGCAAAAAGGCAAAGAAGACTGGCTCAGCCAAAAATGTAGAGAAATAGAAACTATGGAAAGCAAACAAGACCTAAAAGGAATGCACACAGAAATAAAGAGAATGACTAATAAAAATAAAAAAGCCACAGAAGGTGGATGCATTGCAGACAAAAAAGGAAAAATGCTAACAGACAATAAGGATATCATAGATAGATGGCAGGAATATATAACAGAACTATTTCATGATCAAAGGGACAAGAAACCAGTTATAAAATGTACATCAGGCTATAAAATCTTAAAATCTGAGGTGGAAAAAGCTATAAAAACAATGAAAAGGGGAAAAGCAGCAGGACCTGAAAGCATACAGATAGAGATGATACAGGCACTTGAAGATTTTGGCATTGAAGTGATTACAGACATATGCAACAACATATACCACACAGGATACATACCAAATGAACTAAAAACATCAACTTTCATTGCATTGCCTAAAAAGAATGGTGCAGTTGAATGCAGTGACTTTAGAACAATAAGCCTAATGAGCCATGTTACAAAAATCTTGCTAAAAGTTATACAAGGAAGGATTCAGAATAAAATCAATACTGAATTAGATGAGCAGCAATTTGGATTTAGGAAAAATAGCGGGACAAAAGAAGCCATATTCTGCATGAGAACATTAATCGAAAAATACACAGAAGTAAACAAACCAATATATGCCTGCTTCATAGACTACACCAAAGCTTTTGATAGAGTACACCACAAACAACTTATAGAACGCCTAAAAGAGATACATCTAGATGACATGGATATACGACTAATATGCAATCTATACTGGGAGCAAACAGCAATAATAAAATATAACAAAGAGTTCTCTACACCCATTGATATAAAAAGAGGAGTAAGACAAGGATGCATCCTATCACCAAGCTTGTTCAATCTATACACTGAGCAAATCTTTAAAAACATCATAGAGATGCCAGGCCTACAAATTAATGGAAAGATAATCAATAACCTAAGATATGCTGACGATACTGTACTACTAGCAGAAAATCCTAAGGACCTACAACAATTACTTAATGAAATAAACACGACAAGCAAAAAATATGGACTAGATATGAATATCAAAAAGACTAAAACTATGATCATAAACAAAGAAAATACTCAAAACCCACAAGTGGATATCAAAATTGAAGGAATAGACCTTGAGACAGTTCAGAACTATAACTACCTTGGACATACTAAAACCAGTGATGGAAAATGTACAACTGAAATAAACAAAGAATAGGAATGGCAAAAAGTAATTTTAATGTCATGAAGGACATATTAACATCAAAACAAATAACACCAGAGCTAAAACTAAGAATAGCAAAATGTTACATCTTCTCAATATTCCTATATGGTGCTGAAACATGGACATTAGACAAGAAAACAGAACAGAGAATTGAAGCCTTTGAAATGTGGATATATAGAAGAATAGGTAGAATTGGATGGAAGGAAAAGAAAACAAATGACAAAGTCTTAAAACAACTAAAAATGAAAAGAGAACTTCTGAACACAATTAGAACAAGACAAATGCGATTCTTAGGCCATGTTAAAAGACACAACAGCCTACTGAAAGTGATCCTGGAGGGGAAAATACAAGGTAAAAGAGGCAGAGGCAGACCAAGATTAACATGGACGAGTAACATCAAAAGATGGACAAATCAACCGATGACAACCTGCACCATCAAAGCAAGAGATAGAGCAAAATGGCGCTCCATGGTAGCCAACCTTCGTTGCGGAGACGGCACTCAATGATGATGATGAGTTATATGTTATTGCTATATCAATGTGTTTTATTTATATTTTTTTATAATTTTGAAATATTTTGTTTTTATTATTTTTTAATGTATATTATTTTTTTTATTTTTTAAAT
Organism: Megaustenia siamemsis; assembly: GCA_032433765.1. Taxonomy (NCBI): domain Eukaryota; kingdom Metazoa; phylum Mollusca; class Gastropoda; order Stylommatophora; family Ariophantidae; genus Megaustenia; species Megaustenia siamemsis. Next base: position 83,273,931 of record JAVIAB010000156.1, on the reverse strand, counting down.
ATATTTTAAAATTAATGTTTTATTTATATTATTTCTTTTTTAAATATATACTAAACAAGAATTATTTATTTATATTATATTTTTAAAACATTTTAATCAAATTAATTTTAAAAATATTTCCAAAAACTCCTGTGCACCGAGATGTTCCGGGAGATTATACTCGACCCTGGCGAGAGGATCTTGTAGATGATGACCATCCACTCTTGTAGCTGATGACCATCCACTCTTGTAGCTGATGACCATCCACTCTTGTAGCTGATGACCATCCACTCTTGTAGCTGATGACCATCCACTCTTGTAGCTGATGACCATCCACTCTTGTAGCTGATGACCATCCACTCTTGTAGCTGATGACCATCCACTCTTGTAGCTGATGACCATCCACTCTTGTAGCTGATGACCATCCACTCTTGTAGCTGATGACCATCCACTCTTGTAGCTGATGACCATCCACTCTTGTAGCTGATGACCATCCACTCTTGTAGCTGATGACCATCCACTCTTGTAGCTGATGACCATCCACTCTTGTAGCTGATGACCATCCACTCTTGTAGCTGATGACCATCCACTCTTGTAGCTGATGACCATCCACTCTTGTAGCTGATGACCATCCACTCTTGTAGCTGATGACCATCCACTCTTGTAGCTGATGACCATCCACTCTTGTAGCTGATGACCATCCACTCTTGTAGCTGATGACCATCCACTCTTGTAGCTGATGACCATCCACTCTTGTAGCTGATGACCATCCACTCTTGTAGCTGATGACCATCCACTCTTGTAGCTGATGACCATCCACTCTTGTAGCTGATGACCATCCACTCTTGTAGCTGATGACCATCCACTCTTGTAGCTGATGACCATCCACTCTTGTAGCTGATGACCATCCACTCTTGTAGCTGATGACCATCCACTCTTGTAGCTGATGACCATCCACTCTTGTAGCTGATGACCATCCACTCTTGTAGCTGATGACCATCCACTCTTGTAGCTGATGACCATCCACTCTTGTAGCTGATGACCATCCACTCTTGTAGCTGATGACCATCCACGCTTGTAGCAACAGGTTCACCCGGACATCATGAAGGACATGGCATCATGAGCTCGAAACAGGAAAGGGTGTCAGGCATAAAAGAGGCAACTCATGGGTGGGCCGACAAGAAAAGATGTCATCAAACAGGTCTGTGGGTGCACCAATATCATCTTTGGCGAGGAGTGGATACCGGTGCCGACGTCATTCAAGGGGACTTTCTCGTGTATTGTCACACTCAACAGGAAAAGTAGGGAACAGAACTCAATCGTGGTCAATGCGGAGGTCAACGGTCGCATCTGCGATAACACCGATGAGAAAGATGCAGTCATCTATACAGACGGATCTGTAATACGACACGAAAGAAGTGCATGGACATTTACAGCACGCTCGGCAGGCAGAATAGTCAAGGAAGACAGTGGTGCATACGTCATGACCATGAGTAGCATGACAATGGAGGTGATGGCAGTGACCAAGGCATTCAAGTTGTTAGAGTCACAAGACTACACCCACGCATGTATACTGAGTGATTCGATGAGCATGATACGAAAAGTGGAGGCGGGATCTGTACGTAGGCAATAGGTAGAGTCATTGCAGAATTCAAAAATACGTACGGTCAGCTTTGTCTACGTCCCAGGACATGCTGGAGTACGGGGAAATGAAAGAGCGGACAGGTTGGCTAGCTGCGCTATTGTTGAGGACGGGCAACCAAGGTATCGGGTGGACGTCACTAATGCCCTCCGCGAAGTTTGAAGGACACAGGACTTCGAAAACCATGAGTACATGTCACTCTTTCGGATGAAAGAGATGGGCACAGCCAGAAACGATAAACTTAATGGGCGTATAAGAAGACTAATCGACCACCATAGAACTGGATTCGTCAGCCGCTGGACACTTCGAGACTTGCTGAGGAGAGGATCTGAGCACCTATGGACATGTTCGGAGTGCAATGGTGATGACCCGCTATGGTTATGTAAGGCCTCGGTATCACCGCAAACGAATTAAAATCCACAAAGAAAGGCAACTGTAGTCCCCATCGTAGCAGTCTCAGCACACGCCAAAAAACATAAGGCGAAACCGTGCAGAAAGTGAACACAGCCAACTGTTCCCTGTCATACGATATCATCATTCATCGTAAACAAGCGGGATATCGAAACAGGATCAAGACGGATGAGACACACAGCTCACGGTGTGCACGGAGCACTTAACTCAGTAGCTCCTGCAACAAGCCGGACTTGGAATATGAGGAAACTGCAACAAGGAACACTTTTCATGCATAGCCATCAATTGTTCCCGCCGCCTATCCACCATATACCGGGAGTTCACGTCCACTTGAAAATCTCTCTCTATCTCTCTCTCTCGCTCTGTCTCTCTCTCTCTCTCTGTCTGCGATCAAGACTCAATTAGAGTAGGATTCCAGACTGTCTCATGAAGTCAGCTGTCTGTTTAAGTGATTCGATTGCCCCATATAGTTTCTCTTTCAGGGAGGTGGGTGTGGACCGCATTCCTCTTCTTAGGTCTGTGTACTGGGTGCAGGGTGATGGTTCTCTTGTGGTAATCTCCCTCCCTCTTTAGCTAATTTGTCTGCGCGTTCGTTCTCGTGTATATTACAGTGTGAAGGTATCCACTGAATGACTACTCTCTGGAAGTTATTGCATAGTTGGTCCAGGGTTTTTCTCCTCAAGTCATCTAGTTCATTGTTCTTGAGGCTTTTTAGAGCTGATAGTACTGACAGTGCATCAGTCAGAATCACCAATTTATTGTGCATGTTATTTTTGTGTTGAGTAGCCAGTGTTGCAGCATCTGTGATGGCCTCAATTTCTGCTTTAAAGTTGTTTGAAAATTTCCCAGTAGCTATTGACTTGGTGATCTCGTCCTGATTATTCAGTGTCAAGAACACACCATCCCCTCCATTTCTGGTGGCATTTGTAGCAGAGCCATCTGTGTATATGTGGGACCAAGAGTCCTGTGGGTAGGTATCGTGTATGTCTTTTTCTGCTACGTGTTTTCTTTCTGTGTCTGATTGGGTGCTTTTTTTCGTGATTCCTGTTATATTTTCCTTAAGTTCTGGTATTTTATGTTTTCCATGAGGAGACATATCAGATGGGCCCAAGGGCTTCGATATTGTTTGGGAAAGTACTGGGTCTCCAGTAGTTAGTTCATTGGCAATTGCAGGGAAGTTGCTCCTCTTTACTCGTACAATTCCGAAACCAGATATTCTTTGTTGCATGGGGTGGCTAAGGAGCCTTCTATATTTCTCCGCTTGTTGCAATACTTTAGTGATCTGTCTGACATCTAAGGATTGTAAACCTGTTACTGTTTCTAGAGTCTTGATAGGTGTAGATTTCATAGCACCAGTGATGATACGGGCAGCTTGGTTCTGTGTTCTGTTAATTTTGCTAAGGTGTGATTTGGAAGCCCTAGCCCAGGCTGTGACTCCATACTCTAGGACTGGTCTGACTCTTCCTACGTATAGTCTTTTCAAAATATTGCTGTCTGCCCCCCAGTCCGTTCCTGCCAATTTCTTCATAATATTTGTTCGTTTTCTGGCTTTTTTCCTTGCTCTGTCTATCTGATTTTTCCAAGTCATTCTGCGATTCATGGTGACGCCAAGATATGTTGGTTTTGGTCAATAGGGAGTGTATGGTCTTTTATCTTCAAGTTTGCAGAGAGTGTGTTTCTTGATAGGCTGAAAATTGTATATGTAGTTTTTTTTCCGTTGATTGGTAAGAACCAGATGTTCGTCCATTTTTCAAGTTCACATAGGGCATCTTGCATCCTGGGTCCAGCCACTGACATACTTTCCTTGCGAGCCCATAACGCCAGATCATCTGCGTATATTGCGTGTATTCTGGGTGGAATGTCCATTACGATGTCAATTATGAAAATTAAAAAGAGTGTTGGGGACAAGACTCCGCCTTGTGGGACACCTTGTTCGATTGTGACCATCTTACTTAGTTGACCTTGTACTTGTTCCATGGCTGTTCTATCCTGAAGGTATTTAGAGACCCAATTGAATAAACGACCCTGGATGCCAAGTCTAAAAAGCTTGTTCTTTAAACCCTCTCGCCAAACCCTATCAAAAGCCTTCTCCATGTCGACCCACACTGCCAGTGTGTGTTTCTTTTCTTGTAGAGCATCCTCTATTTCCTGTGCAATGTAAGTGACCAGGTCTTCAGTTGATCTGTGCTGACGGAAGCCACTTTCTTGTGGTACGATTTGTTGTTTTGTCTCCAAATGCCACATAAGTCTTCTGTTGACCAGCCTTTCCATGAGTTTACTCAGGCAGCTCAGTAGGCTAATTGGTCTATAGCTACTTGGGTCTAGTGGGTCTTTTCCATGCTTGAGGATGGGCACCATAATAGCTTCTTTCCAGATTGCCGGCACATGACCTCTCTTCCAGCTTGCATTTGTTATCCTTAGAAAATGATGACGGCCGTCGTATTTGTTATAAATGTAAAGCGCTTGAGCAATCAACATTTTTCGGGCACATCGCGAGAAGAGGAAAGTTGGAATACTTGGTTACAGCTGGCAAAATAAAAGGAAAAAGAGATCGCGGACGACAAAGAGAGAAAATACTGGATAGCTTGGTGTCATGGCATGGAAAACAGTCAACAACAGAACTGATACGATGCACTGTAGACAGAAGATTGTGGAGGGACATGATCGCCTACGCCTACCGGTATGGCACATGATGATGGCATTGTTGTTGACACCAACTCCGAGCATTTAGAGACACAGTTAGTGGTCAGATCATCCCTGTCGCACATCAAACAACTGACCGTACGATTATCGTACGGCCGGTCTAGGGATGTACGATGACCCGCAAATAACTCAATAACTCAATAACTCAATCAGGAAGGACAGCGGAAGGTGACGTTCACACGATCTTAGAGCTCTTTCTGCCCAGCGACTCGTGTTTAGCCAGCGCCAACAACCGGCAGCCTACCCTCAACTGCTACATCACAATCACCGTAAAGATGAATTCTCACACATGAATCCAGCATTAACGAACTATCCTTCAATGTCATTTTGGCCGCTGTACAGGGCTATTGAGTTATTTGCGGGTCATCATCATTGCACTCCGAACATGTCCATAGGTGCTCAGATCCCCTACTCAGCAATTGCCTCAGTGTCCAGCGACTGACGACTCCAGTTCTGTGTTGGTTGATAAGTCTTCTTACACGGCCACTAAGTTTCTCATTTCTGGCTGTGCCCATCTTAACTCCCATTTCCAGTGGTGGCCAACTTGAGGTTGCCCGAGGGCCGGATTAAAGCCAAGGCCAAGACCCGCGGGCCACACTTAAGAATATCGTCAAAAATGACAGTAGGGACCTATGCGATATAGTAATATATAAATAATGCTTGCACTTTGACTACATATTTGATTTGTAACAAATCCATTAATTATTCATTTTAAAATTACCTTTAATGTCTCAGTGCGACGATTGTGACTTGTCACAGCTTTCCACCAGAGATTTGAAGTCCACTTCCATTTTTGACGTGGCGATTCGGAGAGTATGGGACAATGTCGAATCGGTCATTCTGTTCCTGGTCTTAGATTTAATTAACTTCATGGAAGAGAATGTTGTCTCGCAGAGATATGTGCTGCCGAATATAGAGCACATCTTTAGTGCCCATTTTCTCAGACACGGGTAACGTTCATTTGGTAGCAATTTCCAGAAGTCAGCTCCTAATGCCTTTACAGTACTGAGGAAGGGGTCACACTGAAGGTCACACAACTCTAGTTGAAGATCTGATGGCTGGCACTCCACTGTGCACTTATTGGGTTATTAAAAAGTTCCGTTTGCGGACGAAACATTTCAAAATCTTGAAATCGTCGATCAAATTCACAAATCAAATGTTCAATGTCAGCTGCGTACTTACTGAAGTTTGCACTTTCTATCTCTGACAACAACTGCTTACAACTTGAAAAATGGAACAGATCATTTTTTTGCAAAGAAAGTCTAAATAGATTCAGCTTCTTTTTAAAACCATCAACATATCCCATCAATTGAAAAATGGTTTGCTTTTCCCCTTGTAGCTGCAAATTCAATATGTTCAAATGTTGTGTGATGTCTGTGAGATATGCCAGATTATGAAGGAAATTAATGTCTTTGAGTGCATGTTGAAGATCAATGGAGCATGGTAAGTTCTCTCGCAGGAAGTCATAAATGTCATTCTTCAGTTCAAAAAATATTATTAAACATTTCCCTCGACTAAGCCATCTTACTTCTGTATAAAGCAGGAGATCACCGTAGCTAGAATCTACTTCCTCTAAAAATGATAAAAACTTCCTGTGATTTAAAGACTGGTGTCCTCCTCTTATCAAATTTGTTATTTTCACAACAGTAGCCATGGTGTCTTTTAGATTTATGGACTTTGCACAAAGGGCCTCTTGATGAATTATGCAATGCAATGTAGGTACGTTAATTTGTTTTGCTTTAGAAGTCCAACAAAACCAGTATTTGAACCAATAAAAGCTTTGCAACCATCAGTACACACTGCAGACAACTTTCCAAAACCACCTACTTCATCTACGGCACTATGAGCTGCAGAAAATATGTCTGTCCCTCTACAAGTGTCATGCAAAGAGCAAACTTTCAACAATTCTTCAATAACAGTAAAATCCTCCTGGATAACTTTAACAAAAATAAGAAGCTGGCAAGTGTCAGTGATGTCAGTACTTTCATCAATCGCGAGCGAAAAATATGAGCAGTTTTCAATACAAGATTTTAAACTTTGAGACAGTTGCAGACTGATGTCTTCTGTTCTTCTGGCTACAGTTTGTTTTGAAAGAGGCACAGATTCAAATTCTTTGGCTATTTTTTCTTGACCGAATGCCTTTGCCATTTGAATCGCACATTTCTTCACAAAATTTCCGTCAGTAAAGGGTTTTTTAGATTTTGCAAGCTCATAGGTAACTGTATATGATGCAATGATCGATGACTCTTTAATTTTATTGCCCTTTGTATACATACTTTGCTGTTGATTCAACTTTGTCTTCAGCTGTTCAACCAAAAGCTTCCTAGCTTCAATGCTATGTTTCTCATACATGTTTTGATGATGTGTGGCATAGTGCCGTTTTAAATTATATTCCTTCAAAACGGCTAACACTTGAGCGCAAATTAAGCACTGAGGTTTACTATCCTTATTGAAGATGAACAAATAATCTAATTCCCATTCAGGTTTAAATATGCGATTTTCACAATCAACTTTTCTACGTTTTAACATGATTTAATACAAAATCTCACATCAAAGTTAAAAGTCACAGAATGTTGGTCCACTATCGAAAATAAGTCCAGATTTGACAGTTATACACAGACTTGTGTTTGACAATGAAATCAAAAGATTGTGACCAAATAAACACGTTGCAGTCATTTTATGGACAAGACAAGACGATGGGATCAAAGGGAATGAAGGCGAACAGTGAAACATTTTGAATGTAACTTCAAAGACAGAATTAGAGCTACGAAGTCCCCTCACCCCTGTCCCTCCCAACCTCATTAACCCCTTACCGCGAAATGAAAGAGCCACCACAAGTCCAGACGACAAATGTTGAGCCAAAGATCTGACGCTATCACCGCACTGACAATAAAGCAACTTTGCGGTACCAACTCGAAGCAAAGACTTTGAATATTGTCGGCACCATTAGTTGTGCAGTGTGTGTGTGTGTGTGTGTGTGTGTGTGTGTGTGTGTGTTTTGTGTGTGTGTTTTGTGTGTGTGTTTGTGTGTGTGTGTGTGTGTGTGTTATTTGAAATTATGTTGCCAATCTAGCTGTTGCGAGAAATTGACAGAGATTTTCAAATTGTGTATTCTTGAACGATAGAAGAGTTAACTCCGACACGGATTAAAACCAGGAGAAATCCGCTATTAGGGGTAAAAAATGAAGTAAGTCCGTGGAGCTTCGCGGGCCAAGAAAACTAGGCTGGCGGGCCGGATCCGGCCCGCGGGCCGCCATTTGGCCACCCCTGCCCATTTCCATCATCCGAAGAAGTGACGTGGATCTGTGTTTGTCGAAGTCCTGTGCTCTTCTCACATCTCTGAGGGCATTGATGATGTCCGCCCGATCCATTGGTTGCCCGTCCTCAACAATAGCGCAGCTAGCCAACCTGTCCGCTCTTTCATTTCCCCGTACTCCCGCATGTCCAGGGACATAGACAAAGGTTACCATACGTATTTTGGATTTCTGCAACGACTCTACCCATTGCATGCTTACAGAGCCCGCCTCCACTTTTTTTATCATGCTCATCAAATCACTCAGTATACATGCGTGGGTGTAGTCTTGTGACTCTAACCATTTGAATGCCGTTGTCACTGCCATCGTCTCCATTTTCATTATGTTCTATTACTTTGTCTAATGTGTGTTATTTTCAATTACTTTCTCTAATGTGTGTTATGTTCTATTACTTTCTCTAATGTGCGTTATGTTCTATTACTTTCTCTAATGTGTTATTGGTTATTGGTTATGGAAGGCCTCGGTTTCACAGCAAACGAATGGGTGTCCGGTTAGCGCAATCGATAGGCGGTTGACTTACCACGGCAACAGCCGGGGTTCGTACCCTGGCGAGGACACCTGGGTTTTACTAATTCCCTAAATATTAGTACCTCTGAAGTCGGAGTAAATCTGCCTGCATGGCGAGGGGCATCCTGTAATGGGATAAAACAGACTTTACACGCAAAATTCAGTCCCACAAAATTGAGTGGGTGGGGCTTCGTCAGAGGTCAAAGCTGACGAAAGCGAACGAACGAACGAACAGCAAACGAATTAAAATCCATAATTGCTCAACCGCCCGTGCCAGTGGAATCATCCGAATTACTAACTCATCTCCCAAACATAGAAAGGTAACTGTAGTCCCCATCGTAGCAGTCTCAGCACACGCCAAAAGACATAAGGCGAAACCGCGCAGAAAGTGAACACAGCCAACTGTTCCCTGTCATACGATATCATCATTCATCGTAAACAAGCGGGTTATCGAAGCAGGATCAAAACGGATGAGACACACAGCTCACGGTGTGCACAGAGCACTTAACTCAGTAGCTCCTGCAACAAGCCGGACTTGGAATATGAGGAAACTGCAAGAAGGAACACTTTTCAGACATAGCCTTCAATGGTTCCTGCCGCCTATCCACCATATACCATGGGAGTTCACGAACTCCCGAAAATGATGATCGTCATAGCACTTGATGATGTTAGGCCGTCATTGATGACTCCAATTCCAAACATATAGACACACAGTGGTGGTAAGTTATCATTTCCAATCCAACAGAAGCCACATGACCTGTAGTTAGTAAAACCACAGAGAGAATATGATTTTGTGACCTTCACTGATTCACTCTTAGATGTGAATGTGTAGTTTACACAAGAGGAGAAGTTTTCAACTACAGTGATCCCATTTAAGGCAATTCTGGGATAGCAAGGCAAGTCTCCTTTATAGCAGCAGAACTTGATGTTCTCCGCTCCCTTCTTGTAGCTGCCGCCACACGATTCTGATGTCTCATTAACTTGGATATCATTCAAGAACAATGTTAGATTAACATTCCATAGATATGGCTCTACTGATGAAATGCTTGGTGCAACAGTTGTATCAATCATACTGGAGGCTCCTGGTCTGTGGTCATTAATATCACAGACGGCACATGATGTTGTTATATTCAGTATTTCTTTCTGGGGTGTAAATATGTGGCACACACATGGAGAGTGGTTTGTGGTCACAGTAATCCCATTAAAGGCAATTCTAGGGTAGCATGGCATAGCTGTTTCAGAACAGCACAATCCTGTGATGTTTTCTGTGTTCGCTATAAAGCTGCTGCTGCTACACAATTCTGACCAATTATAGGTGTGGACATTATTCACTTGCAATGACAAAACTGCTTTGTTTACATCATAAACCTCTGGAACCGAATCATTTATGGGACTAATAGTACAGTTTATTCTTCCATCGGGGATATCTTCATTGAGTCCCCCGAAAAAAAGTCTTTGGTTAAAAGCACATATGCTTTTGATTTAAACACACAATGAGCCCACTTCATAGATTCAAAATGATCTTTGCCAATGCCATCCGTTTGCACAAGTTAGGGTCCTTAGCTACCAACGTCCCAAACGTCTGAAACGAATTAACAACTTTATCTACAGTGAAGGTTAACGAACTGTGAACAAACATTTATGTTCAAACCCTTGAAAACATTTTCAAAAATCTGCCAACTCGCAGCAATATCATATCTCGTGTTTTTCAATGTAAACATTGCTTAGTTCATAGCTCGAATATAAATAAGCTGCCATTTTGGTGCGTCCCTGACGTCATCCTTCAGAGCGGGACAACTTTATATGCTGCGCTACAGCAAATAACAGCATTATAAATCATATAATATAAATAATATATATAAATAATATATATAAATAATATTATATAATGTGCGTTATGTTCTATTATTTCTCTAATGTGCGTTATGTTCTATTATTTTCTCTAATGTGTGTTATATTCTATTACTTTCTCTAATGTGCGTTATGTTCTATTATTTGCACTAATGTGCGTTATTATGTTCTATTACTTTCTCTAATGTGCGTTATGTTCTATTATTTTCTCTAATGTGCGTTATTATGTTCTACTTATTTCTAAACTGCCTCCTGTTGAAGGCCACATCAAACCTGTTAATACATACATGTATGCGACATCTATCGAGCATGGCTATGTGTGAGGGCAACCCTCCACGCTCATCTGTTTTTATGGTCACATCACATAATGATGCCTCTGTTTTTATGGTCACATCACATAATGATGCCTCTGTTTTTATGGTCACATCACATAATGATGCCTCTGTTTTTATGGTCACATCACATAATGATGCCTCTGTTTTTATGGTCACATCACATAATGATGCCTCTGTTTTTATGGTCACATCACATAATGATGCCTCTGTTTTTATGGTCACATCACATAATGATGCCTCTGTTTTTATGGTCACATCACATAATGATGCCTCTGTTTTATGGTCACATCACATAATGATGCCTCTGTTTTATTAATGACATATATGTGAGTCTGTCATAAAAGACCAGTGATAACTAAAACTGTGGCAGGAATCATGTGACTGACAAGGACACAGACCCAGCTGCTCTAGTGGCCGTCATCCTCCCCCCGAGTCGTGTTCCTAATTTCCAGCAAAGAGATATCATTTCAGGATATCCCCGCACCATATAATCTTCACAATAACCATTCAGGATATCTTGCAACGCGATAGCTCAGTGGTTAGTGAACTGGACTACAAAGGACAAGGGGTAGGGTTCGATCCCAACCGACGGCTTCCGGTTCACCCAGCCTTTAATGGGTACTGGATTTTTTTCTGGAAAAGTGAAGCGGCACAGGCGTAATACCGACCACATTACCCTAAAAATCATGTGCCGAAGGTCTGTAAAATTTATGGTCACTAACACCATATTCCCTATACGCCACTTGGCATGACGGGGGTACTTTACTTTTTTTACTTTTTATATCTTGCAACATATAATCTTTACAATAACCATTCAGGATATCCTGCAACATATAATCTTTACAATAACCGTTCAGGATATCCTGCAACATATAATCTTTACAATAATCATTCAGGATATCCTGCACGATATGATCTTCACAGCAACCATTCAGGATATCATGCAAGATAAAAACTTCACAATAACTTATCAGGATATCCCACAACATATAACCTTCACACCAAACATTCAGGATATCATGCAAGATAAAAACTTCACAATAACTTATCAGGATATCCCACAACATATAACCTTCACAGCAAACATTCAGGATATCATGCAAGGTAAAAACTTCACAATAACTTATCAGGATATCCCACAACATATAACCTTCACACCAAACATTCAGGATATCATGCAAAATAAAAACTTCACAATAACTTATCAGGATATCCCACAACATATAACCTTCACAGCAAACATTCAGGATATCATGCAAGATAACAACTTCACAATAACTTATCAGGATATCCCACAACATATAACCTTCACAGCAAACATTCAGGATATCATGCAAGATAACAACTTCACAATAACTTATCAGGATATCCCACAACATATAGCCTTCACAGCAAACATTCAGGATATCATGCAAGATAACAACTTCACAATAACTTATCAGGATATCCCACAACATATAATCTTCACAATAACTTATCAGGATATCCCACAACATATAATCTTTACAATAACTTATCAGGATATCCTACAACATATAATCTTTACAATAACTTATCAGGATATCCCACAACATATAATCTTTACAATAACTTATCAGGATATCCTACAACATATAATCTTTACAATAACTTATCAGGATATCCTACAACATATAATCTTTACAATAACTTATCAGGATATCCCACAACATATAATCTTTACAATAACTTATCAGGATATCCCACAACATATAATCTTTACAATAACTTATCAGGATATCCCACAACATATAATCTTTACAATAACTTATCAGGATATCCCACAACATATAATCTTTACAATAACTTATCAGGATATCCCACAACATATAATCTTTACAATAACTTATCAGGATATCCCACAACATATAATCTTTACAATAACTTATCAGGATATCCACAACATATAATCTTTACAATAACTTATCAGGATATCCCACAACATATAATCTTTACAATAACTTATCAGGATATCCCACAACATATAATCTTTACAATAACTTATCAGGATATCCCACAACATATAATCTTTACAATAACTTATCAGGATATCCCACAACATATAATCCTCGTCTAAACATGCCTTCACCTCATGATTACCCCACTTCACAAACTGCCTTCAAAAGGACGTTCAAAGGGCGTTAATGCGTTGTATTGCGATTAACATCAATCAGTCTTATCTTCGCCTTGCGGCCCAACACATCCAAATTCATCTCTGCATTTTTTTGGTCCCGGGTTGCCGTACCTCTTCAATCCCCGTTCGCTTAGCCAGTCTGGTTAGTCTGCTCCAGACCCACAACATTAGTTGTAGTAGGATCTCTATCAATTGTGGTTCACTAATCCTGATGCAAGCTGTCATGTATGAGTCGGCGATCGTTTCAAGCTCATGTGCTATTCAGCGTCATTGGCTCGTAACATATAATGTTGTACCGTACCATATAATGTACCGTAGCATATAATGGTGTACCGTAGTTTATAATATTGTAACGTAACATATAATGCCGTACCGTAGCATATAATTTTGTACCGTAACATATAATTTTGTACCGTTGCATATAATGTTGTACCGTAAAATATAATGCTGTAGCGCAGCATATAAAGTTGTCCCGCTACATATAATGTTGTAGTATAACATATAATGTTATACCGTAACATACAATGTTGAAGCTAAAAATAATGTTGCACCGAAACATATAATGTTGTACCGTAACATATAATGTTGCACCGTAACATATAATGTTGTACCGTAACAATCTTGTGTGAACGATAATGTCCTACCAACATCATATGTAACTTCATAAAAAACAAAATCATGAATGTCCTACCAATATCATATGTGACTTCATCAAAACAAAATCATGAATGTCCTACAACATCATAATGTGACTTCATCAAAACTAAATCAAGAATATCCTACCAACAGCATAATGTGACTTCATCAAAACAAAATCATAAATGTCCTACCAACATCATAATGTGACTTCATCAAAACAAAATCATGAATGTCCTACCAACATCATAATGCGACTTCATCAAAACAAAATCATGAATGTCCTACCAACATCATAATGTGACTTCATCAAAACAAAATCATGAATGTCCTACCAACATCATAATGTGACTTCATCAAAACGAAAACTGAGATGTTCGCAGTGAAAATCTAACAACAAAAAACGGCCTTGAAATTCGTTATGCGTGATACCGTACCAAGGTACTATTATTAAATGTATGAATGCGTGTATCCTGTCAACCTTGTATCCTGCCAACGTGTATCTTGTCGTTTGAACTGTTCAAAGTTAGGCCGGATGGATAGTTGGTATCATGACGTAATTGATGTGTTTGCTCCCGGTTACAGAACGTGTCAGCAACTGTCAGCAGTCACAGATAACAACAAAGATGGCGGCAGGAAACGGCTTTGAGCTGAGATAGTCCATGTCATTTGGAAATCCACTTGAAGTTTTCCTTCTTTGTGTTTCCTTCTTTAGGCTTCTTTATTATGTTTCATTCTTTATTATGTTTCATTCGATATATTTCCTTTATTATATTTCCTTCATTATATTTCCTTCATTATGCTTCCTTCACTATATTTCCTTTATTACTCTTCCTTCATTATATTTCCTTCATTATATTTCCTTCATTATATTTCCTTCATTATATTTCCTTCTTTATATTTCCTTCATTATATTTCCTTCTTGCAGCAAACACGAGGTGTTTTAGTTTAATGAAACAATTTACCGCCACTATAATTATTGAGCTCTGTCATTCCGCTGAAGTGTTAAACGTTTTCATACAAATCGGTTCTGTTGAATAATTATAATTATTTAGAAATGTTATTTTGGTAATGACCGACCCCACATCGTTGTGTGGGTTGTTGAGTAAGTCACTCTACACTATGTTCCTCTGCTTGACTTGGGTGTTATTGAAGAAGTTATTGAGCAACCGTTAGAGGAGGAGAACATGCTAGAACCGATGGAAAGAGGGGCGGTTGTCTGAACAGATAAAAGCCTGGTTCACCAAACCAGAATGAACATCGACCCGAACAAACCCCAACTAGAGATTTACTAAGGCCCGAGTGCAGAAAATAAAACAAGAAAGCCCACCAACTGTCATGACGTGTTCAAATATTGGAGATATAGACGGCTGACTTCGCTCCACCCACTGCCATTTCTGCTCGAAAATGTGAAAACGTCACACTATGTGGTCGTTTTCCAGGAATTTGCTCTCAGCCCGCAGGCCTATGTAAACGTATAGCATGCTTGGGTTCGAATCATATTGTGCTATAAATAAACGTTTACTAACAGTTGTTGTTGTTTTATATATGAGAGACTGTGTGGCCTGGAGGTAAGACGTCGAACCTTGGATAGGAAGGTCCCTGGTTCGATTCAAACCACTGGCGGTGACATTTTTATTTCAAAAATCGAACCCATGGTGTCCTGGTGGCTTTACCCTCTCCTCGTCTCTGGGTTCTGAGATAGTACAACGCATCTACGTCCACGTGATGGGTGTACGCTAAGAGGAAGAATTCTTCAAAGATAAAAACACTCAACCGAAGAACTCAGTGCAACTGCACTGGTCATATAGCATTGTTCTCCAGCCTTCTACAAAAAGCCCCACACCCTAAAAATTGTATAAAATCTGTAAAGATTGTTCGGGTTTCTAAAAGCAGAGGTGCTAGTATTTTGTACTACTACTACTACTACATGAGTCGTTTCTTCAATCAACTGTTAAAACTAGGTACATTACCTATAGTACAGGGAAAAAAGCTTCAGTGTTTCAGTCAAGCCTGTTAGGGTGTGCTCCACCAATAAATGTGCACTAGTCCCTAGACTTCACTTCTTTCATTTTTTACCAGATCTTAGACTTCACTTGTTTCCTCTTTCACCACACCCAAGACTTCCCTTCTTTTCTCTTTTTTTAGACCCTAGACTTCACTTCTCTCCTCTTTTACCAGACTCTAGACTTCACTTCTTTCCTCTTTTACCAGACCCTAGACTTCACTTCTTTCCTCTTTTACCAGACCCTAGACTTCACTTCTCTCCTCTTTTACCAGACCCTAGACTTCACTTCTCTCCTCTTTTACCAGACCCTAGACTTCACTTCTCTCCTCTTTTACCAGACCCTAGACTTCACTTCTTTCCTCTTTTACCAGACCCTAGACTTCACTTCTCTCCTCTTTTACCAGACCCTAGACTTCACTTCTCTCCTCTTTTACCAGACCCTAGACTTCACTTCTCTCCTCTTTTACCAGACCCTAGACTTCACTTCTCTCCTCTTTTACCAGACCCTAGACTTCACTTCTTTCCTCTTTTACCAGACCCTAGACTTCACTTCTCTCCTCTTTTATACCAATGCTTACACCGTAAGGTTTTGCAGAGAGGATCTACGTGTAGCTGGACATCGTTAGTGTCTTGAGTTGCCACCATTTTGAAACTTGTTCAGTAACTTTCTGACGCTCTCTACATATTTGTTTCCTGACAATGTTGTTCTTTCACGTTGTCTCCATCTTAGCGTTCAGCCTTTAGGTGGGCGTGGATGCGTTGTATCGCTAGTTTACGACATAGTTCCTGCGCCTTTCGGCCCGGCACATCCGTCGTCATTAACTACTAAGAGTTATCTAATATGCGCGAGCGTACACGGGACCTCCTGTTTTTCGCCGTTTTCCGAAAGTAGAAGATGGCGGATCTCACTACCTCGAGACAATGGGAGGGTAAAGCCACGAAAAAAGCTCTGGTTCGACTTTTGAAAAATCCCAACCGTGGTGGCAATCGACACGAAAACACATATACAATATCTGATCTATCTCAAATGGTCATGTGAAGCGGTTGACTCGTGACAGGTCCGAACGACCGGAAGAGGAAGTGATCAGGAGCAAAATGTCTGTTGGTCACATGATCAGTGGTTAATATCTCATATAGCATGATGTTATTTGACTGTTGCGTCTTTCAAGGTCTGGAATGAGTAGAACAATAAAGATGCAAAACAAAGCATCTACCAACTTCCGTTTGGTTTCCATAGAAACATGTTGATGGTTCAATATTGATACTGTTTTGGAATTCACGTTGTTTGAATGTTGAGTTCTAGTTTCAATCTTCATTCGCTAGTGGACGAAACTTTAGACGTTTCAAGTAGTCTCCGTCAGTCATAATTGACTATAGTAGCCTCCGTCAGTTATAGTTGACTATAGTAGCCTCCGTCAGTCAGAGTTGACTGTAGTAGCCTCCGTCAGTCAGAGTTGACTGTAGTAGCCTCCGTCAGTTATAGTTGACTATAGTAGCCTCCGTCAGTTATAGTTGACTATAGTAGCATCCGTCAGTTATAGTTGACTATAGTAGCCTCCGTCAGTCATAGTTGACTATAGTAGCCTCCGTCAGTTATAGTTGACTATAATGGCCTCCGTCAGTTATAGTTGACTATAGTGGCCTCCGTCAGTTATAGTTGACTATAGTAGCCTCCGTCAGTTATAGTTGACTATAGTAGCCTCCGTCAGTCATAGTTGACTATAGTAGCCTCCGACAGTCATAGTTGGGTATGGATTTTGCAGCACCCCTAGGAAATGTTCTTTTTTTCTTTCCTTTCCCCGTGTATTCACTTTTTCTATGAGTCTGTCTGTTTCTTGCTTGAGTTGGAGCTTTAGAGTGTGTTTCCAAAGATTGTTTTCTGCAGCTATCTCTACCCAGGCTGCAGGGTTTATGTTCAGAGTCTTCATGTCACGTTTACACGTCTATAAATCGAAATCTGTGAGCCGTCCAGTTATTTTGCCATCTGCTAGTTGTTCATAAAGTACGTAGGGAGGTCAAAAAGTAATGCACACCAATTTTTTTCTCGGCTAATAATAAAGATAGGAATATGAAATTTTGCACACTTGGAATATGACATGTTCCAATTATGTGCACCAAATTGCACAGCATTCTGATAATAATTACGCAATCTATGAACCGTTAAAATGGAGCTTGTCAACAATGTCCTTTACAAACAGCGAATTGTCATAGAATTTCTGGTTGCGGAAAAAGAAACTGTGGCAAACATTCATAAACGACTGTGTGCAGTGTACACATGTTCTGCAGTCGATAGGAGCACAGTTAGTCGCTGGGTTCAGAGAATTAAAGCTGCAGAAAGTGTACGAGTGGAGCTGCATGATTTACCGCTTTCTGGACGTGTTGCCTCGGCTACCAGCACAGACATGTTAAACCGGGCTGATGCCATTATTCGTAAGGATAGGCGTATCACTAGTCAGCAATTGGCATTGCAGCTTACAGTTAGCAAGGGAAGTGCAATCGCAATTTTTAAAACTCTCGGATATTCAAAGATTTGCGCTCGATGGGTTCCTCGGTGCCTAACAAATGATCAGAGAGTTCAAAGGAAAACATTCTGTTCTGAATTGTTGGAGCGTTTCGGTGTTGAAGGAGATATGTTTTTGTCAAAAATTGTTACCGGTGACGAAACGTGGGCACATTATTATGAGCCTGAAACAAAAATGCAGTCAATGGAATGGCATCATCCGCAGTCACCAAAAAGAAAAAAATTCAAAACATCTCCATCAGCCGGAAAGGTGATGATCACTGTCTTCTGGGACATTGATGGTGTGATTCTTGTTGATGTAATGACAAGAGGTGAGACAATCAACTCGACAGCTTAAAAATCGGTTCCACAGAGTTCGGCCTAATAAGCCATCTGCAGATTTGTTGCTTCAACATGACAATGCACGCCCTCACACAAGTCTGGGAACACGGGAAGCAATCAACAAATTTGGTTGGACTGTACTGCCCCATCCTCCTTACAGCCCTGATCTGGCTCCCTCAGATTTCCATCTGTTTGGACCACTCAAAAATTCCTGCGTGGGACACACTTTGACAATGATGAGGATGTGATCCGTGCAGTTAAAAAATGGTTACGCGAGCAGGACAAAACTTGGTACAAACGAGGCATTCATGACCTAGTTTCGCGTTGGCGTAAGGCAATACGCTTGGACGGAGATTATGTTGACAAATAGGTAGTGTCAAGGGGATGTTCAGCTACAATCTGTGAAAATTTCACACATTTTGCCCGAATAGTTTCCGAGAAAAAAATTGGTGTGCATTACTTTTTGACCTCCCTTCAGTATGTATGTTCGTATTCGGTTTCATAAGGTGTAAGTGGACAAGCCAGCTTAGCCAACGTTGTTTGAGCAGCGCGTAGATCGTCTAGAAGAACACGCCTCACAGAACCTCGTTGGTCACAGAACCCTTCTTGAAAATACAAACATTAATTCACAACAGGATCTAAACATTTCAGTACGTTAGAAAGGTGCAGTGTAATCTATTATTTTATCTGTATTTTATTCCTTAAAATCCGGAACGATTAAATCGATGGCTAACTGTAACTGCTTTGTTCTTTCTGCCTGTCAGTATAGTCCCCATTCTAACATTTCCAACAGTAAACTACAAGAAGTGCATTGAGGTAGGTTTAGCCTAACAATAACCACTGGATATTGATTACATTATCTTGAAGGAATAAGTTACATTACTCGAACGCAAGGATTCGCAGGAGATACTGTTATCTCTAGTTCTAACAGAATACACAAGGGCAGCGCTGCCATGCCTGTGTTGGTGAGAAGAAAATATCAGAGCAGAGGTCTAGAACAGGGGTTTTCAAACTTGTTGAGACGAGGACCAAATTACATTACTTCTTTGCCTTCTTATTTTCCTTCTTCGTCTGCTGCTGTTACTAGTACTACTTCTACTATCATTAGCTTTGCTAAAACTACAGCAGACAACATGAACTAGAGCGGACAACATGAACTAGAGCAGACAACATGAACTAGAGCAGACAACATGAACTAGAGCAGACAACATGAACTAGAGCAGATAACATGAACTAGAGCAGACAACATGAACTAGAGCAAACAACATGAACTAGAGCAGATAACATGAACTAGAGCAGACAACATGAACTAGAGCAGACACCATGAACTAGAGCAGATAACATGAACTAGAGCAGACAATATGAACTAGAGCAGATAACATGAACTAGAGCAGATAACATGAACTAGAGCAGATAACATGAACTAGAGCAGACAACATGAACTAGAGCAGACAACAAGAACTAGAGCAGACAACATGAACTAGAGCAGACACCATGAACTAGAGCAGACAACATGAACTAGAGCAGACAACATGAACTAGAGCAGACAACATGAACTAGAGCAGACAACATGAACTAGAGCAGACAACATGAACTAGAGCAGACACCATGAACTAGAGCAGACACCATGAACTAGAGCAGACACCATGAACTAGAGCAGACAACATGAACTAGAGCAGACACCATGAACTAGAGCAGACACCATGAACTAGAGCAGACAACATGAACTAGAGCAGACAACATGAACTAGAGCAGACAACATGAACTAGAGCAGACAACATGAACTAGAGCAGACAACATGAACTAGAGCAGACACCATGAACTAGAGCAGACACCATGAACTAGAGCAGACAAAATGAACTAGAGCAGACAACATGAACTAGAGCAGACAACATGAATTAGAGCAGACAACATGAACTAGAGCAGACAACATGAACTAGAGCAGACACCATGAACTAGAGCAGACACCATGAACTAGAGCAGACAACATGAACTAGAGCAGACACCATGAAGTAGAGCAGACACCATGAACTAGAGCAGACACCATAAACTAGAGCAGACACCATGAACTAGAGCAGACACCATGAACTAGAGCAGACACCATGAACTAGAGCAGACAACATGAACTAGAGCAGACAACATGAACTAGAGCAGACAACATGAACTAGAGCAGACAACATGAACTACAGCAGACACCATGAACAAGAGGAGACACCATGAACAAGAGGAGACAATTAGAACTAGAGCAGACAACATGAACTAGAGCAGACAACATGAACTAGAGCAGACAACATGAACTAGAGCAGACAATTAGAACTAGAGCAGACAACATGAACTAGAGCAGACAACATGAACTAGAGCAGACACAATGAACTAGAGCAGACAACATGAACTAGAGCAGACAACATGAACTAGAGCAGACAACATGAACTAGAGCAGACACCATGAACAAGAGCAGACAATTAGAACTAGAGCAGACAACATGAACTAGAGCAGACAATTAGAACTAGAGCAGAAAATTAGAACTAGAGCAGACACCATGAAGTAGAGCAGAAAATCAGAACTAGAGCAGACAACATGAACTAGAGCAGACAATTAGAACTAGAGCAGACAACGTGAACCAGAACAAACAATTAGAACTGGAGCAGACAACATGAACCAGAGCAGACAATTAGAACTAGAGCAGACAATATGAACTAGAGCAGACAACGTGAATTAGTGCATACAACATGAACTAGAGCAGACAACGTGAACTAGAGCAGACAACATGAACTACAGCAGACAATTAGAACTAGAGCAGACAATTAGAACTAGAGCAGACAACATGAACTAGAGCAGACAATTACAACTAGAGCAGACAATTAGAACTAGAACAGACAATTAGAACTAGAGCTGGCAACATGAACTAGAGCACACAATTAGAACTAGAGCAGACAATTAGAACTAGAGAAGACAACATAACCTGGAGCAGACAATTAGATCTAGAGCAGACAACATGAACTAGAGCAGGCAACGTGAACTATATAGTGCAGACAACGTGAACTAGTGCATACAACATAAACTAGAGCAGACAACATGAATTAGAGCAGACAACGTGAACTAGAGAAGACACATGAACTAGAACAAACAACATGAACCAGATCAGACAAATACTTAACCCCCCCAATCCCCACCCCACACCCTTACCAAATACTTAACCCACCCGCACCACGTACTTATCCCCACCTACCATGTACTTAACTCCCCCTATCTACCATGTACTTATCCCACCCCTACCATGTACGTATCCCCACCTACCATGTACTTAACCCAACCACACCATGTACTTAACCCACCCACACCATGTACTTAACCCAACCACACCATGTACTTAACCCACCCACACCATGTACCTATCCCACCCCTACCATGTACGTATCCCACCCCTACCATGTACTTAACCCACCTAAACCATGTACTTATCCCTATCTACCATGTACTTAAACCACCCACACCATGTACTTATCTCAACCTACCATGTACTTAACCCAACCACACCATCTACTTATCCCACCCCTACCATGTACGTATCCCACATACATCATATACTTATTCCCACCTACCATGTACTTATCCCAACCACACCATGTACTTATGTCCACCTACCATGTACTTAACCCACCCACACCATGTATTTATCTCCACCTATCATGTACTTAACCCACCTACACCATGTACTTATCCCCACCTACACCATGTACTCAAACCCCCCCCCCCCCCCCATCATGTACATATTCCCACCTACCATGTACTTAACCCACCGAAATCATGCACTTATCCCCTCCTACCATGTAATTAATCTCCCCTATCTACCATGTGTTTAACCTCCAACCTTCACACCACGTACATATCCCCTTCTACCAAGTTCCAACTCCCCCCCCCCCCCTATACTAAACACGTGCCCTCTCCTACCCAACTCAGAACTTAACTTGTACTGCCATTCACCTAGAGATGATGAGCTGGCATTGAGCGTAAGGGCAGTGGCAAGGCGCCGTGTTGAAGAGCTCGTGTTTGAGTCCTTGCTTGGGCTGTTCACTGTCGCCTGTCCTTCAAGTTGAGAAAGTGACATCTAACATTTGTGCGACGATCACTGCATCAGTCACTTATAATAAACGTAGTAGCGCGTTGTACAAAGAGGAGGAAGCAGAAGAGGGTAAAGTAGAAGAAGAAAATATGAAGAAGAAGATGATGATAAGAATGAGTGGAAGAAAAAATAAAACAAAGAATATGATGATGACCTTGAATAAAAAATAATAATAAAAAGAAGAAGCAGAAGAAAAGAGAAGAAGAAGAAGAAGAAGAAGATGAAGAAGAGAAGAAGAAGAAAGAGGAGACGAAGAAAAAAGAAAGAGGAAATGAGAAGAAGAAGAAAGAGGAGAAGAAAAGAGGAAGAAGTAAGAGAAGAAGAAAAAGAAGAAAGAGAAGAAGAAGAAGATGAAAGAGGAAGAAAAGAGGAAGAAGAAAGAGGAAAAGAAGAAGAAAGAGGAGAAGAATAAGAAGAAAGAGGAGAAGAAGAAGACGAAAGAGGAAAAGAGAAGAAGAAGACGAACGAGGAAAAGAGAAGAAGAAGAAAGAAGAGAAGAAGAAGAAAGAGAAGAAGAAGAAGAAGAAAGAGGAAAAGAGAGGAAGAAGAAAGAAGAGAAGAAGAAGAAAGAGAAGAAGAGGAAGAAGAAGAAAGAGGAAAAGAGAAGAGAAGAAAGAGGAGAGAGAGAAGAGAGAGAAGAAGAGAAGAAAGAGGAAGATAAGAAGAAGAAAGAGGAGAAGTAGAAGAAAAAAAAAGAAAGAGGAAGATAAGAAGAAGAAAGAGGAGGAGGAGAAGAAGAAGAAGAAGAAGAAGAAAAAAGAGAGGATAAGAAGAAGAAAGAGGAGAAGAAGAAGAAAAAAAGAAAGAGGAAGATAAGAAGAAGAAAGAGGAGAAGAAGAAGAAAAAAAAGAAAGAGGAAGATAAGAAGAAGAAAGAGGAGAAGAACAAGAAGACAAAAGAAGAAATAGAAAGAGGAAGATAAGAAGAAGAAAGAGGAGAAGAAGAAGAAGAACAAGAAGAAATAGAAAGAGGAAGATAAGAAGAAGAAAGAGGAGGAGAAGAAGAAGAAGAAGAATGAGAAAAAGAAAGAGGAAGATAAGAAGAAGAAAGAGGAGGAGAAGAAGAAGAAGAAGAATGAGAAAAAGAAAGAGGAAGATAAGAAGAAGAAAGAGGAGGAGAAGAAGAAAGAGAAGAAGAAGAATAAGTAGAAGAAAGTGGAAGAGAAGAAGAAGAAAGAGGAGGAGAAGAAGAAGAAGAAGAAGAAGAAGAAGAAGAAGAAGAAGAAGAAGAAGAGAGAAGAAGAATAACGAGGATAACAAGAAAAAGAAGAAGAAAGAGGAGAAAAAGAAGAATGTTTTGAACGTTATAAATGTTAATTCATTTTATTTTGTTAAATGCTACCAGATGTTTTACTTTCAATCTAAATCTGATTATAGTTGGACAGGCCAGCAGACAAGACTAGATGCACACGTCATAGTCTGAAAACCCTTGAATTATGAGCATGCATATTCTAAAAAAGAGATCATGTTTGGGAAGGTCCCGGATGCGTTATACAACACGGATAATGGCGAAGGTTACGTTCCTAGTGGGTCATAAGTTACAAAGGTTGTTTTAAGGTGTCGTTACATTAGGGTGACCATTCGTCCCCGATTTTCGGTCCCCGAAGTGTAGAAGTTGTCCCCGATTTTATCCCCGATTTTGTCCCCGATTTCAGTGAATAAATAAATGTTCATACACGGAATCGGCCCTCTTTTAAAATAATCACTAGGACTCAGGACGTTACTGAGTTGTGTTTCTTTATCCCAGACTGAGCGGCATTAGCAGGAAGATAAAAGAGAAGACTTGGATGCGTTGTGTCGGAGATAGCTCTTTGAACTCTTGAAGCGCGGTGCTACGTCACTTCTATTCCAGCCACTGACTTATTTTTGGATAAGTTTAATTTTTTAAAAAGCGGACAAACTCTCTCTCTCTCTCTCTGACTTACTTGTGGGTTAGCATCAATTAGTTATTGACTAACATGTGGATTATTATTATCTAATTATTAACTTACTTGTGAGTTATCATTTTTGAGTTATTGAATACTTGTGAGTTATCATTTTTGAGTTATTGAATTACTTGTGGGTTATCATTATTGAGTTATTAACTTACTTGTGGGATATCATCACTCAGTTATTGACTTACTTTTGGGTTATCATCACTCAGTTATTGACTTACTTGCGGGTTATCATCATTACACTCCGAACATGTCCATAGATGCTGAGATCCCCTCCTCAGCACGCCCTGTCCAGCGACTGACGACTCCAGTTCTCTGTTGGTTGATAAGTCATCTTATGCGACCACTAAGTTTCTCGTTTTTTTTGTTGTATCTATTTTTCCTCCCATATTCATCCGAAGATGTATTCTCATGGTTGTCGAAGTCCTTTGCCCTTCAGCCCATCTCGAAGGGCATTAACGACGTCTGCCTGCTCCATTGGTTGACCGTCTTCAACGGCAGCACAGCTATCCAACCTATCCGCTCTTTCCAACACCTGTTAGACCTATACGGAACATGATGTTAATGACCATATCTTTCCATGACAACAGCACTTTTCTGGATGATGTGGTCGGTATCACACCAGGCCGCCTTTACTTTCCAAAACAAAAACTAGTACCCATTTTTGAGGGTGGATGAATCCTGAGACCATGTCGATCTGGACAAAATCAGTTCCCCACTTCTCGGAAGTGAGCACAGATCATTTTAATGTGCAGCAAACACACTAACGGCTCTGCCACCGAGGCTTCCATGAATCAGATGTGCATTATTTTGATATGTCTTATATCATTAATCACATATGCAATATTTTAATATGTCAGATGTCATTAATCAGATGTACAATATTTTGATAACCTCAGATATCATTAATCAGATGTGCATTATTTAAAGTGTCATATATCATTAATCAGATGTGCAATGTTTTAACGACGTTACATGCCATTACTCAGATGTTTACAAAAGCCAATTGTCTACACTACACAATCTGTTGCTAATGACATCCCTTAGAAAGGGAAAATAAGCAGAGAGAATCATTGAATAATCGTTGAAGTTGCGACACAAGGTGACACTGAAATTATGGGGTTCGAGATTTGGGCTTGTTTACAGTAATGGGGGAAAATGTGAAGAGAAAGATTATAGGAAGTGTCATTGGTTGGCTGGAAGTGTTTTTGGTTGGGCGGGAAGTGTCATTGGTGGGCGGAAGTGTCATTGGAGTGGCTGGAAGTGTCATTGGTTGGCGGGAAGTGTCATTGGTTGGCGGGAAGTGTCATTGGAGTGGCTGGAAGTGTCATTGGTTGGCGGGAAGTGTCATTGGTTGGCTGGAAGTGTCATTGGAGTGACTGGAAGTGTCATTGGTTGGCGGGAAGTGTCATTGGTGGGGCGGAAAGTGTCATTGGTGGGGCGGAAAGTATAATTAGTGAGGCGGGAAGTATCATTGGTGGGCAGTAGTATCATTGGTGGGCAGTAGTATCATTGGTGGGCAGTAGTATCATTGGTGGGCAGTAGTATCATTGGTGGGCGGAAAGTGTCATTGGTGGGCGGAAAGTGTCATTGGTGGGGCGGAAAGTATAATTAGTGAGGCGGGAAGTATCATTGGTGGGCGGAAGTGTCATTGGTGGGCGGAAGTATCATTGGAGTGGCTGGAAGTGTCATTGGTTGGCGGGAAGTGTCATTGGTGGGGCGGAAAGTGTCATTAGTGAGGCGGGAAGCATGATCGGTCTGTAGATAAAAGGAAAGACAGTGTTTGGATGAGTGTTTTCACATCAGAATGATAGAGTGTGCGACAGATAAAGAGAGAGACAGTGTTTGGATGAGTGTTTTCACATCAGAATGATAGAGTGTGCGACAGATAAAGAGAGAGACAGTGTTTGGAAGAGTGTTTCAACAGCAGACTGCGAGAGTGTGCGACAGATAAAAAGAGAGAGAGACAGTGTTTAGAAGAGTGTTTCAACAGCAGAATGGGAGAGTGTGTGACAGATAAAAAGAGAGAGAGACAGTGTTTGGAAGAGTGTTTCAACAGCAGAATGGGAGAGTGTGTGACTGATAAAAGGAGTGACAGTGTTTGGATGAGTGTTTCAACAGCAGACTGCGAGAGTGTGCGACAGATAAAGAGAGAGACAGTGTTTGGATGAGTGTTTTCACATCAGAATGATAGAGTGTGCGACAGATAAAGAGAGAGACAGTGTTTGGATGAGTTGTTTTCACATCAAAATGATAGAGTGTGCGACAGATAAGAGAGAGACAGTGTTTGGAAGAGTGTTTCAACAGCAGACTGCGAGAGTGTGCGACAGATAAAAGAGAGAGAGACAGTGTTTGGAAGAGTGTTTCAACAGCAGAATGGGACAGTGTGTGACTGATAAAGGAGGACAGTGTTTGGATGAGTTTTCAACAGCAGACTGCGAGAGTGTGCGACAGATAAAAAGAGAGAGAGACAGTGTTTGG